>JAUEPR010000021.1:600000-827823 GCA_030435655.1 Armillaria novae-zelandiae
TATTTCGCAGCATTTAGTGGCGGATCCCGTACTTTGTCTCGGCCGTTCTCCAGTCATGTCTAAGGACGCCGTGCATAGAGGTATCGATTTTACCATCACCATGTTCCCCGAAAACACTGGCACAGTAGATTTCAAGGTCGACTCCAAAGTCTACCAGACGTGGTATAAGGTACTGGGTGATCTCAAGTGCGGCAAGGTCCCTCTTGTTACTCTCCACGGAGGGCCTGGGTTCACCCACGAATAGTATGTACTGTATCACTGCTACATCAACGTATGTCTAACCATGCTGAAGCATGCTGTATGTTTCTCCAAGGTATCCCTCACCCGAATCTGACAATACGTTTAGGGTCCACAAGGAAATAACAGAGACTTCCGTGTTGGTATATGTCGTGACTCACAGTCTGTATGTACTGACTATATGTCCGCAGCATCCCTGTTGTATTCTATGACCAGTTAGGCAATGGTCAGTCGACACACCTCAATGACGCTCCAAAGGATTTCTGGACGCCCGAGTTGTTTATGGACGAGCTCGACAACCTTCTCGCCAAACTAGGCATCGCCGACCGCTTTGATCTTCTAGGTCAATCATGGGGAGGTGCGCACAATTTGATGTTGATGTTCACCGCTCGTCTAATTGCCTTTACAGGCATGCTCGCAGGCCGATATGCCGCCACTCGGTCTCCAAAGGGCTTGCGCCGCTTGATTATCCTAAATGCCCCAGCGTCAATAGAACTCTACCAAAAAGGGGTTAATGCCCTGCTCGACAAGTTCCCTCCAGAGTTTGTGGCCATGCTGAAGAAGCACGAGCGTGAGGGTACGACCTCGTCGAAGGAGTACCAAGACGGTACGATGATCTTTATGAAGAAGCATGTATGCACCCTAGACCAGTGGCCCGCGGATGTCGTAACGTCATTCAAAGCGTACATGGGAAATCCGACGGTGTACAACGCCATGTGAGTTGGCTTTCTTTCCTTTTGCCCCTTGTCTGACTGGTGAATAGGCAAGGGCCATCTGAATTCCGAGTCACCGGCAACTTGAAGACATGGTCAATTATAGATATCTTACCAAAGATCGCGTATCCGACGCTGTACATCAGTAGTCCTCAAGACGAGGTGCAAGAAGTAGCCGTCATGCCGTGGCTTATGCGAGTTCCGAAAATCGAGCGGGTTGAGCTTGCGAACAGTTCGCATCTGGGTATGTACGAGGAGAAAGACCGGTATGTGCCTTGCTTATCTAGAGATGTGAATGCACAAGAACTGATGAAGAACTGATAGATATTTGCGGGTCCTCAAAAGATTCCTGGAGGCTTCTTAAAATAACAATTGAGAGAAATCGTGCGCTTTCTGGATGTTGGGGTTTTGTTCTTGAGGAGTGAGATTCTCCGTCAAAGCTGTTGCTCGCCAATAAGAAATTATGTTCTACGTGTCATTGACCTTGTCTCGACATAAGTGCTGTTGATGTCCACGCGGCTATGGAACACTGGCAAAGATTGATTAATCGAACACCGCCGTTGAACCTGATATGGTCTATAGCTAGTCTCCGGAAAGGCGTCCTACTCCCAGCCATCCTGTCTGGTTGTTAAGCGCCGAGGAAAGAATCGTGGATGCGAGTCGACGCTGGCTCCTCGCGGCTGTCGATGTCAAGGAAGTTCTATCTGCCGTCGTAGTAGAAGGATGACACGGCTTGCCAGGCGGGCACGGACCACGTGATTCTCTTGCTTTGTCACCACCACTAACATGTCGTGTCGAGTAGCAGCGGCACATGGAATTTCCTTCTATTCGAGATACTGCAAATATACACGGTACAATACAGCTTCCCTATCGGCAGTGAATCCTTGACAGCTATTAACAACGGTCTGACTGCGCCGAAGAGAGTCTAACCTGGTGGTCCCTGTGATTTGATCCTATTTCCTCCCTGTTCTAGCAGTAACCGAATCTAGTCTTCCGATGGTATTCCAGCATAACTATTTTTGGCTGAGGCTGCCCATGAATGCCATGGGTAATACATTTTTCATTATCCCCAACTGCCAGCTTGCAGATGCTGACGTGGTATATCTTTTAATCCGAATCTGATATCTAATTCTTATGATATGGGCGCACTGTTAGGTACGGCGATGTGTCACCGTATACACGGGCTGTGTACATCTACGACTCCAGGTGATATCCGCATTTCCTCAGCATGTTCTGGCGTATCTCGCATCCTTCGGCACGTTGATTTTCCTTCACCTTGGGACTTGAACTCATAGATACATATCTAGTATTCAGTCTCGTGTAACTCATTCGAGTCTGTGCCCGGAACTATTAACACTGGGTCTTCCAGAGGGCTAACTTTATAACACCTTTCTTCTATGTGTCTTTAGCCATCAACGTCCTCATAACCCTAGCCATTGTATAACGTTTGATGATGTATCAACGAAGGATCTCCAGGATCATGGGGAAGAGATACGGAAGCCACTATACCAATTTGGCGACCATGCTCGTAGAGTCTGCAGCTTTTAACGCAACGTCCTCGATGCTATGTATCATTCTTTCTCTTTGAATCACTCAATGCAGAATGTATTTATCCAAATATTCTCGGATGCACAGGCAAGCACTTGATCACGTTTCTCTCGTGTTCCCATCATCTCTGCTTCGTTCTCCAGATCGTTTACACATTGATAATAATCTTTCGGGTTGCATCGATATCAGGCCAGGGTTGGTCTGTTAGTCTGCAGTACTGCCTCCGCTCTGTTTTCAAATGTTGTAATCCCGTTGGCAGGCTATCTTGCGAATCTGCTTGTGCCCATAGATGTGATCACTGTTCCGCTTGAAACGTCTTGACCAGTAAACAGTAGAGCAAGCCAATGCATTTTGTTGAGGTGAGCTGGTTTATCCTCTGCTGTTTGTCTGTTGTATATCCAATATGAACGGAGATTCCCGTCATCAACTTCGGGGAGGACACTGCTCATATAAGTGCAGCACTCTCACATTCTCCTCTCAGCTGCTTTCAAATGGCTGAAGCCTCCGAGTCACTCAACTTGAATGCTACTTTTGGCGCATTCCTCATTAGTGTGATCGCATCCTCATGGTCTATCAACTCCCCAAGCTACATTCGTCTATATTCTGATCTCCTCGTATATGTAGTCTGTTCGGTGTTACTTGCACTCAAGCCTGGTATTATTACACTCGCTACTCTGACGGTATCGTTCTCAAGGTCTTGGTAAGCATTAAAATCACTCTTCTCGGCGACCCGGCACTAACAGACTCGACTCGAAAGGTCGGCACTATATGGTACTCATCATTACCAATCAAATACCCGCTCAGGCTGACTCTTACTGCACGTTTGCGTAAGGATTTTGGAAGTTTTGCATTTGGCTTTCGGTAGCCATGCCATTTATCATTATGTCATCCTACATTATGGGGATCCAACTGCTCTAGCTGAAGTGATTTGGTAAGCACTAGGTTTTCATGTGGGAATGAGAACTTACTGAAATATATGCCAGGTCGGTATCTGTGAGTTTTCACGCCTGTCTCTGCGGGCTGTTAGTACTTACATACGCCAATTAGCTCAACGTCAGCGTAACAGTACGTCGTTCACCGCTGTCCGTAGATCGTTCAGGTTGTCATTAACGAGGATGATCGTAGGCCCTTATTGCTTTGTTTGTCTACTTATATTATGCCCGACGGATATATCAATGTTGCTGCAATTCTTTTGTTCGGATTACCACCCTCTGATATATTCTATGCAGTGTCAAACTACAACATACCTCTTGTGGCTCTCGTCGTGAGATTCCTATACTTTCGTGTAAACTTGTTTAATAACACTCACCTTGGAACTAGGTCATTCCCTCTGTCTGTCGCTTGGGTGAGCAGTGTCTTAGACTCTTTTTCTATCTTCTGTAACGCAGCCTTCCTCTAGGAACCAGTATATGTGGGTACTGAACCCTCTTAGTATATGAAGGATGTTCATCGGAAGACATCCCTTTTTCCTTTTAGGTATTACAGGTTATGGGTAGGACTGACAGTGATTCTCAGGCATCTCGGTCTCATGTGTCATTTTCAGTCTGCATCTGAAGTATTACTTTCTGTTTAAACGCTCCGTTATGGCTGTAAGAATTCGTTGGACATAATCTTGAATCACATTTATCTCCGTTACGCAGGGCCTCATCAGGGCTTCCTTGACACTCTACGTAGTGTCGGATCTCCTGATCGCCGTGTTACTTTGCTATTATCTCCACAGCAGTCGCACGGGGATCACACGGTACGCCATTCCACACTGTTTACAGACAAACTGATTGGAGGACTCAATGACTTTATAGCACCGACACGTTGATTAATAGACTTATTATCTACGCTGTTCACAATGGTCTCATAACTTCGTAGAGGCATATCTTACTTCTGTGTTATCGTTTTAGTGACGAGTCTATCTCCAGGGTTGCGGATATCTTTGTCATTGTCTTCGTGAGTTACTCCATCATCCCCGTACGTCGTTATATGCTGACATTGGTGTTTCTCAGAACATGACTTACCCTGACAACCTCGTATATCTGTCTGTCTACCAGATAGTTGCAAACTGTATGTGAAACACATCCGTTCAGTGTACTCAAACTTCGAGCTAAAATGCACATTATCTCAAGTATATTCGAACACATTCCTTGCTACGTTCGTTTCGTGATTCTCTGCACAATCATGTGTCCTTACATTCTCGCTTCAGATTGAACGCCCGTAAAGCTACTAAACCGGACAACGATCACTTTTCAACCAATCTCAACACATTGAATCTCTCCACCTTCGGCGCCCACAGTCGGCCTTTAGCAGATGCCGCCAGAGCTGGCGGCACGAACAAGGTGCTACGCTCCTGTTTATTTCTTATTCTCGGCTGATCGACTTATGGTTGGAACATTCTAGCGGCACGTTGATATTGATATCACAACCACGGTGGAAATCGAGAGAGATACTGATGGGGACTCTCCTGTGAGTAGTTGTATAGTGACCCTGCGCATCAGTACTCGCTCATTCGACACACAGAGTAACTCAGGTTCTAAAGTTGCAAGCTTCTGAAGAAGGGATGAAATACGTTATTTATGTTTTGCTTGATCTGCTTCGTATCATCGCCTTTGCTTCGCTTATGTATATGTTGCTGCTAAAGTTATAAATGTCGAGCACATCATGACCTTGAAAAAAATCTTTGCGCTCTTCAATCGGTTTCGATGGGAGTGGCGTAAGGGTGACATATTTGCAGCATGATTGTTCCTTGCATTAGCGCGGACGCCAGCGGATCTAGCTCGAATGATATACTTGGCGGATATGGTGTCAAATAAACAATGTTCTCGTACATGGCAAGATCAGCGGTGAATGGGAGACTTCTCCGACTGCCTGCGGATATGCTTGTGCCTAAGTAACACAGTTAGCACACTGAAAAGATTAACCAAACGAAAAACTCAACGGTGCCTGACACCGTATCCCATAGCACTAAAGCCAACGGATTGCCTCCTCGCAAGGCCCACGACATCAAAGTACGTCGTGTTTGGTGCAATAGCCTGTACAGTCGGTGTCAAAAACAAAAATCCGCAATCATTATTATTATACTTGTGCTATGTTGTTTGACCCACACATATTTCCAGCGTCTACTCACTCCTTCTGATCATGCTATGTCCGGTTTGCTGTGCGGTGGAAGTCCACGGTGGAGGAACTGAGTTAGGTCTTGTAGTTGCTATTTTGAATGATCATAGTTGGTTATCGGAATGAACTTTGAAGCTTTGTGGATGAAAACATCTAAAATGGGTATGCGATATCAGCGGGTTCCATTGCTCCGTGTCACTGTTGTTGGGGCTTGTAGGCTTGATCGTGGTCGACAGTCTGAGCATGAGAACATCTGAGTATGCGTTGCTGACGTGACATGTCCCGGGCCGCCGTTCTTCTCGAGCCCCCACCGTGACACCACATAAATTGAACATTGACATTCCTTTCCTTTCATTTCGTCTGTCAGTGTTAATGCGATGAGACAAAAATTGGCCCCTTCTTCCTCAATATAATTATGCCAGTACTCTTTACCTTTCACATTCAACCCGTGCACTGTGACCTGTTGCATCCATAGCAGGTAGAAAGCAAGGATGTATCGTCTTTCAGAATGCAGTGGCGTTATTTTTTCGTGAATTTTAACCACTCATCCAGCACTCAGCTGAAGTAATGTCTAGAGGAACTTACCTTTCTATGTCGTGTCTTAGACTTCACCACCAACAGTGCCAGAATCAGGCAATGACTGGCAACCGTCTAACTCGGATGACTGAAGGTGTGCAAGAATGGACAGAATTGATAGCTGGCCACGAGAAACACCCTGGCTGTTTGACCAACTTTTTATATATTCTTTATATTCTCCGAAGCCAGAGTGCTGAGAAGATGTCCACTGATGAGATGGCTTCAGTAATCAAGCCATTGATCGATAACCCGGGCACACGATACTAGTACCCAAGGGGTATAGCGTCAAAGACGGTGTATCATCTTGTCCGATGATACCCATTCGAATCTGGGAAGTGGACGTCAACCCATGCCGACAGTAAAGGCATGCGAAGGAGGAAAACTTACCGTCTCGCGGCAGAAGTGTGCTCTTCCTTTACTGTTGGCTTCTTAGTATGCTTTTCTACTGATCACAGAAATACTGGATACTGGATGTCAAAGCCACAAAGCCCAGTGACAACTCCGAGCCACAAGGTCGCGTGCAAGGCTTCCATGTCTTTCATTAAAATTGTCAGGGATATGCAATGAATATAAACAATGATGTGAACGCTTTAATTGATAAGGACTATCTTTCGTCTGGGACCCCCGTTTTCCGTAGCTCATGTTATAACTGCCGGACTGTGACCTGCCAGTTCGTCGAGGATTCGGGTCAGCAATCTTACTTCAATGACACATTTACAGGAGATATTCGGCTCCATAAAGATTCCTCCGGAAAGTCACACCGGCGTTCACTTTGAATCCAAGAGGCTAATGAAACTTACCATTTTGTATGTGATTCTATGATCAATCTATTGTCGGCTGGTCCAACTCCTTATATCTTCCCTTTCATTTGGGGTTCAGTAATACGAAGCCAATAATCAAGATCACCCGGAAACACTTACATGCGGTGACATTCGTTGCCACTGAATCATGATGGCCTGTCGTGCAAAAGCGTGATCATCAAGAACGCGACCAGTTCATCTCATTTCATTTTTCATCGTTTGGTCGGCGATAAAACTAACAGTAAGAATAGCCGCGATCCAGTACTAATTGCAGGTGCTGATGCTTCGAATCCCTTTGTATACTGCGGGACCCCGGTGTTATCGAGAGTCATGATCGAAGATGTCGAATCCATGCAAGGCGGGCGAGTATACTCCGCTGAACTTTATACATACAAGTCAGATTATCAAGATTACTACGGAGAAAAATACCACCCACCGAGTATCTCCTTTTTTGAACAGCCCTACACTCCCCAGAGGCACAGATCTTGCCCAGGAACTAAGACATCGATGTTACAGCATCTCACCTGTAATTGTAGCACCTCAAATACAAGAAAAGTCCCGACACTACTCTGGGGTAGTGGCGACATTGAAGTAAGAGAACATATGGTCAGTGCGTGCCTGGTATCCTCTGGTATCCTTCTACTACGACGGCTTCCTCCAGGCCGTTACCAGCAAGGGGAAGTCCATGGCCCGGCACCTTGTTCTCGTTGCAGTACTATCTGGATTTCGAAAAATTGAAAAGCGGGATCGTCATACCACGTCCAGCATATCTACTGAGCTTGAGCAATCCATCCCTTGCGGTTGTTCAGAGTCTCCACATGGAAATCCTCCCCGGAAAGATCATGCAGGCGGATGAGATACGTCTCGGTGGTGTTGATGTATTCCATAATGGCCCGGCAGCATTCGTGGAGCAGGCGTATCAACTAAGTAACGTCATCCAGAAGATCAACCCGCATGGATAACGACCAAGGAAGCCATTTCAGGGTACGGAGGATAGATTCGAAGCCATATGACCCTCGTAGCTCGGCGATGAGTGGACACTTGATGCTCATAACGAACGATCGAGTCAAGAAGGCGGAAAACATCCCTCGCATACTAAGCATCAAATTGCAAGTCTCAGAAAAGTAAGACGGATCCCGGAAAACGCCATGTTTTACGATGTAGGGCATATCCGACGCTATACGTCAGTAGTCTCCAAGACGAGGTGCAAGAAGTAGCCGTCTTGCCATGGCTTATGCAAGTTCCGAAAATCGAGCGAGTTGAGCTTGCGAATAGTTCGCATCTGGGTATGTACGAGGAGGAAGACCGGTATGTGCCTTGCTTATCTAGAAATTTGAACGCACAAGAACTGATGGAGGACTGATAGATATTTGCGGATCCTCAAAGGGTTCCTGGAAGCCACTTAACTCAATCTACAAAAATGAATGTGTGTCATTTGTGAATAACAATCAGAGAAACGGTATTTTTTGGCCAATTAATGTGCGCTTTCTGGATGTCGCGGTTTTGTCCTTGAGAAATGAGATTCTCCCTCAAAGTTGTTGCTCGCCAATAAGAATTAAGGCGACAGAGAAGCGCATTGTAATGTACGTATATGGTGCTTACTTCCCATGTTATGTATGTAATCTCGCTTAGCATCACATCCTCTCGTCTCTAATGGTGAATGGAGGCCTAGCATTCAACTATCAAACCAATTTGTAGCAGGAAAACGGTACTGCTGACAATACCATGTCCTCATCGTTAGCCTCGCAATGTGACGATCATGCTCAATGTTTTAGTTTACTGAGCAAAAATTACAGATGTCATCGGTGTCAATTATTGTCTTTCCGGAGTGTTCATGTTCTTCAATTTGAGAAGCCCAGATTCAAGTTCAAGAGAGGCATCTTTGAAAAATCAATGGGACAAATCAGTTGAAACTTTATGGGGGGACACATAGTTTCTGACACAGTATGGATACTATCAAGATCTTCGGTAGGTCTTTAAGACCCCTCACACAAAACAAATGGATTTCCATCGAATCCGTCACGCCGGGTGACAACACTAAGATAACGTTTGAGTCGGCTCGGTAGAATGGAGACGAGTACATACGTGCAGTACTCTGCCTCATGCTGAGCACGAATGTAAATGACACGGTCAGGGCCTGCACTGCCAGTGGTGTATGGCCTGCCGGGAAGGATAGGAAACTGCCAATTCAACGTCAGTCATTGCTGTGACCGAGAAATCATTTAAATTACCTCCTCAAGGCTGCCACCAAGGCACTGTATGGTCAGATTATTAATGTTATTGAACTTGCGGGGGTAAGCCACCACTGTGCAGCGTTCAGATTGATATGCAAACATGGCACGGGCATCTGACTCACGGCCTTGAGGAATCTATGACAGGACGGATAAAGCAAACCCTTCTTTTACCGGCCGTTCCACATTGGAACGAGTGTAGATATTGTTGCCGCACGTGATGGAACCAGACGGCCAATCGTTTCCAGTATGAGTGGCCATTGCGAGGGCCAGCAGAGAGGAGACGAAGAGAAGGGACCATTGAAACATCGTGAAGGAATTTGAAGGATGGTGCAACTCTTCAGATGCTTGAATGTCTTGGGGAAGACAGGTATATATACCTAGGAAGCACCGAGCGAGATCGGTTTCAAGGGGACAGATAATGAGATGTCAAGCTTCAGAACTGGGTGGAGATCCATAAGAGCTGTCAATTCGAATGGCGCGTGTCACCTTTGACGCGTAGGCCTTATGCCCAGAATCGATTCCTTCTTGATACCGGCCTATCATCAGATGGTAAACGATTACTCAGCACTCACACTGCGAGACAGCCCTCGGATAGGACTAGCACGATGATGTTCGCCAGTGGTTCACGAACGCTTGAATTGAAGGCGTTGACTGAGGGACAAGTTCGACAGATGTTTGATTTCGTCGGGTTTATTGTGTATGCCTTGTCTGAGAAGTATCTGTAGGTATTGAAACAGGATAAGTCCTAAAATTTCCCTGCTACTTTCTTTATGATGGGTTTGACGCATCTATAGCGTGTGAATATATTTACCTTGAACCTTTACGTGCCTCATGCGACTTGTGTGCAACCGTCTCAACAATCGCACTGTAGAAGCTCGAAAGGATCCGACTGACAAGTACGTCTTCAGCTCTGAGCCGAAAGTGTAAAGCACTCTAGAAGTATAGGAGAGCCTTTTAGAGGTGCTATACATGCATACTGATGACAATGCTGGGGCAAGGCCTCTTCCAGTCGGCGCAAAGAGCGTGATTTCATAGTTGAAACACGTCGCTTCGCGGTGCGGTGGAGTGGTATTCGGCCTCATTATCAGTCTATCTTGGCAAACGACGAGCTTATACTCATTTCACCCTACGAATCATGTGTTCAACTCCGAGGGATTCTTTCGGTACTACGTTCAGATTAGAGTAGTTCGACGAAGTATGGATTTGCATGCAAGGCATACGATATTGACTCAACATACTAAGTTTTATTGACCTTGTTTTGGTATAAGTGCTGTTGATGTCCACACAGTTATTGTACGTTGGCAAAGATTGACTAATCGAACACCGCCGTTGAATCTGATATGGTCCTGTCAGTCAGCGATTAGCTAGTTTCCGGGAAGGCGTCCTACTCCCAGCCATCCTGTCTGGTTATTGAGCGTCGAGGAAAGAATCGTGGATGCGAGCCGACGCTAGATCCTCGCTGGTGTCGATGTCGAAGAAGTTCTGTCAGCCGTCGTAGTAGTAGAAGGATGACACGGCTTGCCAGTGGCACGGACCACGTGATTCTCTTGCTTTGACACCACCACTACAAGTCGTGTCCAGTAGCGGCACTTGTGATTTTTTTCTATTCAGGGTACTGCAAATATACACGGTACAATACAGCTTCCCTATCGGCAGTAAATCCTTGGCAGCTATTAACAATGGTCTGACTGCGCCGAAGAGAGTACTATACCCCTATTCAAAAAGATATATTTCAGCGAGTGGAAATTTCTCCATGGCGGTCCTGGGAATCTGACAGTAAAATTCAGCTCAATATATGAGCTCGCCTTGTTCGATCTGATTGCTTGCATTCTTACATCTGCCGATTCGAATATTCTATCATGACTTTCGTCAGCGCCGAGTCGAGAGACCCTTCTCTTCCACAATTCATTCAGAACGATCCTGCCTTTCATCCATCTGTTTATGCACCTCCTCGCTGACCAGGCTTCTATCAGCTACCTATCGAGAACAATATCATAGACGGCACAGACTGGATCAATTTCTTATGGGCAGTCCTAAACCGCACATATTTCCATCATTTTACTGGATGCTTTGTCTCCACGTCTAAAAGACTAGGCAAGCATGTCGCAATGTATCGCACGTTCAAGTTCACCTTTCTGGTTGTGAGCCCAACGTCAGCACCCGTCCCTTCGCCTCTCTGACATATCATATCGAAGTATAATCAGGTCGCACATCCAAACGAAAACACTCTATACCATCTACGACATTATCGGATACCAAGGATACCTTGAAAATGTCTGTCCTGTGCTCATCAACGACGTTCTCCAAGAGATCGGCGACGCTGGGTCAGATACAATTGCATTCAGTGCGACCTTTGTCGTCGATGCAAGACTGCTGGGCCAGAATTAGAGCGCAAGATGTCGGTGTTACATGCATTAGTGATTAGACAACACAAAGTCAGTCCAACTAGTCAGTCCAACTCTGTTCCTGCAGTCATACGAAACTCATCCCTCATCGTTCAGGATTCAACCCCAAGACCTTCGTCAAAACTATCAATTATCTTCGCTTCGGCGCCTACGTGATACTACTGTATCACTCTTCCACTTTTGTTCCGCTTGATTGCCGCCGAGTCTTCATCTGTTAGTACTACCTGTTTTGGATTCATCGGGGTAGTCATTGTCTATGCTATTACAACGGGCAGGTCTTTTCTACCGTGGCCGACTATTTCTCATCTCGCTCAGTATCAGAGATATGGCATCCGCCCGCAAATATCTGCAAAAACTTCCTGCTTAAATCCCATCTGAAATCTCTGGTACGATGAAACTCGGACGTACAGGGTGATTGAAGTCCATTCTTCGAAAGAAAGCATGCACTCCAGGTGGCATGGGTGTAAAAGATTTGACGGCTATGAGACTTGAATTTTCAAAGTTGTGGTATCCGCGTGCGCGTTCATATTTTGGCGTCATGAAACATCGAGGAAGACAAAGCTTCTTAGGAGGTGGCTAATGGAGAAGACGGTGAGAAGCCCATCCGATGATTTGAAGTCTCTCCACCCTCAAATATCCGCATTTCGGATTAATCGCAGAGTGAGAAGCTGCCAAAGAGACCCGGCATTTGCCGCTGGTGATCACGTTATAAGTTTGTTCCTTGTTCTGCGAGCTGCGTGATCTGAAAAACTTGTTGTCACGGTACTCGACACTTCTCTTTGACTCCCTGCTCTCCCCCTACCAGATTTGACTTCATCTCGACCATCATGTCTTCGGATGCAAGCGAGCACTTGGATTTATCGAATCACGGTTTCCCAGCGGATCCTCACTCGGCCACTTACTCTGCCACAACGAAAAAAACACTATCGCAGGAATCTGTGTCCGACCATTCATACTCCTCCATACATAGTACTGCACTCAGCAGTGAAGACCTAACTCCTAATTCCAAAGTCCACTTTACGTCAAATTACGATCGATACATTCAAGTCGATCTCGAAAACCGCGTTTTCATACCTGCCGACGATTTTTTCACCAAGATTCTCCATCTTCCTCAAGATTGGCGCGCTAACGACGAGATTTAAACTTTGATTACAACCATCAAAAACGATCCTACGTTCAGAGGACTTGTCAAGACCTACACCGAACTACGCAATAAGAGCAATCCCAAGTCTGGACAGAAGGCCCTTCATCATCCTCACGGGCTGATGTTTGATAGCACGTTTGGTACTCCAGGTGCCACTGAGAACTCTCGACTAGGCCTTGATGTTAACCCGGTCGTTGGTGGCTCACAAGGAATCCATGATACTTGGGGCGTTCTTCGCGCTATGTTCAGAAGCTCAGGGAACGTGCTTGATGCTATGCGGGGCGACGGGTCAGAGAATACTGTCTTATGGGCTCAAACTATGCACTGGCAGGAATTCGAACCCAACGAATGCTATCTGGATGAGGGTTCCAATGCATTCTATAGCGTCCTAACAGCTGGTAGGCCTCGTTTCCCCTGACGCACTTCTGAGTCTAAATTCCCATATACAGACGGTAAAGATCCACGGGTACGATTACCACGCAAACCTATCCTTAGGTACGATCCCGGAGGCATTCTCCCACCCACCTGGTCCTACCCCTCCTCCTACAAACGTCCTCTGGAGCCCGATGATACGTCGCGTGTTACCTTAAAATATGCATGCACCAGTATGGCGCGTGATATTTCGGAGGCCAGAAATGCGACAGAGGCACTTGGTACTGTAAACGAGGAAGAACCGGAGGAGGATGAAGCGCGGCAGGAAGAAATATCACAGGCCCGCCGACGCATGCAGCTTCGTTGTGGTCGTTATGCGCTCGAGATCTTGTCTCGTGCTGGCTTTCGGACACATTGTATCGGCGCTCTCGTTGCGGAAGGACGAATTCAGCTGCTCTACTATGACCGTTCCGCCATCATCGTGGGCAAACCGATTGACATGTTTAAGTGGGACGCTAGTAATACTCAGGATACTGACCTGACGGACGCATTTGTGGCCATGTTCATTGGATGGGGTCGCCTTACTCTCAAACAGCGGGGCATTCAAGAGGAATTCGACAATAACAGGTCACTTAAAGGGTGCATGGACAGATACGGCAACCCTAAGGCTATCTTTACTGGGATGAGGCTCAAGTTGGTCGGAGGGGGTGGAAAAGTTGAGGTCACTCTCAGCCGGATTATCTCTCATCATGTTGATATCGTTAGTCGGGACACCCACGTAGTTGAGGCTACGTCAGAGCATGAGGGGTGGAAGGGTAAACAACTTATTGTCAAAATCAGTTGGCCAGACATCAGTCGAACATCAGAGGCCGATTTTGTCGAGAAAGCTCGAGAGAAGGCGCGGGCGATGACGCTAGGTGAAAGACCAGACTGGGCCCTAGATCATTTGCCCGACATTCTCCTCTCTCAAGATTTTGGCTACGGTGCGGATTCTACCCAGGCGAACCTCTTCGCTTTCTTTGCGAAGGCTATGTTCGCAGGTGAGAAACATAAATACGAAGGACGTGTCTGTCGAATTACTGTCCAGGAAAGACTGCATCCTCTCGATGACCTGCAGACTGCTCAAGACTTGGCCCAAGTTTTCTTTGATATTTTACAGAGTGTGTCATATATTATTTGTTTTCTTCTTCCTAGTGATTTCTGATGATTGCCGTAGTTCACAAATGGCTCTACGATCATCCACGAATTCTGCACTGAGATATCAGCGCAAGCAATATTATGTGGCGGCGCACCGTTAGCGGCCATCTGCGCGGGGTCCTCAATGATTTTGACCTGTCCTCCTTCCGTGATGACACTAGCCTTGCTTCGTCTGGGGGCACTGGAACTTTCCCCTACATGGCGTATGAATTGTTCAATGACGACGAGAATGAAACTCCATGCAAGCACCTCTATCGACATGATCTAGAGTCTATTTTCTACGTCATTCTTCTACTCTGTTGCTGCTGCAAGCTTGTCCCTACACAAAAATCTTCGGAACACAAGATCGTAGCGCCCAGAAAATTTCCTTCTCGATTCGAGGAATGGTATAAAAGTGGCCGTAATTGCTTGCTGAAGGCAAGTAAAAGCACTATCTTCAGGGAAATTGTCAAAGCTAGTCCCAAGTTGGGCAGCGGCTTCACCGATTTCCAGCCCTGGATCGATGGTTTTGCCGTGCAGTTCGCTTGGGGATTTTGTCTTCGGACGAGACACGAATTGGGTCTGGAAGATCCGGAAGACCATGAACCTCAAAATGCGGTCAAGAAAATTTCCAAACCGACAGTGATGGTACCCTTCGACAACGAAACTCTGAAGGACACTGTTTCTTACTCAGCCATCGTCAATATTTGTAGCAAATTCGCTGGTTCAGCTCTTGTAGTACACAATGACCAACTCGAAGTCGCTTAGTGCGAGTTGTAGTAGTCTTTATGTCTCTGTAATTGGAAAATTTCTTCCTCAATGTGCTGACGGTACAGTGAGTCTTTGATCTGTGCTGCCCTGTACGCAGCCTCTAGCACTAAATTCGACAAATCGGCATTTGTCTCTAACCTGGCGGTCCTTGCAATTTGATCCTATTTCCTCCCTGTTCTAGCAGTGACCGAATCTAGTCTTCCGATGGCATTCGAGTATGAGTATTTTTGGCTGCCCGTGAACGCCATGAGTAATACATGTTTCAACTGGCTTTCGGATGCTGTTGTGGTATGTTTTTTAAATCCGAATCTGATTCTTACGGTATGGGCGCGCTGTTAGGCATGGCGATATGTCACCATATACACGGACTGTGGATATCTACGGTGGGCGATATCGGCGACATTGGCATTTCCTGTTCTGGCGTATTTCGCGTTCTTCTGTACCGTACGTTGATTTTCGTTCACCTCGAAACCTGGACTCATAGATACATGTCTAGTGCTCAGTCTCATGTGGCTCATTTGAGTCTGCGCTCCGAACTATTCACCCCGGGTCTTCCAGAGCGTTAACTTCACAACACCTTTCCTCTATGTGTCTTTGGCCATCATTATCATGGCACTAGCCGTTGCATCACGTCTGCTGATGTATCAATGGAGGATCATGGGGAAGAAATACGGAAGCTAATCTACCATTGTGGCGAGCATGCTCATGGAGTCTGCAGCTCTTTACGCAACGTCCTCGATGCTATGTATCATTCCTTTTTCTTTGAATCACCTGATTCAGAATGTGTTCATCCAAGTAGATCCAAGTCTTCTCGGAGGCACGGGCAAGCGCTTACTATTTCTCCCGTATTCCAAATCTTACCACCTTTGCTTCGTTCTCTAGATAATAATCTTCCGGGTTGCATCAGGCCTGGCCTAGTCGGCAGGTACTGCCTCTACTCTGTTCTCCTCACCGAACCTGAGGACCGAGGACATTTGGATGCACAACCAACAAAGAAGAATTCGATTTACTGATGCACCCACATCTACGGATTCGAATGGAGACAGCGATGTCGTTTTGAATAAACGAGAGAGTGATGCCGTCAAAAAAGGTCTAATAGCTGTCCATGGGAATGATGGTACTTTGGGGAATGTATAGGATTATGTAGCGGCAGCTTTCACGTTTGTGATTGCCACTGGAACTCTACATCTTTTTTCTTGTGATCTTCCTCTTATGTCGTCGATAGTGTTGTATCTTTTTCCATATGGCGTAGAATGTCCTTTGAATCCGCAGAGTCCACTGCGAAGAAACCATGAGGACAACATGCAATAGTAATAAGCTAAGCCTACTGGCCATCTTCACCATTATCAATAGAGATGTCCATAGAATTCATCATCATTACAAGTGTGTATAGAGGATCTGCCAGTGCTTAAGACACGACACCAGAATGCGAAAGACGTACTTAGCGCCTACACGCGATATCAAAAGCCCTTCTCCTTGTGTATCAACACTGACCGAGTGCGCCGAATAGTATCCGTTCTCGAAGTGATGATATCACTGGTCCCTGACCACTCATCCATTATTATAAGCCGTGTTGTCCCAATCACCCTTGGCGTTTGGTTCCGATTCTTGATCTTAATGATATTCCAATACGTCGGCTGCATCACAAGTACAAGATCCACACAACACGCGCGCTGGTCTACTTGTGCTATTCTTAGTAACGTCTCGGCGATCTCGTGGTCATGCGGTTGGATGGACCGCCAGCTGATCCCATGGATTCATCACATGCTCACACTGGCATGCAGCATTTATATCCAAAATCGGGGTTGGTGGAACACTACTATAAAACGGACCATCGGTCGGGACAATTAAACAATATTCACGGTTCATCATGTCCCTCGAAACTACTGGCCTAGCGGATTTCAAAGTAGGCGATGAAACGTACCAGACATGGTACAAAGTTATCGGCGACCTAAAATCTGGAAAACCGCCTCTCGTTACTCTCCATGGAGGACCAGGCTTTACACATGAGTAGTACGTTTCTATGTCGCCTCAGCAGTGATGTCGTTGAAATCTGATATGGCGTCAACAGCATGCTGTAGGCGTAATCACCTTCAACCGAATATCCTGATATCTGACATGGCTAATTCTAATCTAATCCCTACAGTGTCCACAAGGCCTTGACTGAATCTGCTGGGTTCGTGTTCTTCATGCTCACCTTTGCAGTTTGGCTGAGTCTGCGCCCCAGAATACCCATCGTGGCATACGACCAGATTGGAAACGGACATTCGACGCATTTGCGTGACGCTCCCAAAGAATTCTGGACGCCTGAGTTTTTCATGGATGAGCTCGATAACCTCCTAGACCATCTAGGCATCTCCGAGTGCTTCGACTTAGTCGGCCAATCATGGGGAGGTGAGCCAGACGTCGAAGCTCGTGTTCGTGTCGAAATTCACTCGGCTTAGGAATGCTGGCTGGACAATACGCAGCTACTCGTTCACCCAAGGGCCTGCGCCGTCTGGTGATTCTTAATTCGCCGGCATCGATGGAACTCTATGAGATAGGGACTAACGCCCTTTTGGAAAAGTTCCCGCCAGATTTCGTTGCCATGTTGCGAAAGCATGAACGAGAGGGAACGACTAGCTCGAAGGAGTACGAGGATGGGATGATGGTGTTTATGAAAAAACACGTCTGTACGCTGGATCCGTGGCCCGAACATGTCATGGCGTCTTTTGAATCGTTTGGAAAAGATCCTACCGTTTATCATACAATGTGAGTTCTCCTTTAATCGACTTCATATTCCTATAATTGATGAGAATTCTCAAGGTTGGGGCCGTCGGAGTTCAATGTAACCGGAACTCTCAAGACCTGGTCCATCGTCGATGTTCTTCACAAGATCACATATCCCACGCTTATCGTCAGTGCACCCAATGATGAAGTACAGGATATTGCGGTCATGCCGTGGTTCTTGAAGGTTCCTAAAATCAAGTGGCTGGAGCTTGCCAATAGCACGCATCTAGGATTGTACGAAGAGAAAGACCGGTACGTGTCCTTTCGAGGGTCAAACCCCACGGGGACTAATTGAAAATATTAGCTACCTTCACGTCCTCGAGGAATTCCTTCAAGCGGCTGCCTGAAACTTTGTTCTAAATCAAATTTCTGATACCTGTAGGATTACATATCTCAGACCCTTGAAACAACGCCGATTGGGTTCTAGCACGCTCTATCGACCTTAGGTGTCACCTGAGTGTCTACTTACTAAGTATCCAAATCGCAACTAAACTGCACTATATCTTGACAGCAGAAGCGCAGTTAATCTATGGCATTGAATCCACGCGCATAAAGAATACTTGAAACACTTCAGTAATTATACACAGAGTACATTCTTCGTAATGCATCTGTATTGATGCTATTTTTCGTAAATACACGCTTGAGAAAACCATGCTTGAGTGTTGTTCACTCGAGTGCCTGACCAATGAGCAAGCGTCGATTGCAAAGCAATAGACTGCGCGTTTCAAATCTACTAAACATGCTTTGAAGACGTGTCCATCGTACAACAATTCATGTCGTACCACCCAACGGTATGTCTGTGTTGCCTTTTCACACTCCAAATATTGTACAAAGTCAACCACTGAGAAACAGGGGTCTATGTTATTTTTACAATCGTACTCTTGGTTTACAATACCCATATTCAAGGGTAGAACTAGTCTCTGCCGAACGTGGCGTCCGAGCCTCGAGGCCTTTGTAGTCCGAGCGGACTGACACCTTTAAAGCTTTCCATCCGAGATAGATATAATTAAGGTATGTCTCTTCCTCTTCCTGAACAAGAGTTTAACTAGGATACGAATAAGTACTTTGTGTCTGAAGTTTCTCGCCTCTGCAATTATTCTGTATGAAACTCACCCGACATAAATGCCATGCTGTATTCTGTCCAGCTTACCCGTAATTAATCCCCCCTGGTAGGTTCGCTGACTAGGTCGCCTTTCTGGCTCTGAGTAAATGTCTGAACAACGGAATAATTTACGGATTCCGCCCAACTATTTGCACCGAATACTCGGTTTTTGACCGATTTAAAGCATGTATGAACCAACTCCGCACTAAAAGGGAAAAAAGATAGTGAAAGAGGATCACAGGACAAGGAGGTGGGCAGAGCATATTTTCATCCGGATCTCCGGGCACGTCGACTCAGAAGTAAAAAAGACGACGACTATCTCTAGTACAGAGAACATTGACATAGTAGCACCTCAAACTGGCAACAGCATTATATTAAATTTGGGTATATTTTATTCCGTTCTATGACATTGTAGCTTTCTTATCATTCTCCGTCTGAGCAGGTACCTCTTGTCGGTTTGTTCTGTTCCACCCTGAATTTGAATGAACTCTGTCGACTGCTTTTTGAATACTATGTGCTTTTCAATCTTGAATCTTATCGTTCTCGACTGTTTTGCTGCATTGGCCTGCTATACACGCCCGGGGGAATAATAAGGCGCTGTCCAGATTCCTATTACGTTTTGACTTCGGCATGTTCGGAGACCGAACAAAAATTTATTTCTTTTCAACGTCTTTGTCTTGTGCTCCCCCTGCAATTGACCGTCCTGTGGTCGATTTGAGTTGCTTGCTACCGAACCCTCAGCCTATCAGGCAATAATTGAATCTTCCACAGATAGCGAGGGCTCATTACTGAGTACTTATGTGCGTTTCTTCATCGCCTCACTCCTCTGAGGAATTGACTGATCCTTTGCGTAGTCATATCAATCTCCAATGAAACATTCCAGTCCTTCTCTTGATGAAATATTGGCCAAATATGACTGGACATCAGCTTTCACTCATCCACCTAACATCACTTCCCTTCTGCACCACAACGTCACACCATCATCTCTGCAAATTACTCAGCTGAAGGCGTCCCTTAAAGGCCTGAAAATCCCTCTTGCTGAAATAGACGGCGATCTTGATTTGCTTCGTAATGCTGTCATGTCACTAGAGGCTCACAGGTCACGTCTCCAGTCACTCGAAAACGACTGCGCAACAGCACTCTCTCCAATACGTCGTGTTCCCTCGGAGATCATGATGGAGATTTTACGCCGCTCGTGGAAGGATAATGCATTCAGAAGTATGGTAACGGGGACACGTCTTACTCAGGCTGGATTCAACGTTTTCAACATCCGAGAGGGGCCATGGCACCTTGGTCAAGTGTGCAGCTCATGGAGAAATATCATCAAAACTCTTTGTCCGGAGCTATGGGCCTCCATAACCATAGAAATTCCATCGCTATACCAGCCCAAGGCGCGTTTGACGGCCGACACAGTGGAAATACTCCGCGTCGTCCTTGAACGCTCCCGTAATCATCCTCTTGATTTTCATTTTTCGTACTACGGCTCGGTGTCCCGCTCGCAGGCGGAGGAAAGATCATCCCAATCAATGAAGCAATGCTTCGATCTCATGATCGCTCATTCGAGGCGATGGAGAGTCGTCGAGATGGAGATCCATCCATCCTATGTCCCACAACTCTCTCTCGTCCGTGGAAAGGTCGATCTACTTCGAGAGCTGTACATTGATTTTACTCACAAGCCACCGTCCGGAGATATCTACGCCTTTGAGATCGCTCCCAAACTCGAAATTTTGCATCTGAAAGGCATGTACGAAAAGGCAAACATACTCTTCCCTACATCCAATCTTGTATCTTTCTTAGATGAAAGACCATTTGCTGGAGACTGGCTGACTCCGACATATCTCGCGGTCGTGAAATCAGCTCCAAAACTCCTTTCATTTTCGTACCATGACTACAGTGATCGAAGCTCGAATGTCCATCCTGTTCTCGACCCTCTGGGTCCTGTCATGGCTTCATCCTTGGAAGAACTTTCAGCATCTTCACCAAGTTTTCTGAGCAGCTTGGTATTACCGTCGCTGAAGGAAGTCACGCTGACAACCGCCTACGAGTTTGACGAGGAAGAACAAGTAATAACATGTCCTGTGGGTGCGCTGGGTGCACTTCATCAGATGCTGCTGCAGTCACAATGTCACTCCCTGACGCGATTACGCCTTGTCGATGCAGACCTCGACGACAATCTTGCGAACATTATACGGCTCGTGCCTAGATTGCGGGAATTCACCATTGAATTCTATGAATGGGTGCCCGAAATCGCAGACAATTACGGCGCCATCATGCAGTCTCTTGTGGCTCAACTGAACAAGGTCGACGTGGTAGATGGGTCTCCTCACCACTCCGTGGTCCCGTTTCTGCAAAGTTTTACTGTTGACATGCATACCATCCGCTACGCCCACGTCTCTTTCATCAATTCTGCATTTGTCGACATGGTAGCTTCGCGAGTGCGTCGACCACACGGCATTCCACATCTCACAAGGCTCCACCTATGGGTGATGGGGCGAGGATGGAGCTACGCTCTTGATGAGGAGACTGAGAGAACTTTGAAGAGTTTGCAAGGCGAGGGACTCGAGCTTGACTTTTGTCTGGATGACGGAGATCCTGCATCCGAGCCAGACTCGGACTCGGATTAGTATTGAGATACTGAGATCGCATTCATCCTCTACATGTTCAAGTCTGATAACATTTAGTCCGAAGTCGACACTTCGTTTTGCCTAATTTCTCTTATTGTTATCCGTACAAAATTCATGACTCTTGAAGTATCGCTAACTGCTACATTCCATAAGTTTTTCATAAATCTTTCTTTTGCGTTTACGCTTTCGCGAGGACGCTGCCGGATTTCGGCATCTACATCTTTAGAGCTCCGATTTGTCACTAGTTCGTCGACATCACTCCATTGCCATTTGTCCTTCACCCGCTCTTTCTCGCTAGCCGTGCGCAAATGGTCGATTCTAGCATGTTGCGACTATTAAGAAGCCACGGCCCGCGCCCATGAAGGGGCCCATCGGAGTATCTACAATGACACAGGTCACCCGTGGCACCGCTTGCAGGATTGGACTTTTCGCTTTCAAGATACCTGACTGGCTTGGAGCACCGGAAAGCGCCACAGGCCGTAGCGTTACAGTTCGGAACTTCGATTAACGCAAAACTAGGTCTTCACCATAAGCACTGTCAGGCTTTCACCCTATGGCGAGAGCATCGCCAAACACTCTAGCCTCAGGCGACCATTTTTTACGAGCGACAACGCCATCCGATTCTTAAGACGACCGTACTCCCTTTACTCAGTGGTAAATCGCTAGCACTCACTGCAGGCGCATGATGCGGTCTTTACTCGACCAGACTCTTACCTACATCGACAAGGTTCTGTGCGGTATTCGTTAAGGCATGATCTATGGTACTCGATGAGAAGGATACTCCCATAGCGTCAACGTTGTGAGTTGTGGCTCGGACGGACGACGTAACCGGGAAGCAACATATTCACAAAGGTGGAATCGGCGAAAGAGACGTCACTGTACCGGAGACCACAGAGACGAACACCGAGGCTTTGCAGAGACGGGACCACGGAATCATGAGCTGAACCGTCTATCAGATCCACCTTGCCAATTATGTCACCAGATGCCTCATAACGGAGCCGTATTCATCTTTCCACTTGTAGAACTCGATGTCAAATCTTTGCAGACCGGGCAAGATCTGTAAGATGTTCACAAGGGTGTCGTTCAAGACGACATCGACAAAGCAAATTCGTGTGAGGGGACATTGCGACTGTAAAACCATTTTGTGCAGTGTACCCAGCGCACCCACAAGGCATTGTATCGCACGTTCTTCCAGGCCATGCATGGTTGTTAGCGTGACGTCGTTCAGCAACGGCAGTACCATACTGCGCGTAAAGTTTGGCGAAGATGCCGAGAGTTCTTGAAGCGATCTGGACATGACGCTGGGAACGGAAAAGGGTGTAGATATCAAATTAACACCGTAGTCGTTGTACGACATTGATCAAAGTTTGGGTGCCGATTCAACGACATGAAGATATTCAGGAGTCACTCGGTCTCCTGCTAATGGTCTTGCATCGGAGAAAGACACAAGATTGGTGACTGGGAAATGAATATTGGCTTCTGGATGCATGTCTTTCAGATGCAGCGTTTCGAGTTTGGGGGCAGCTTCAAAGGCGTGTATGTCTCCGGGCTGAGGGTCGGAATAGCAACAGAGGTACGCGTCTCTGCGTCTCTGAGCGAATCGATCTCTCCGCGGATATGAGGGAGTCGCGGAATAAGGAAAAGTGGAAGTATCAGTTCGACGGCTCTTCATCGCTTTAAAAGGGTGACCATAAGATCAAAGCATTGCCTCATTGCTTGAGTTTCTCTCTCATACCAACTGGGACAAGCATGGTTGAAACAAAAATCAAGAGGGTGATTACGGGAGCGTTCAAGGACGACGCGAAACATTTCAACAGCACCCATAGCGCCTTTACGCCGGTGGGACCGTGGCATCTCCACTGTCACGGTTGCCCATAGCTCTGGGCAAAGTGTTTCAAGAGCATTTCGCCATGAGCTGCACACTTGTCCAAGACGCCACGGCCCCTCCCGGATAGAGAAGACATTGAATCCTGAAATACGCCTTCCCAAGGAGGGGCTGCCGAGATTGTCCTTTTTCCCTGCACATAGTAAAATTTCCACTGTGATCTCCGGGGGTATGCGACGTATCGGAGACAATGCTACTTTATAGTCGTCTTCGAATGGGTGGAGACGTAACATTTGACTTTGCAGCGCCGCAGTAGCTTCATGGAGCTAGTCAAGGTCGCTCTGTAGCTCAACAAAAGCCTTCTTCAGTCCCTCGGAAGACGCCCACAGCTGAGCAGATTATAGAGGGGATGGCGCATCGTTGGTGCGCAAAAGCGAGAGTATATCGGGTGGTGGGTAAAAGTTGATATTCAGTCATGTTTGACTAGGATCTCCTCCAGCCTGAGAGTACATTGCATTATACTTGCAACGGAAAGATCAGTCAAATTTCAGCGGAACAGTACTTATAAGCACACTGAACATACAAGTGCTATGCGATATCTAGATGATCATGTTGAAGATATCCGTATGTATACCCTTACTTTACCCTTTCGATCGTCACTCGTTCTTACTTACTATATACATACATCCCCTGTCCTTACTCGATCGCCTATATAGCCTGGCCGTAGATACCCGTATACCTCAGTCGTTTCACCCACGCTGTGCCCGACTGAGGTATGTATATCATTACTGTCCATCATACTATATCACTTACATTCGCTCGTAGATCATTACTTATATTCTTCTGTTAATAGGTACAGTACCTTCAATACAGTCGTTTCACCCACGCTGTGCCCGACTGAGATCATTACTTATATTCTTCTGTTAATAGGTTATGTGGCCCCGTTGCCTATAACTCAGTCAAGAAGAATACGCAGCGGACTTTCGACTCAACTTATACCACTTTACCAATACCACACCAGTACTCACTACCAAACCTACGCCCCTAAACAATGTCGTCGACGTCGGGAGTTACCATCCTCCCCGACACGAGTAGCCACTTCAATGGGAAGAATTACGCATCCTGGAAGCTTCAATTAACTGAATTGCTGAAAGGCAAGGGTCTGTGGGGATACATCGAGGGGACTACTATTCGCCCTGCTGCCCCTGGGACGACCACAACTACACCTGCTACACCTGTTATACCTGCGACTATACCATTACCACAAGACCCCACTCCCATATACTCTTCTTCCCCTTCGTACGACGAGTGGACCTTCCGCGATCAACTCGCCCACTCCCACATCGTACTCAATGTTCTTGACCCTATTGGACTAGGGGTTAAGACAGACGGAACGGCGAAAGAATGCTGGAATTCAATCATTGCGGAGCATGCGAAGAAGACCGATATGGCTCTCTCCGAGGCTGAGGCATCACTGAATGCGACTAAGTTCGACGGGAGCACTGACATCAATGTTCACGTTGCGGACTTGCGCACGAAGCGAAGGGCTGTAAACGACCTTCGTACGACGGCCCTGACTGACCAGGAATTCAAGGGGATCATCATTCGTTCCATAGTCCCCACGGATAACTGGATGCCTATTCTTCCAAGCCTGTATCAGATGCCTACGTCTAGCGATATTATTTCTCACCTCCAGACTCACGCGGCAACACTGCGCGCCGCGGGCAAAGGACCATCCCAAACTCAGGCTCTTGCGGCCGGAACCCCTCAAACCGCACGCGGATGTCGCAACCCCGAATGCAAGGCCCGCGATAAGTCTCGACATACGACGGAAAATTGCTATTGGCCAGGCGGTGGAAAGGAGGGACAGTTTCCCCCTAATTTCGGCCGTCCTCGACGTGCGAATCAAGCTTCCTCGAATGCTATGGCCGACACAACCAGGCACTTCGTCCTCGCCACGCGGGCAACCACTGTCGATGTTGATCGAGACGATAATGGCATCGTCATCGAGGATGGGAGTACAGGGGAAAGAATATATGAGTGGAATGGAACCCGCTCGTTCTGGCAATGGGATGAGCTGGACGTCGACTCCGAGTCGGTATCAAGTACTGATTTTTCCGATTGGAGTTCCAATTTTGGAAGCGAGACTGAATCCTTCACCGATATCTCAGAAATGGGCGATGAAATAGACCCGGAGATGCCAACGCTCACGAACGTGGATGACGACGATGAGGAGGAGGAGTCTGATGATGAGGATGAGTACACATGCGAGACAGATCCTGCGAAGACAGCTTTCGTCACCACCACGTTTGAGGGCCATACACCGTCGGTCACATTAACGTTCATGGATTCGGGCGCAAGTGATTACTTCTTTCGAAATCGTGAGGACTTCATCGACTACACACCTGTGGCGTTCCGCACTGGCTCGTCTGCCGTCGAAGGGAAAGGCACGTTCGAGATCCTGGGGCAAGGGACTGTAACAAAGACATTCAGGCTCGATGGAAAGGACGTCAAGTTGACATTCAAGAACGCCCTACACTCACCATCGCTGGCGGCAAATCTCGTATCCGTAAGCGCATTGGACAAGGCCGGTTTATCGACCGTGTTCTCCAAGGGTAGAGCAGCCGTGCAGGATCAGTCTGGCAAGGAGATGTTTGCTGGACGAGGGTCAGACGGTATGTACGTCCTGGACGCAGCATCTGCTCCTCAAGCTATGTCGTCCCGGTCATCTCCAACATCGCTTCGCACCTGGCATCGACGATTCGTACATATGAGCCCTAAGAAAATAGAGGAGATGGCGTCAAAGAGGCTCGTAGATGGGCTAGAAATCACCTCGGATCCTCTCCAGGGCCGTTGCGAGGATTGCATCCTTGCACGACATGCTCGTCGGCCGTTCGATGAACCAACGGACCCCAACGTCGACCCTCTTGAACTGGTAGCGACGGACCTGTGGGGACCATCTCGTACAGCGTCGCCCAGCGGGAAGACATACATGATGATGTTCGTGGATAGTGGAACCTCGTTCAAGGCGGGGGAGTTCCTAGCAGACAAGTCAGATGATACAACAGTATCTGCGTTTGACAGATATCGACGCATGGCGGAGACCCAGACCGGTCGAAAGATTAAGCGAGTTCGAGCTGATCGGGCCTTCGCGGGGGATAAGTGGGTACAATACTGCAAAGACAACGGAATCTTACTCGAGTTGACTGCACCCCACTCATCAGCGCAGAACGGACTAGCCGAACGCTCCCTACGCACGACGATGGAAGATACACGCGCCTTGCTGAGCGACTCTGGACTAGCTGACCGCTACTGGGCTGAAGCTGCGTCAATGTCTATTTTCACACGTAACCTGGCACCTTCGAGCCGCCACCCCGGAGTGGTACCGGCAGAGGCGTTCTCGAAGCGTCGTCAGGACGTGGCATTCCTCCGTGTATTCGGCTCGACGTGTTGGGCTAAAAAGCCTACGGCTGGCGGTGTCTTAGTGGACGGCGGAAGCAAATTAGCTGATCGATCGAAGAAGTGTATCTTTCTTGGATATGCAGGGTCCAACTACCGCGTGCTCGATCAATCGGGGCGCGTGTTTGTTTCTCGTGATGTCATTTTTGACGAGGGTCCTGCGCACCGCACTATGAGTGTGGGGGAGACAGAGGATGAACAACCTCCACTCAATACTCCGGTGCCATCCAATACTTCGTCGAACTCGTCCACTAACCCATCTACTATGCCAGCTGAACCCACCGAGACAGTTACTGAGCCGACTATCCGCCGATCAACACGTGTGACGCGACCTAGTCCTGAAGCCGCAGAATCCCTGCTATCAGAACAGCGAGAATCTGAGGCCCGTGAAAATGGCAGCGACTGGGCAACGAATAGAAAACAACCACGCGCCTCAATGGCTTCAGGAAACTCACCTGACACATACATCCCACGAAACCACCAGGACGCGCTACGAATAGACGAAGGACGTTGGAAGGCGGCAATGGACGTCGAATACGATATGCACATGTCGAAGCACACCTGGGACTTGGTTGACAGACCGGAGGGAGTAAATGTGATGGATTGCAAGTGGGTATATGGCATGAAATGGGATGGTGACGGTAATTGGCTCCGGGACAAGGCTAGACTCGTTGGGAAGGGATACACCCAGCAGTACGGCCTAGACTATAACGACACTTGGGCTGCGGTAACTCGACTGGAATCCGTACGAATGTCGGCCGCAGTAGCAGCAAAGCTCGATCTCGTCCTCTGGCAAGTAGACTTTGTCTCAGCTTATTTGAACAGCGAGACGAAGGAGGACATTTATATGCGGCAGCCTCCTGGATACGTCGTCGAAGGCCAAGAGGAAAAGGTGTGCAAATTAGTCCATACCATTTACGGAACCATGCAGGGAGGTCACGACTGGTTCGAGACGCTCGGGAAGACATACGAGGACCTTGGATACCGTTCGTCGAAGGCTGATCCTTGCGTTAGGACAGTCGGCCATCCCAGTGGTGAGTTTACCATTACAGACACTTACACAGACGACGTATGGGGAGCATCGTCGAGCGCAGAAGAGGCGACCAAGCGGAAGAATGAATTGGAAGAGAAGTGGGAGCTTACCGACGTGGGGGAGAATAGGTACTTCTTGGGGATGAAGATTGACCAAGATCTCGCGGCCGGTACAATCACGTTCTCCCAACGCCCGTACTGGGAAAATCTCTTCATGGATTTTAACCTTGGATACTTACGGCCACGGTCGACACCCTTACCAGTCGGGATCGCGCTTGACAATTCTCAATCACCCACCACCCAGGCAGAAAAGGACGAGATGGAACGTCTCCCGTACCGACGCTTATTAGGCCGAGTCATGTGGGGACAGCTCGCAACCCGCCCGGACTTATGCTTTCCTGTAAGCCTGCTCGCGCGTTTCCAGTCTAATCCTGGGATGGAACATTGGAGGGCGTTGCTACACGTTCTTGGATATGTGAAGAATACCATGGACCTCGGCATCGTCTTCTCACGCGACAAACCCTTGACACCTGTCGGCTTCGTGGATGCTGATTATGGCGGATGCCGTGACACCACCCGCTCGACATCTGGATACGTCTTCACCATGGCGGGGGGGCCGATTTGTTGGAGCTCGAAGCGTCAAGCTACTGTGGCCCTTTCCACTGTCGAGGCTGAGTACGTATCACTCACTCGCGCGGCACAACAAATGATGTGGGTGATGTCGTGGATGGATGAGGTTGAGTTACCCCAACCACGACCGGGGATCCTGTACGGTGACAACCAAGGCGCAGTCGCGTTGACGACGAATACGAGATCTCACCAGAAAGTCAAACATATTCGCATTCGCGAGCACTTTATCCGGGAGCTGGTCAAGGACGGCGAGTTACGGGTTGACTTTATTCGTGGAAACGCCAACCCCGCCGACATATTTACGAAGCCACTACCTCGCGATGCCCACCACGGCTATCTTCAGGCCCTGAACATCGTTTCAGTGGAATGATACGGATATGGGGGAGTGTTGAAGATATCCGTATGTATACCCTTACTTTACCCTTTCGATCGTCACTCGTTCTTACTTACTATATACATACATCCCCTGTCCTTACTCGATCGCCTATATAGCCTGGCCGTAGATACCCGTATACCTCAGTCGTTTCACCCACGCTGTGCCCGACTGAGGTATGTATATCATTACTGTCCATCATACTATATCACTTACATTCGCTCGTAGATCATTACTTATATTCTTCTGTTAATAGGTACAGTACCTTCAATACAGTCGTTTCACCCACGCTGTGCCCGACTGAGATCATTACTTATATTCTTCTGTTAATAGATCAGAACAATTATTTTCCTGGTGAGATGTATAGGTAGTTCGACAGAGTAGCACAGAGAACGATGAATGTGGTAAGGACAGTAACGGAAAACATGGGAATCCAATACGGAAACATCGGCATCGCGGCAGAACGAGCTCGAACCAAGTGCGATTCGAGTATTTGTACGTATAGTCAAGTGACTCAAAGGCGTATAAAGTGCTTCCCTAAGTTGTGCATTTATCTACGCTACTAAAGCGTAGGATAATCAGTGCGTACCTTGGGAGAATCCACTCACCACCCGCAGTTGGCAGCGTGTTAACATGGAATCCTTCGTTTCTGGCCTGATTTTTGCGTAGCCGACCGTCCAGCGGGGGAAGCTGAGAGCTTGCAACCTTGAGGATGTGTCGATATGGATCATATCATGGAGGAGGATAGGACCGAAAGCCTTTTCGATTTGCCATGAGGGACAGAGTATAGTATCCACACCACAGACGCCTCGCCGGCACTTTCCAAGAAAGACTCTAAATTCAACGCGAGAAGTACCTTATTTGGACTAATTTGAATGATACGGGAACCGATTCGTATTAATACACCTAGTACGGTTATAAGAAGGTACCTATGAGGTTCCCTGACCGAGACTAACGAGAACATAAACATTTGCTGCAACAACCAGAAGCCATATCGCCGCCCCCAACAAGGTAGCGACGATATGGTTAGCAAAACAAACAGAATTCCCATTTTCATCCTGCACGGTCATGACACGTTTATTGCTTGTGAGCCACAATAGGGGAAAGACAATGAAGGGAAGAACGATGGACAGGACAACTTGGGACGCAACGAGGAGGGTGTCAATCCCGTCTTTGCCTACCGCTATGGCGACAGTGAGTGCAGGAATGAGGGACATCAGCCTTGTGAGGAGACGCCTGAACACCGGTGACAGGCGAATGTTGAGAAATCCCTCGGACACAGCCTGGCCCGCGACAGTGGCAATGAGGGAAGAAGATTGGCCGGAGAACAGGAGTGCGACGGCAAAGAGGGAAGCAGCGGAAGGGGAGACGGCATCCCGAATGAGATCGTACGCGTCAAACAGAGAAGCGGCGTTGGTGGCGGAAGGAAGGGTGGCACCCGCCAGTATGAGGATGAGGGAATTGATGACGACCGCGAAGCAAACGAGAGAGATGACAACGTCCGCCATCCCATGGTAGAGATGTGTCTTGACGAAGGAAAGCGAATTATTGGTTGGTACTTCTGTCGGGAGCATGGGCGGGATACGAAAGGCGTACCGAATTCGTTGTTTGAACGTCTGACCCTTCGGTTTCTCCCCGTCGGGTTCATCGGACGACTCCGATACACGGTCCTGTGTTGCCAATGCCGAGCCAAGAAAGAGACTGTGTGGCATTACCGTGGCTCCTATTATGCCCACCGACGTATACAGAGCCCCATCCTTGAATATGTACTTTGAAGGGACATATCCAAGGAAAGCGCTGGGCCAGTGAACGTTCACGCGGGCGATAATGATGCACATACAGATCAGGACAGCAATCACCAATATGGCTATGATCACTTCAAATATGCGTACAGGCCGCCCTCGGAGTGGATCACCCAAGCAGAGGATGAGGAGAACGTCGAATGCGGTGATGAGCACACCATGCCAAATCTCGAGTCGAGGGAAGAGCAGGCACAATGCAATGGCGGACCCGAGCAGCTCCGCGAGGTCTGTCGCTATGATCGCCATCTCTGACAGAATGTAGAGGGGGTATAGGAGTGCAACCCGAGTAACCATGCGAGGATAGAGCATAACTCGGCAGTGCGAAGCCAGGTCAAGGCCAGTGACGCATCCAAGGCGACTACATAGCACCTAATCAAGGAAATCAGTCAACCTGCGTCAAGATCAACAGAGATCTACCTACCTGGAACAACACAGCGAACAGCCCAGAGAGGAGGACCACAAACAGTAGTCGATAGCCGAACGACGAGCCTGCTTGCAGGTCAACGCCCCAGTTGCCTCTGCAGGAATAATCAGCGCTGGGAAGGATTTTACAATAAAGTACCCACGGATCAAAATACGCGACTGCGCATACCAGCCCGACGCCAGTATGTTTCTTCCCGTGAATATAAAGGGTCTTCAAGAGGGATCTAACTGTGATGACCATTGATATTGGGGGTAAAGGTGAGGAATGTCCGATCTTATATACATATCCAGAACGGGGTGAACCAGGCAGAGGGGACCCAGAAAAGTGGAATACATGCCTCCGCCTGAAAAACGAGTTAGCGGTAGACCGCCAAGCTTGCCACGTGCCGTAAGCTCTCGGTCATTTCCGGTGTCTTAGGGGCTTTAAAGGATCCCAAAGCGTCGGGATTCCCTATTTCGGCTGTCTGTCAGGTTCTTTATCAGATAAGTATTCAGTGGTATTTTGTATGGCTTGCAGCATCCAACCTCCGCGAACCTATGCCATCATGCTACCATTGAATCGGCATGTAGACGTGAGACTATCTTTTTGCTAGCTCGAAATACGGACACGGGAAATTCCACAGACCAGACTCAACGTCCGGCTCGGCGCACTCTATATTAACTAGGTATCAATACAAGAGGGCTTTTCGGCGGATATAACACGGTGAACATATCTACAGCTCTGAGCAGTGGTGAACGCTTATCATTTGTAGTTGAAAGGTTAAGAGCGCATGAGACCATCAAATTGAATAACGAAGTTGACGCATCAAAAAAGGCCGTACGAGTAACTAAAAGCCAGCGAGACAGGTCCACAATTTCCAACAGTTTTCTCATGCAAGAGCTACTTAGACTCGGCCTCTTGCTCAGAAAACCTTCCAGTTAGAGACTAGTAGATGAACCCAGGCGTCTGGGTAAGCAAAGAATTCAACGCATAAACTGCCATCGGCAGATACTTGGCATGCTAGCAGTACAAAAATGGTTCATTGGATCTGGCTATTACCCGGTGGTCTGGGAACATCACACTGGTATCGCGATTGTGAGCGGGGCCGCCATTCGAGTTTGCGTAACAGTGTTGCTACGTCAACCACCACGAAGTGCCTACGGCTTATTCTGAGCCGCAGCCTATAAACATTTACGGTTAGTTTCATCACATACTACCAAATGCTAATCTCTCGTAATTCTCCCAAACGTCTTTCAGGACCGGTTTCCGTTCCATTGGGCAATGGGAGTGTGATGTATGACTGTTCTTGGTGAAAGGTAAAAGCCTTGATGCTCCGTGAACTTTCCGAGCATTGAAATAATCTAGAGAAGGTCTTTTACCCCTTCCCGAGTTCTAACCATTGTAGTCCTAATTATATTACCCCTGATAGCTTTCGACCAACTAAATCTTCCTTACTTAGGCCGGCCTGGAATCTGATACAATTCTCAAACGCGCAGATGGCCTGAAGTTGAATTATTTTTTTTCTTGGTCTCGTGCCTTACATTTTTTCAAGCTCGGTAACCAAGCTTCAAACTTCAAGCAGCACACGATTTCAAGAATAAAAGAATCACGGGAAGGGAATATTTTCACCGTGACTTTTTGGACTTGTTCGTGGACGCTGCTCCTCAGCAAAGAGGCACCGTTGTTCGTACGAGGGATCTAAGCTAATTCGGCTGAATCACTAGTGTTTGCCCATTCCTGAGCAAAAGTCGTAAGGTAAAGACTCTGCCGAAGACCGAACAGAAACGTACGCTCTGCGGTTTTGTCAGACATCCACTGCGCACACTCCTTGAGGGAATAAAATTCCCACAAGTTTAGAAACTGCCTGCCATCTGTCGCACGAATATTCAATAAACTGTACCCGGCGTTATTGTCAGACGACCATCCCAAGATAAAACTCGGGGATTTGAGGTATCTAGCACCGTCGCAATAGAAAACAAACTAGAGAAAGGCAGGTAAAACAACTAACTCTTGAAATCGAGCAGGAACAGAGTCCGTAGACCATACTAGCGTGAGAGGTCTCAAGATATCATGCGTCAAGTGCCATGTCGCGGCAAATATGAGTCGGCAATCTGGTCAATATCCAACGAGGACTAATTGGTCGTAGATATAAATAATGAATAAACTTCACTGGATGTCCCGCAGCTTTTACAACGGCTTGCCGATCGGTAGCGGGAGGAAAGCTTGAAGTATAGAAATTATCCAGTACGGTGATTATTGATGTTTCTCTTTAACCAACATCGTACGCGGCGTGGAGAACTGAGAGTACGAATAGTCGTGCTGCAAAGTTTCCCCTCCATCGGGAGCTCCACACCACACCACACCATCTAGGCTTCGTATCGCCGCGGAGAGCCGCTGGCAGGCCGTCTCCAAGGGACTGGAACGTACGATTAGAGATGCTAGAGGCTGCGCCATATGCTTGGCTCGGTGCCGAAGGTAACAGTGGTATTTGGAAAGTCGATGATAGTAAAAATAACGAGTATGCCGGAGTTCCAGGTCCAAGTCAAACTGAATGCCGAGAAGTAAGCGGATTTATGCCAAGCAAACAATGTGAGAAGAACTTCTCCTTACTGACAAAACCCTTAGAAGCTAGAAGTCCTGGTGCCAAAAGCCACCGACCCCTCGGAGAGTATAGAACCTCGAGTAGAGTCGTTTTCACCACGACATTGGAGGCAACTGCAAGTCAAATCAAGCCTTAACTAGAAGACAAAGATACACGAAGTTCACAGACCACGTAATAGGTCTCTGTCTTATCGTCATAGTTGAAAAATAGAAATGTCGTCCTGGTGAGGTACGTGGAGACACCTTCTACGCCCTCGGGAGTAGTTATCTTGACGGTCATATGCTTATTTTCTTTACCGAGGGCAAAACATGCAAGCGCCAGCCAATTTGGTATATGAGCAAAATTTAAACACGGACGTAGACGGGCTAGTACCTGTTACTAAATCTGGGACAGCAAAGCTGATGCTCAGCATCTGGTCGGTGCAGAGGGCACAAGCTCCTAAAGGTGAGACCAAATTTTATCAAGTTTTGAACGAGGAAGGGAAGATACAATCAAATACTACACCCTCGATGATGTAAGTATCAGTGGTGCCGAGAAAAGGTTGAAGCACCTCGCCGGAGGTGTTAACGCTAGTGTATAGCAGTTCGTGAGTTGAAATTTTTCTGTGCATTTATCGCACGTGTTGGCTGAACATTGGCGATATAGAAAGAATGATGAATATCAGATATGTTCCCACGCCACAGACGCGTCAAGGAAATCCGAACACGTGCTCTTGCAGGTTTTTTTTCCAAAGTCGAATCCTATCCAGGTGTTCCTTCATTCTTATACCATGCTTATCTCTTTACACCGACCCGCACTCAACTTCACTTCTTTCTGAACGAAAAACTCAAGAAAAATGAAGGCAATAAAGCAGAAAGTCATTCCACCAGACTCGACAAATATTTGCCTTTAAGAGACAATTCGAACCATGCAATGTTTGAAAGTTGCCATCTAGAAGAGTCCAACACTGTGAGGCAGGTGAAACAGTGGGCCCGTGAGCAGAAATGTGTTTGCTGTATGCCGTGCTTCTATAACCTCACAAATCCTAGACAACCAGAACAAGGGCAAGCCAGACCGAAGAACATATCCTCAACGTGGCATGATTTCGTTTTCTTAGTCACAGTTGTCATTTTCTGCCTTATCCAGGGGCATCCTTTCCCAGGCCTCGACATGCCCGTGCTATGAAACCAAGTTGGGCTGAAACTCTTAAAATTCCTGATTGCTCGGCCTCAGAAGTTCCATTTTCAACGGTGTATTCTTCACCACTAGATTACAACTCGCCGTCGCAATGGGACGGACGTATGATGGACACCTTGATGCTGGAACTATTGGTATAAATTAAATAGCAATGTGGAAAGGTAAGTGTGCTTCCAGTGCGCCTTTCGCATGCCGCACTAACTTTAGACTAGGGTCTGGGATTATATTATAAATGCTATCCTCTGATGTATGTCACATCTCTCCTCAAATAGTTCCCTTGCCTACCCCCGACGACCCCGTCTCGGCGCTACCGATACTCCCCACTATGAGATTTTCTCCCAGAAGACGAGCACGGAATCTGCGAAATTCTTCACTCAAGATCGCCCATACATGGCGTACAGGGAAATAGCAGCTGTATATGCAGAGCTTCTTACATATGCTCGAAACTTCGTATGGTACTTTCATGGGATTGTGAGTATAAACGCTCGATTCAAACAATTTCTTCGTCTGACTGTGCCTCGTCTCTTAAACAGATACCGTCCTAATTGTGTCCTCCTTTCTTTTGAAACTGACTCTCAACCAATCCGACTTCGGATTTGACGTGATTTGCTCTCGTTGTAAAAACGCCGTAGGTGCATCGTCGATAAGCCCTCTTCGCACAGGACGGTTCCTCATCGGCTGGCCTGAGACGCTATTACGTTTCTACCTGAGTCAAGTTACATAAACTTAATAATGCCTTTTTTGCCTTACTGTGACCGACTCATCGTGATCTGCTGTCCTCTCGAATTATTCATACATCCGATTCCCCAGGTACACCATAACCAAATCAAAACTCAGCTATTTTTGACTTGTACGTACTTTTACTGCGGTGATGCTTTCGGTAGTTGACTCAGACTCCCGTTCCAGGTATGATGCAATCTACCCTAGAGGAAATCGTGGTCAGACACGGCTGAATATCATCCTTCGCTCATCCACCTGATGTCTTTGCCTCTTTGCACACCAGCGCGACGCTTAATATCTACAATCTGCTCTGCTGAAGGCGTCTTATGAGGGTTTGAAGACAGCTCTCGTCGAGCTAGGCAACCTTAATTTGTTCCATAATATCGCTGCGTCGCTGCAGAACCAAATACTGTCTCCTGTTAATCAAACACGACTACGAGACAGTACTGTTTCCAGTGCATCGTACAGACCACCATCTATGATTTCGTTCTTTTCGAGATGCTGTGAGCGGGGATAACACAAGAAAGCTCGGCAGCATAGGCGAAGACCCAATCCAGACACGACCTCTGTGGAGAGTGCAACGCTTCTCGAAGAAGAAATACTTGGTGAGTAGGTACTGTTAGAATATTATCTTCCACAGAATGCCTTCGCTAGCCCTGCGCCTGATTCGTTCTCCAAGGCTGTTGGTCCACCTTCTCACTGGGCCGACTTCTATCAATTACCTGTCGCGAATGATATCACGACCGGCACAAAATGGACCGATACCCTATGTGAAATACTCCACTGCAGAACTCCTGCTTCGTATTGTGCCTCCGGCTCCTTTGCCTTTACGTCTACTTCACGTCTGGGGATTTAAGCGACAAGTTCTCGAAAATTTTCAAGGACCACGGCCTTCCCATTCATCTGTGAACCAGAGAATGAAATTTCTTTCTGTGGAGGACTGACCTGATCAACTTGAAGGTTCGTCAGGCAACATGTTTGACCGAAAACGCATTGCGCCATCTACGGCATCCTTGAATACTATAGTCAACTTGAAATGGCCTGTCTCGGGCTTATAAATGGACATTCTCCAAGAAGTCAAAGACTGAAACTGAGATAGCATGTACTGGGATAGCATGCAACCGTCGGACCCGACACATTTCGCACGAAATGATGTTTTTATAAATTGGCCGGTTTTCTTACGTTGAAACTAATGCTTTTCTGATGTGGACTTACGCTTGTTGGTTCAATACGTAATAATTACATACCACATCTTCTTTCCAAATGTCGATCCCACTTCTTAGCACTGACGAACTAGACTTCTTTGAACATCACTGGGTAGAAGTGGTGCTGCGTCAACGACGAGATACTTGGACCACGCTTGATTTTACATGGGCAGTGTGTGATGAACATCACATCCCAATACTGCGAGACCGTGGGAGGTAAAAGCATTTCTTTCACTATGTCGTTCCTATCTGACTTCCAAGACCCAGAAATTCAAACGAGAGCCAGCAAAACCCTACTGGAGATCTTGTTCTCGACATCTGGTCCTCAGATTTAATTGGACCTCCTATGGCACACCGCACACACCTTGATGCTAGAGCCTGTGTCTGGTATAATGACAGTGTGAATTTTGAAAAGGGAAGCATGTTTTCGTCGTGCCTTTGGCGTGTCCTACTAATATATATTGCTGCCTACAGTCCTTCTGGTGTATCCACAGATGGATTCCTCACCTATCCCCAGCGACCCCAAGCCTGACTGCACCTCTGGACTCTTCTATGAGCCTCCCTTCCAGAATGCGATCACGGCAGGAACGGGCTGGGACAAGGTTCTATGCGAAATTCTTCATTCGAAATCACGCATGTCATACCACGCATACGAGGAAATAGCATCTGCGTACGCTGAAGTCTTACAGCTTTTAGAGGCATCGAATGGTAGTCTTGTAGGACTGTAAGCAGATTATTTTGTTCAAACTTTTTCTTTTCTGATGTACGTTTTGAAGTTATTACCGCTCAGATCTCAAACAAATCTTGTCCACCGCTGAATATTTTGTTCAGTATAGCAAGCGGCACCAGTCTCTGAAATTCGGAAAAGTGTTAGGCGCTGGCTGGAGTAGTATTCCCATCGGGGACGGCATAGTGGACTGTACCGGTACTCATCAAACGAAGATTAAGACCGATATTTCTCTATTAAGAGATCAGACGAGGCTTGAACGTCGGTATAAGGTTAGCCGTAATTCAGTAATCCTTTACTATAGTAGTGCTTCTCTGTCATACAGGACTTCGATAACAGGAGACTTCTCGAGTTCATCACACGAGTATCCAAGATCCTGGCAGAAGTATCTATCGCAATGCTGGTCTGTCTGATCGTATTAGCTGTCGCTTTACCTTGGTACTGGAAGTTTATTATATCTAAGGCAGTGTTTGCATTGGCCATCGGAACAGTAGCATGTTTTGGTACGCTCCTTTTTTCGATTCAGTTCTAGTATCTTCACTCATCCCCTCCCGCAGGATTTGATGTGTCAAACCGCATGCAGAAAGTCGCTCTCACTGTTCAAAACCTATACATGCATTACTTTTTGTTCATCTGGGCATGGAACGACTTTGCGTACCTGATCCAGATAGCCGAAACGGATCCGACAGGTGTATCTGACCTGGAGGATGCCCGAAATTTCCAACATGTTTTTGCAGCATCAGTACGGCATCCTATATTTTGACGTACATCGTGGTTGACTCCTCCGCTTCCTAGTTTGTTGGTCGCCGTGAAAAACTACAACGCTTACAGATGCGGATATCTGTTTCACCAGCATATCTCACCAAAAAAGAAGCCGGACTTTGGCGCTCAATTGGCAGAGGGAAGCCGTTTTGGAAGAGGAGGACAGCATGACCAATGTGACTTGTTTCAAGCCATCTTGCATACCATTCTCGTCGCAACTACTAACACCCGGGCTGGTCTACTTTGAAGTATACGCAATAACACTACTCTTTTTCACATGTTCTTCTCGGTAACTATTATGAGACTGAAAGCTTACTACCAACGTACCTAAAATATATCAAAGTCTGAGTGAGAAAAGAGCTGGCATCTGATGTTCTGGGTTCAGAGTTTGTAGTGGTGTGAGGCCATTTTGCTCATCGAAATCGAAGCAGTAGCAGATACATAGTTCAGAAGGATAATGAGAAGCACCAGGCACCAGAACTAAGTAACGGTGTTGACATTTATATATGAACAAAAGACTAAAATTGTTTGCATTCACTATGTGGGCCTGGTATACTATTGAAAAAAGTCAGTTTGCTTCATACCCTTTCACTGGAAGGGAGACATGAGTACATGAAACAGTGTTTCGATATCATTGTCGCCCATTCTAAGCGATGGAGGGAGGTATAAATGATAATCCCTCCATCATTTCCCGTGACTCTCTCTCGTTTGTGGAAAGATCGATTGGTTGACGGAGATGGATCTCTCTTGTTCTGGCGACCCGCAGTCCGGAGATATCGGTGCCTTCAAGGTCGCCCCAAAACTGAAGAAATTGCATCTGTCCCACCCGCACCCTGAAGCTAGCATTCATTTCCCAGTCACCAACCTCGTAGCTTTTTCCGATTTAAGAGCATTTTCCGGATCCAGGCTAACGCCCGAATATCTTGACGTCGTGAAATTGGCACTGAAACTTTGCTCATTTTCGTACGACTGCAGTATTCACAACCAAATGTCCATGACGCCGTCTTTTCCTTGTGTTATGTCCAGATCACTCATAGGACTCTCGGCATCTTCGCCAAGCTTTCTGCGCAGTATGGAACTACGGTCATTGAGGGAACTCACGCTGACGACCACATATGGTATATACAGAGGAGGAGCAGTGATCAAACGTCCCGCACGCGCACTGGGTGCACTACATGAAATGCTCCTGAGATCGCAATGCCCACTGACAGAATTACACTTCACCGATGCAGTCTTGGACAGCAATCTCGCAAATTTATCCGACTCATTTCTAGCTTGCAGGAATTCGTCGTCGAATTGCATGAGTAAGTGGCTGATTATGACCCCATTATGCAGTCGCTTGTGACACGTTTGAGTGAGATCAAATGGTTAATGTATCATCTTAGCACTGCGTGGGTCCAAATCTGCAAAACTTGGTATTAAACTATTTGATCACTATCACATTGACCTCTCTTTGATCAATTCCACATTTGTCGACATGGTAACTTCACGACTGCATTGACTGTCTGGAGCACCACGTCTCAGAATTCTCCAACTATGGATGGAGCCGGGACAACACAATCTCGATGGGGCGGCCAAGAGTACATTTATGAGGCTGAGGGATGATGGACTTGAGCTTGATCTCAGATCGGACGACTTGGATGAGGACCCCGTGTTTGAATGATATCGCGGCTATACTGTTGACTTTTCTAATGATATTTGTATAGTACAGGTACATTTTTTATGTGCTTTCGCTCTCTGATTTACCGAGAACTACCTTGATAGTTGCCACCAGTACGTACCTCGTATAGATTTTTCTGAGAAGTTGGTTTACGTCAACCGTAGACCTCTGTTATTAACCCGACAATCGAGATTCAATATGATGGCTTGAAACAACTTGAAGGGCGGCAGGCAAACAACAGAACATCACAGTAGTGAGAGCCTGCCAACCTGTATGAACCCTAGCTCTCCCTCTCTGCAGGCCGTATTTTTTTTATCTCTTGGAATTCGAACAATGGAAAAATAGCAGAATTTTCATTTTTCGAGAGGAATACCCTTCTTCGTACCGAATTTAATTTGAGAGAGGAGCGCACCCCTGAAAATATAATACTCTTTGTCTCTGGATTTACTTCCGTGACTCGTCCTGTAGAAATCTGTATTTTATCCAAATTTTATCGTCTTGAGCTGTAAGTACCCGCCCCCGCCGTAGTGCTGTTATGTCATCCGGTTCATCCGGTCCGATACGCGTCTAGGCGCAGCCACTGCGGAGCATTTCTCCTTCCTGCTTCTTGTCCTAGACACCCACCCAACAGCTTGCTGACCTTTTTTTTGTCCATTTCAACAAGAACTCTAATTGCTTTATATCGTGTCATTAGCATACTTGCTAATAATTCAACTGCACAAACACCAAGTATGTTGTCTTCAATTTTGGGACCCGTAATCATTGACGAATGAATTTTTTCACTCTCGTATTAAGCTACAATGGTCCTCTCTCACCTTTCTCTTGATGAGATACTGGCCAGGCATGACTGGATTTTGACTTTCACTCATCCCCCAAGTGTCGCCTCGCTACTGCGCACCAACGATGCGCCGTCACCTCTACAGTCCACTCAGCTGAAAGCATCCCTGGACGACCTGAAGAGACCTCTCGCTGAAGCCCAAAGCGACCTCGATTTGCTCCGTAGCGCTGTCGCGACACTGGAGACGCGGGTGTCGCGTCTCCAGTCAATCAAGCTTGACTACAAGACGGCATTATCGCCAATACGGCACGTTCCAATGGAGGTCATAGCAGAGATTCTACGCCACTCGTGGCCAACGGGTACCCTCGGCATAACCGGAAGCGTGTTTGGTGCTTCTAATCCGCGGCATGGACCTTGGATTCTTGGCCATGTGTGCAACCTGTGGCGGGGCGTCATTGAAGAGTTTTGCCCTGAACTATGGGCGACACTGGTAATTGAAAATACTCACCCAGCCAACAGCGGTTCTGTGAACAAGGAGCTAGAAAGACTCCGTCGCGTCCTTGAGCGCAGTCGGAATCATCCTCTCGATTTTATATTCCGCGACGTCATCGCACATGCACATCCAGCCGAGGATCATCTGATGGAACAGTGTTTCGGTACCATGGTCGCCCTCTCCAAACGATGGAGAGTGGTAGAACTCTCGGTCCCTCTATTACAAATTCCGCGACTCTCCCTCATACATGGAAGGATCGATTGGCTTAGGGAGGTATACCTATCCTATTGTGACGATCCACCATCTGAGGATGTTCGTGCGTTTGAGATTGCTCCGAAACTAGAGATTCTATATCTCAGTCGCATGCACCCGGATGCCAAGATCCATTTCCCAACCGCGAATCTCATCTGTTTCTCAGACGAGAGAAAATTCCTTGGAGACAGATTGTTCCCCAAATACATTGACATTGTCAAATCGGCTTCGAAACTCCGATCCTTTTCGTACATCAATCTACCCCCTCCCTTCCGAGCAGAGGACCAAGTACCGCTTTACCCTGGCCGAGTTACTAGCTCAACCCTGGAGGAGCTTTACACATCTTCGTTAAATTTTATGCGCAGCATAAAGCTCCCGGCGTTGAAAGCGTTCAGCTATCATGTAACCTTGGGCCGGGATACTGGCGTGGGTGTGTACCAAGTCCTCCATGAGATGATTATTCATTCACAGTGTTCGTTAACGCGATTATCTCTCCGAACTGCATGGTTGGATGGGGGCCTTCTGGAAGTCTTGCGAGTTACGCCTCAACTAGAAGAACTTGATATTAGATATGAAGAGTGGGTGGAGCGGTTTAACCCCGTAATGATATCTCTGATAGCTGAGATGACGAAGCTGAGCTCTGTGGAAGGATATCACCAGCACCGTTTGATCCCTTCTCTCCAAAGGCTTAAGATTTTCCTCAGTGGAGTCTCCTCCATTACAGTTTCTTTCCTCGACTGGGATTTTGTCGAGATGATTGCGGCACGAATGCCTGAGGAGGACACGCCAGGCCTAAGAGAACTTTCCATAACGGTGATAGGCGAGAAGTGGGTCTGTGATCTAGACGACGAAGAATATCCTTTCGAGATGCTGGAGGAAGAAGGCCTTGACGTTGAACTTGACCTTTGCCATATGGATGGCTCCTAGTCCTCTGAATGAAGACTCCGCAATTGCCGTACTACTTATGTTTGGCAGACCGTAAAGTTGCACTCATCTGCACTTGCTAGCTTTCTGTGGACGGAGGGAATATAAAGAAAATTTATCCATTGTATACACCAAATTAGACACGTATTACGGAAATATACACTCTAACATACCCTAGATCGCCCCTTTCACGTTTACAAAAGCGCCATCTGCTCAGGAGCCTCCCTGAAAGTATACATCGAATCCACGAAATCATCCCAGCTCTTCTCGCTCAAAATCGGCGCCTTCACCCACTTGGCTACACCCATCCCATCAACCCACTCGTTCATATTTGCCACAGCATTCGTCATCGACGCATTCTGCATATCCGCGATCCTAGCCCGGGTGAGGAGACCAGACTCAAGGTACCAACCGACATCCTTCTGGATCGCAAACACCTCGTAGATATCCGCCAGAACAGCAGGGATACCTTCGACCAAGGCGCTTTCGTGTGCCATTCGGTAACCGATGGCTTCGACGAGATCTTTGGAGCGAGGAAGTATGTAGTCTGCATATTGTTTCGACCGAGGTCCGTACTTCTTCGCGAGAGCCCTGGCTTCCTCGAACACTCCCTTTTCGTCTGTTAATAACATTCGTTAGCCGACTAAGCACTGAAAGACTATATTTGACTTACGCTGCGCGAGGAGACTGTTCGGGTAGAGAGGGGACGGGACAGAGTATTTGCCCTGCAGGAGCTCCGAAGCGAGACCTGCAAAATAGTCAGAACCGGGCCCAAGGGGAAAAAAAGGAACACGAACGAATAGCAAGGACAAGAACGTCACCCTCAGCAATGACGATACCCCTCATCTCAGCCTAAGACAGTATTAGGCGAAGACTACAATGATGAAATAGAAACTTATAACTGACAAATTGAGTGACGATCTGGTTGTAGTCGAACAAGCCTTGAGCGCCCAACCTCTCCGAAAGGTTGAAGTGAGCAGTCTGCGCATGCTCCATCACCACTGCCTTGTAGATGGTCGTAATCGCATGCCTCGCGTGACGGTCGGCAGCGGGATCCATAAAGTGCTTGATCGCATGTTTCGTCCACGCTTCAATGACATACGTCTGCGCGACCGCAGTGAAAATCGGGATCTGCTGGGTCCGGAAACTGATGATAGGCTGTGCAGGGATGCCCACTGTGCGACGGAGAGAGTACTTGTATGCGATGTGGGCCGCAATCTGTGTAGCCGGGAGGGCAAGCGATGCCAAAGCGAGAGTACCGACGGAGATTCGCCAGATCGCGACGAGGAAGTCATCGTGCGTCGATGGTTTGTCGCCAACGGGTCCGAGGAGGGACCACTCCGGAAGATGGACCTGGGTGAAGTGTGTGATTGCGTGGTTGACCGGGGTTGCACCATGTCGGGTAGGGATCAACCTGTGATCGGTTGTTAATTACGGAGAACGTTTAATTTGAGATAGACCTACTTCGCAGTAACACCCTTGCACATGTGAACACCGTCGTTGAGCTGGACAACAAAAGGCCTGATACCCCGCTTCTCGCCATCGACGATGAGCTGCGACCAGACGACGGCGTAGCACGGTTTACCGAGAACCAGAACAGTCAGAGGCATATACTTAGAAGCAGCCCGGTTGGGAGAGTTGAGAATGAACGAGCCATCGGACTGGAGAGTAGCCGTAGTCTCGAGGTTGGTAGCGTCTAAACCGTGACCAGCTTCAGTAAGAAGGAATTGACCACTAGAAAAGCGGAATAAGTATACGAAACAAGGAAACAGAGAAAGGCGACAAACATAGTCTTGCAATCCATCATGTCCTTGCATAGTGCCTGTAACTCGGGACGATCGGCAGCGTATGTGCCAATGGTACCCACAGCGAGATTGAGATGGATCGTCATGATGGTGATGGACGAACCATCGTGCCAGGCGATGGGATCGTTGTGGATCTTCCAGAACTTGGGGCTGAGGTTGACGATATCCTCGAACGTGAGGCCCCAAGTCTTCCAGATAAGCTCCGCACGCTGGTACGCATTGTCAGAGACTGGAACGGGTTCTGGCGTTGGCACAGCTGCTTTGAACATGTCGACGCCGAACAGAGGCTGCGAGAGCCAACTACTATGTGAGGAGGTGCTCGGGAGACTTGGTTTCACTCAGCCGGTGCTTAGTTATTCAGAAAGGATATATATTACCATCTTAGAATGTAATTCTACGAGCTGCATCTTCAACGACATGCAAAATGATAGAATTTTGACAATCCATACTTTGTGTCGTTATCTTGATATAGACGCTGGAGCGCCAGAGGATTTCGCAAAGATTTCGAGTTCATGCGTTGTGCCCTCCTAAAGTCACACAAATGCCAGCGAGTCGCGACGATCTCTGTTTTCTCGTAGTTCCCACCATGTCATCGAAGGCTACATAGAGCTGTTTTATGGATGGGCGTTTACGTTGTCATAAGGAAGATGATGAACTAACCAAGGCTGCGTACGTGACTCGGATGCTGCGCAAGAGCCGTTCAAGAATCAAGATGTTCCGGGATCACTAGGGGGTACCGCAATTGATGCGACGACTAGTAGAAGAGATAGATCTATCAGCGAAACGAGGAAGGGAGCTCATGGCCGGAGCCATCGCCATACCTGCGGAGACCATTTGGTATATTGATACCATACAGAATGGTGATCATTTAAGGCGTACAAAGCAGCCTCGATGTGCCATCGGTAGATCCGGCATCCCCTTAGCTTCATCCTTCTAATTCCTGTTGTGATTCCCCCAGTGGATTAAAGGTCTAGAACAACCAAGGAAAAACGGTTAGTAGATCTTCCCCGTGGCATACACACTGGGCATTGCAGACCGCTGTTCCAGTGACAGGTCAAAGTTGTGGAACAGTATTCATTGGGCTGGAGACGATGAGCATTCAAGCCCGCCTCGTACAAAGCATTCCGGGATTGATTCCATGCTCTCCGTGGGCATAAACACATAAGCCATGCATAAGCTTCAATTTTTCATCCAGCCTCCCTTCCAAAGTCGACGCATGAGTTCTGGTTGGACCCGTTTAGTTGCTCTGAGAGCAATATAGGACGCCAGACTGGGATAAGGTCAGTTAAAGCAGCAAGGTATTCGCCTGACGTGGAGGATATCGAACAGACGCCTTCGGCAACATCATCCGGGATAGCCGGAGTATGAAAACCGGGTCAGCCGTTCTTTGCCGTGTCTTTGATGATGTTCGTCTCTGGACAAACCTTGATCGACATCCTCGAAAGGAAGGTACGTTGCACTCTGATGATGGCGCGCACCCTACGTACTTGAAGGAGGTGCCAGGGTTGTTGTACAAGATGCAGCACCTAGGTAAGAAATCTGTATGTCAGGCGCAGCGTGGATCACTGATATATCGCTAGCTTGTCTACCCTCGTGACTGGATAGAGAACGACCTGGTATTCCATAGTCGTGGTGTGAACCTCGCTGCATCGGATGATCCCGTTAGGCCTACAGCCGAAGATATGAAGAAGTGGGCTTGAACAGCATCTAGTGAAAGATTGTACCTTTGATGAATTAGCAAGATTTCTTTCTTAACTTGAAAGGGGATAGCATTCAATGACGGTGATTTCTGCTGCAAGTTTTTGTGTCTGAAATCACTATCCTTTCTATCATAGAGGATACAATTATATATTATACAGTCGACGTTGCTCTCTTGTTCAACTTCTAGGAGTGGATTTCTGGTCTCTTCGCGAAGCCACCTCTCGACAATAGAGGAAGATGTCACACCTCTTGCTTAGTTTTTTGGTTATTGCGGAATAACCGGAACTCGGTGATAGATTTTTGGTAGCTATTATAACTTGCATCCTTTCTACCTCGGAAGTTTTAAATGCGGGTGTCTAAGTTCCTCGTTTCGTTGATAGATAGTCAGATGTTTGGTATGGCCACCGTGAACGGCCTGCGATTTATACAAGCGGTATGCCAGTCTTGGGTTTGTATTCATGGCACAGTATACACCAGCATAGTCGAACATCCTATCCCTGAGAAGGCTAGGATACCGTCGACTCACTACGTCTAACGGTCTCTGTTCCTCCAAACGACTCGTTCACGTTCGGATTACCGCCAAACTCTATGGGTGCCAGATTAGACACACTGTTCGCTGGTCGTTCCAAGGGATTGCCTTTGTCCGCAACTGTGAACGCAGTAGTCTCGTTTAATTCTCCTTGGCGGCTGACAAGGAGGATGACTATGGTTGGATAGATCCCCTGGTGCGGACGATCAATCAAGCTAGTTAGAACGAGTACTAGTGAAGACACACCGCGAACTGGACGCTGATCGGAGCGTAGATGTCGCCGAGGGTGCCGAAGGGAAGCCGAATCGTTGTGGCAATCAGAAGTATTATCTGGGGGAACTAAGAATCCACCGCAATGAAAATCATTGGAGCAGTTACGTACTACAGAAAGACAGTAAATCAGCCCAGACTCGGCCAGTAAAATGAAAATTCGTTCTGCGACAGTCATATTTCTCCCTTTCATTCGAAGCGCGGACGTAACCCAGTGTCTATGGCGCCTAGTGCAGATAACAGATCAGATCTCTTTGATGTAAGGAACGAACATGGAGCAGACCTAGCTTTGATTGCAACAATCGAAGTAGAGAAAATGTTGGTCAACAATGATAGGACCACGTTTGATACTTGGAGATAATCGAGCGCACGAGACGAGCTGCTATGGACCGCGACGATATGCCCGTTGATGGTAATAGCAGTGATTGTGATGCGTAATACGATTGTAACCAAGACGCACACTGTAAGCACGCCCACCATGAGTGGGAATCAAGATGGCTGGTTGTAAAAGAGAACCAAAGCTCACACAGAGCCAAGCATAAGAATACAAGAGGAAGGATCAAACTCTTGCTATACTCGTCTCGGCAGAGTACCCAAGCACGCCAAACAACCACTCCGTCAGTTAGCACATACTATGGTGCGTTGGAAATGAGTTTTTCAAATTTTCAGGAGATAGACAATCACATTCAGAAGGACAAGCGCGTTCATCACGTCCTGTTCATTCCGGCCGGGGGTAAAAGCTATCTCCTCCAGGGGGGTGTTGTGCACAAATGAGGTTGTGATGATGAGCACCACTTGATATAACGAGAGAATCCAATAGGCCGTTGAAACGGAAAACATGAAAACCAGCATGCAGAACAGCGAGATACGGGATCTGCTTCTCAGACCTCTCTTCCTATGTAGAATGTTATCAGTGGGAAGGCAGGATGCTAATAAAAGAAAGGAACACACAGCATAACATAAGAACAGACCGACATGATAATTATATACATGCCTGCATATTGAAGTTGGAACCAACCGTTCGACTAGGAAAGATGCGGCGCCCACCATAAACTAATGTTTGACAAGTTAACCTTATCGTATTATACAAGACGCTGAATTTTGTGTTCGTCATGCCGGGCAAAGAAGGGAGTGCTCTGAAGGGTCTGCTGAAACTTTGCTCATATATATTGCATAAAGCACGGCCGGCGGAAACTGTGAGAGTGCGGATGTAGTTGTCTATAATAATAGCAGCAGTAAAATGTCTGAACACCATTGAGTACAAGGAAGCTCACCTCAGACAAGCACTCGGGATACAAGAAAACACTGTGAGGAGTACGTAGGCACGTACATCAGTATATATAGCTACGGGGTCTATTGCGGATACCGGCACGCATATAAGAAATAAAAGAAAGAAACGGAAATATATCCATGGGCATAAGCGGGCCCAACTACAGGCACACTTGCAGCGCCGACATAGCCTAGTCTAGTCTCTACTAGAGGAGGTAGCCCATCACGATCGTCCAATGGAATGCCTTTGAAACATTGCTGATTGTGATATCGACGCGAACCAACAGAATGACCAAAAGTTCCTGGTGCATGCCTGCTTCTTGCGGGATGATATATATATATATACGACCTGATCATTGATGCAGTAATAATGATGGTATGTCATCAGAATCCGATGGTTGAAGGCAGCGCCGGGCCTGAAACAGTAGTCCTTGATTCGAGTGAAGGTGAAGAAACATATTAGAAATTTGAAAGCGGCTGGCAACCGGAATTTTCGTTGCTCCGGGTTCTTGTCGGTGTCCAAAAGGGGGTAATATGCTCCAAGTAGTAGTGGCATGCATGCCATATGAATAGCACGCGGCTTACGCGTCACGACAGCCACCGAGACGCGAGATGGTGATGCAAAGGAAAGGAAGGGTTCTCATTGATTTGTCATCACGCGGCTCAGTCTCTCCGCTCTAAGTCTTCCTTGAGCCTGAGAGTTACACCTAGTGAAATCTACAAGCGTATTGTCCGCAGACATCCAACATCTGGAGGTCTGGATCACCTAAGCTAGGTAAAGGGCTGAGGGCGTCCAAAAAATATCCGACAATGATTATCCAAAGTTGGTTGTCACACGGAATTCGGGGATGCCGATTGTCGGAGTTTTTTTAAGTGCCATCGGCATAGTTTGCTATGAGAATCGTGCCGAGGACGCCGGTTCCAGTCGCCCTATAGCCTTCAAATTGGCCTTGGCAAAGACTGCTTCTCGCGTGCGTCTTTCTGCGTCCTGACACATAATACCGGAATGATGTCTTTTACAATCGTATCAAGCTCCCATGCAATCTTCCCCGTGTGCCTTTAGAAGCCATATTCGCTTATCCACCTGATGTCGCATCACTTCTACGCACCAACAAGGCGCCATCACCCTTACAATCGGCCCGACTAAAAACATCTGTGGTCAATTTGATGGCACTATTACAGAGTAACATGAATTTACTCCGTACCGCTGTTGTCACTTGTGTCTGAAAACTTAGTTGTCACATCTCCAGTCACTCAAACATGGCTACGAGACAGCATTAACCGCAATACGGTACCTTCCTATGGAGGTTCTGGCATGCATTCTACGTCGCTCGTGGAAAGATGATGACCAGCTCGTCTACACTTTGGACGTCTTCATAGTCCAGGACGGGCTGTAGTCGCCTGGTCAAGTGTGCAGATCAAGGCGAAATGTCGTTGGATCTTTTTTCTCGGTGCTATGGGCGACCTTAGATAAAGGAAGTGACGAGTACAATAGGAAAAGACGAAAATTGACATACGCTGAGCGAGGAGACGACAGAGTATTTCCCCTGGAGGAGCTCTGAAGCGAGACCCGTATAGTCACCAACGGGAAACAGGACGAAGCCAGATAAGCTAATTGTAGCCTGAGGGAATATAGTATAATATGTCTTGGTAGTCTGAATGTGTAGTGATAGTGAATGCCATGTTGTACACTGTTAATTCCTGTACACACAGAAAAGATAATTCTCAGTCAGGATGTTGGAATGACTGTAATTGGCATTATAAACTGTACCTGTACACACAGAAAAGATAATTCTACTAATAAGTTAGATATCTGTGGCACAGAACATAGTAAAAGACGGTCTCACCTCAGTCAGGATGTTGGAATGACTGAGGTGAGAAGGAAGGGAATACGGCGCTTTAGTACGACGGTCATGCGCACGTGATGTAACACATTGTTGCTCAACACTCCTCCTCAATGCGGACGCGAGTGTGAAAGAAAGAAAAAAAATATCATAAGAGAGAACGAAAAAAAAAGGAAACAACACAGCCAAAAATCTCCTCCTCGCACGGACATCAGGTGAGCCCGAGGTCAGCCCGACAATGCAGGAAGTCCACTCGTGGCAATGGTTTAGTGAAGACATCGGCAACATTCTCTTTGGAAGAAATGCGGTGGATGCTCACGGAACCCTCAGCGACGCGCTCACGTATGTAGTGATAACAAACGTCAAGGTGCTTTACACGAGCATGAAATGCGGGATCAAACGCGAGACACATGGCGCCGTTGTTGTCGCAGAGCAAAGGGGTGGGGTCGGAGTTACCGAGCTGAATCTCGCGGAACACCTGGCGTATCCACATGGCCTCTTTAACCGATTCAGAGGCAGCAATGTACTCGGCCTCAGTTGTTGAGGTGACGACCGTTTTCTGCTTCCAAGAACTCCAAGTAACCATGCCCAGTCCAAGTGAAAAACAGTAACCCATGGTGGAACGACGATCGTCGAGGCTGTCAGCATATGAGGAATCGGAGAAACCGATAAGGAAGCAACGATCTCCACCGAGAGTGAGGCGAAGCAATCGAGTGCCCTTTAGATATCGGAGGACATTGATGGCCGCATCCCAATGTGGGGCATGGAAGCAGTCGAGAAACTGTGTGAGCTTGGAGACGGCAAATGCGATATCGGGTCGAGTACCAATGGCAATATACATCAGTGAGCCAACAAGGGACTGGTAGGGTAAGCAAGCCAGGGCTGCAGTCTCCTCCTGAGGGAGGACTATGGTAGAGTCAGGTCACGTGAGGTGGATATCGGGGTCCATGGGGATCAATTTAGGATGACAATCGGCCTGACCAAACTGGCTGAGGACCTTATCGATAAGGGTGGTCTGGGAAAGGAAGATTCGGTGAGAGGCACGGTCACGCTCAATAGCAATGCCGACTACGAATCTAGCATCTTCCACGGAGATTTCCCATTTAGATCGCAGCTGAGCTAAAAACGAATCGTTTTCGTCCGAAGAGCTGCCGACTGAAAGAAAATCATCGACGTGAACAGCGCAGATGATGATGCCAGTGGTAGTCTTTCGATAGTATATGCACCACTCACATTGCAGCCTCTTGAAACCCCAGGACTGCATAGCCTCGTTCAACGTCCGGTTCCAAATCCGACCGCTCTGCTTCATACCATACAAACCACGCTGCAACTGCCAGACGTGGTCCTCCTTACCCACCTCAGCGAAACCTTCAGGTTGCTCCATCCACTGGGTCTCATCGTCGCCCAGAAGACCATATAGGAAAGCGGTACGGACGTCGAACTGTTGGATGTCCCAGTCACGTGTTGCAGCAATGTGGAGAAGCAAGCGAAAAGACTCCATACGTGCAGTTGGAGAAGTGGTTCGGTCATAATCCCGCCCATAGACCTGCTCAAAGCCACGGACAACGAGACGTGCTTTATATCGGAGAGGGATGTTGCCACTGTCACGCTTCAACTTGAAGACCCACTTCGCACGCAGGACTTTTCTGTCCGTAGGGACCTCAGACCGGGGCACGAGCTTGTAGACACCCATGGTTTTCAAGCTCGTGAGCTCCTCCTGAATACCAGCGACCCAAGAGGCACAATGAGGGGAAGCCAGGGCGTCTCGTAGGGTAGCAGGGTCATCATCACCAACGTCGTCGGTGGCATACAGTTCAGCAGCAGCAAGGATTTCATTAAAGAGAATATCTTCGTCATCCGCAATAGAGGCTAGGGAAGGACCTGCGTGGCTGGAGTCGTCAAGGAGAGCGGTGCGGACCTCGAGTCGAGCTTGACGACGAAGATCCTTGGCAGCAGCGCGCTCAGCCTTGAGTCGTGCCCCAGTTTTAGCAGAGGCCAGAGTAGCAGCTTGTACAGCGGGGATACGGAGAATACCTTGTGCTTCTGCCAAGCGTTCACTGGGTAAAGAGGGGCGAGCAGAATGGCAGGGAGCAGGCAAAGCAGGAGGAGGAGGGACGGAAGCCAGGGAGGGACCGGGGTTTCAGGCAGGGGAGGGGAAGGCTGAGCCATGGTAGGAGAATCTAGAGGGTTTGCGATGACACCAGGGTGGAGCGACCGTTCAACAGAGTCCTTGCGCTCGACAAACCAGACATGAAAAGATTCGACCACCTTGTTAGAGGCCCTGTGGAAACAGCGGTATGCTTTCGAAGACCTGGAGTAGCCAATGAGGATGCATTCTACAGATCTGGGATAGATTTTAGGGTTCTTATCAGTAGGTTGAATAAGAACAAAAGCTTTACAACCAACCTCACGAAGGTGGGACAGGTTTGGAAGGCAGTTATGCCAACGTTGGAAGGGGGTTTGAAAACTAGCGCCAGCGGCAGGAGTCCGTGCGGTCAAATAGGCGGCTGTAAGGCAAAACTCATCCCACCTATTGGGGGGCATCTCACACTTGATACGCATCGTGCGCGCCTTGCTCATGATGGTGCGGTGCATCCTCTCCACCTGTCCGTTATGGGCACTTGTGTAGGGAGCGGTATACTCAACGGCAATGCCCCTAGATGAACACCAGTTATCGAACTCAGTCGACTTCAGCTCACCGTTGTCGATCCTGTACTTCAATGGATGTTGGCCAGTCTCACGTTCGACCCGTAGCTCCCAAGCAGTGATGTGCGCAAACACCGAGTCTTTCGTCTTAAGGGGAAGAATGAAAGGCATGCAAGTGTATTCGTCGACGACGGACATTAGGTATCTGTTCCCTGAAGCTGATACAACATCTTCTGGTCCAGTCAAATCCATGGACACGACCTCTAACTTCTTCGACGCCCTCACACCAATGCGGACTTTGGGGACAGATGACCTAGTCTGTTTACCAAGGATGCAGGATTCGCATGAGGGCAGAATGGAAGAGAGGTCGACAGGCATACCTTCGGCAAGGCCTTTCGTAGCCATGAGGTGAATCGCGTGGTTATTTGGGTGGCCTAGACGATGGTGCCACGTATCCAGAGTGGGGACAGTGTGGGCGGCAAAATTTGCATGTTCAGAACGGACGTTTGTGCAGTTGAGCTTGTAGAGGTTACGGTTATCGAGACGGGAGCCAGTAGCAAGGAGACGATTGTTTTGGTGAATGCGAGAGGACGAGGCGTCGAAGGAGACAACACACTGGAGCTTCTTGGTGAGGACAGCGATGGAGAGAAGACGAACAGATGAGGTAGGGATGTAGAGCACATTCTCGAGGCAGAGAGTTCCACCTTTTGTTAAGCGGAGCTTCACAGTCCCAACTCCGAGAGCAGTAATAGCACTGCCCCCGACACCCCTGACGGTGCGAGGGACAGCCAACTGGCGGAGAGAGAAGAAATCGGACGCATCGTGAGAGATATGGACGGTTGCGCCGGTATCCTTGATCCAAGGAGAGACGTCCAAGGATGTGCTGTCATGCGAGAGTGCCGAGAATGCAGAGAAATCACTAGGAAGCACACGAGAAGCAGCCGTCCAGTCCACGGAAGCAAGAAGATCATCAACATTGATGAATGCAATCAACTCCTCGTAGTCGGCGGGGCACATGCTGCCAGCGACGGCTGGCGATATGAGATCGTTCACGTCATCCGTTGCAAGTCCAACAAAGACGTCGGAAGGCAGAGCAGCAGCAGGGTCAGCGGCGAGCAGGAAGGCTTGACCAGTAGATGCGTCAACTATGAAAGAGCAACCGGCATTGTCTTTGAAATGGTTAAGAGTAGGGGTATTCGTCGCAGTAGAGGCAGGGGAGGATGATGGCAAACCTTTATCTGCAAGACGTTTAGCACGCGCAGCCTGTACAGTCTGTCCCACCATACCGCCTCCAGGCCGCACGCAGTAGGGGGCAGCATGAGTAGATCTGTGACAGACGGTACAGACTTCTTTGACAGGTGCACGCGTGTGCTGTGTGGCGAGCGCGAAAGGAGCAGGGCTATTGGCAGTGAACTTTGTGTCCAGCTCAAGGATCTTGATCAACTTAGTAGAAGAACAAGGTCTTGCCGACGTTCCCGAAGCGAGTTCACGCATGACCGCAAGACGATGATCTGGGAAGTTAGGCGTCAAGGCACGGACGATCGCAATACAAAGGAAATCGTCGCGAGTGGGAGTACCCATGTCCCAAACCCGGTCGTTAACCTCACGTAGACGTTCCGTCATCGCAGCGAAGGAAGCCTCCTTAGAATAAGTAATTTGCAGGAGCTCCTCAATCAAGGAGGCTTGCGAGGCGACCCCTTGAGTCTCATGGCAAGATCGCAGTTTGGACCAGAACGAACGAGCGTCAGCAGAGCTAACAGTATACATCCGTTCTGACTTGGCAAGGTGTAAGTCCAAGAAGGCCATGACGGCGCGGTCATTGTGGAGGAAATTGTCGTACGCGGTAGGCTCGAGTTGTTTGTCAGGCAAAATGAAGGATGGGTCATTTACGATGTGAGGGCGCAGGCCGGTTAAGTTCAGGATATTCGTGACAGCTCGAGACCATTCTTTCCAGTTCTGGGAGGTCAAATCCAGAGAAAGGACGGAAGACGGCCATGACGTGTCACGAATCTGGCAGACGCGAACACGAGGGTGGGTGCGATCAAAACAGAAAATTTCCACAGCGGTCAGATGAAGGCTGGGAGCCGGATTCTGATCCGGAGGCACGTACTGGCGTCCAGGGACAGAGCCGGGCGCAAACATGTTTATTCGTCGAGCGGGAGGAGGATCGGTGTCAGGGAAACCGTTCGCCCCAGGGTCGTCGAAGATATTGCCAGTGACAGGATCCAATATGGATCCAGGGTCGAGCTCGTGCTCGCCGTTGACGTCAGGGTGACTGGAACCAGGGTTTTGGCGAGAGTTGACAGTAGGTCGCGACATCGTCAAGAAAGCCGGATATATGCGCCGAAAAGGAAGGAAATCGGGAGCGTCCACGCATAGAAATCAGGTAAAACGTAGTGTACAGGGTGAAGGATACTTCAAACGCCCATAACCTGTTAATTCCTGTACACACAGAAAAGATAATTCTCAGTCAGGATGTTGGAATGACTGTAATTGGCATTATAAACTGTACCTGTACACACAGAAAAGATAATTCTACTAATAAGTTAGATATCTGTGGCACAGAACATAGTAAAAGACGGTCTCACCTCAGTCAGGATGTTGGAATGACTGAGGTGAGAAGGAAGGGAATACGGCACTTTAGTACGATGGTCACACGCACGTGATGTAACGCATTGTTGCTCAACATACACTGGATACGTGGTAGGGATACCTGCGTATACGGTGGGTTGTCTGAGACTTGGGGTTCGCAGATGGGAATCGAACGGCCAGAGGGAAGGTGGCGTGAGAATTGGGCCGACTTGTTGAGGTCCCAGAGTCGGGATAGCACTGCGAAGCCTCAAGTCTAGAGCGCTCGGTGAACCAGAGAGCGGAAGTACCGAATCTGGCAACACCAAACACTGAAGGGAGTAGGTGGGTGGGTCAAAAGAGGACGAGACGAGAATATTGTGAGTGGATGCTATCGAGCGAGGAGGAGAGAGCCTAGTGACGTGTCAGATCACTCAGAAGACGTGTTCAATTCATTGGGGATTGGGATATTGGTATTTGTATGTGTATTGTAGGGATGGCTGAGGCCTCTTACTTGCTTGCTTAGCTTATCCTCTGATAAGTACCGAATACAAGACTGACCTGCTCCGGTTATATCGATACCCAGTATTTGCACATATTTGTTATTACTATATAAAGTAGTATGACCCCAGAGACATTCTGTGCTACATATAAGGCAAGTAAAAATTCATTCTAGTTTATTTGAAAAGGAACCAATTTACTATGTATTTTTATGTACATAGATCTAAATGTGATAATATATATTTTTTCAACAATTGTGATATTCAAGCAATAAAAATAAATCCTTGTGACCACAAATAAGGACGCTGTGTCAAAAGTTGCTTACCCCTTTGCATATGGTACCCTCATAGTGTTGAAGGTTAGCATGACTAACCACAAATCTTGTTCCATGAGGAGCTGGTAAATACTGATAATGCATGAGTGTGTGGAAGAAGAGCTGCCTGAACTTCGACAACATGTAATGGTCCATTCCATATCGTCTATCTCTTGTACTTTCTAGAATGCAGAACCATATGTGTCACTTATCTAGACCACCTTCCTTATCTGTTGTTAATCCTTCTACATTTGTTTCCTTACTATCATACCTTTACTACTGTCTATGGGACTACCGTTATTCCATTCCTTATCTTAAATTACCAATACAAGACCCCATATAGTTCAGTACCTAGTGGTTACATATCCTTGACAATCATATAACCAATCCCAGTTCCGTTGTGCACCTATCAGTGAACTTAGAAACAAGAACCTTGAAAATCTTTACTGAGCAATCTCATCGAGCTCGATAGAATGATTTGTCAGCACTTTGCCATCGAGCTCGATTGAATGCTTTGTCAGCACAGCCATCGAGCTCGATAGGATGCTTTGTCAGCAATTACCATTGAGATTAATACAATCCAGGCCCCCAATGATTTCGACCCAAAAGAAATGCTAAAATTAAGTAACATGTTCATGGGGAACATATCAATTCATTCTATGCTTGACGTCCAAAATTTCTTCATGAAATCTCAGTCCACTATATTTACATTTCCCCCCAAACTCCCTTTTCCCACATTGCACCCTTCCCCATCTTGATCGCCTTAATATACATACTATAAACACTTTTTGTATAACACACTTCCACACGATGACAACTTTTTCATCATTGCTCCTGCTCTTGCATAACAGGGCTTCCCCCAGGATGATGATATCATGTTGGTCCCGCTCAGTGATCTGGAGGTAGTATTAGTTGGTGTTTCATGTCATAAATAATTCCAAGGAAATTCAAACCTTCCACAATTGCACTAGTTCATATAATCCATGACCTCTAAATAGCTCCTTTGGGGAGTATAGATTTACCCCATACAAAAGTTGTAGGTAGCCTTGCAGGCCCAAAGAGTAGTCAACATCATTTGACTAATCTTGGCCTGAAAGGCCAACTACAACTGGCACATGAGATATTGAATTTACACTCCCTTAAATTGATATATATGGACATCATTGCCATTCATCAAAGATGTTGATGTCAAGACCAGGATGGTTCATTGAGGAAACTCTTGTGTCTGATGGTAGGAATTAGTAAGTATGACCTTGCTGTTAATGACCTCCCACCTAACAGATGTTAGCGGGAATGCTCTCAGATTGGGAATCGGAAAGTGTCGCACTGGCCTTGACTGCTGGTTGATTCTTTGGGGATGGCTACGAGCTGTAAAAGCAGTAGAGGATGACAAGCGAGCAGCAGAACCCACAGCCACTGCCATGTCTGCACGATGATGAGTGTTGAATGATAAGGGTTGCTACTCACCCATTCATCAGCAAATATGGCTAATTAAGTCTTTAATATATATATTTTGCAATGCCTAAGTTTATGAATATGTGTTTTAAAGTGTTTGATAAATTTATTTCAAAAGAGAAAATATTAATATATAACCATGTTAATCAAATGAAAATATTAGCTAATCAGACACTGACATATAAAGTCATAGAGGGGTACCAGGGGTTCTAAGGCACCGATCACAAAAAGTTGAGCAGGTCAGTCTTGTATTCGGTAGATAAGCCCTCCGCTCGTGCCTCACTGCAGGCTTATCTCGGAATAAGCAAGTGCAAACACATACGAGCCTCCAGAAGTTTCTTGTCGCTACAAAAGCCTGAACACGGACGACAAGGGCTTCAGTAAGGTTGAAATACCACATAGCAACCTGACAGTAGTTATGAAGGGCGGATATCAGCTGAGCCAAGTAATTTGCTGCTTCACGGGTGTCCACATGGTACTCTTAAAGGCTAAATGTACATCGTGTATCCTTGCGATATTTAGCATGGACCTCGAAGCTAAAAAGGGTCAACAAGAGAGGGAAGGGAGACGGAAACACGTAGCACTGTAGAATCAAAGAACGGGTATCAACCATAATATGGGGTTCCTACGTAGATAATCCCAGCCCATATATTCGGTTTTAACCCTCAAAGCCTGACCTTTTCGTCCAAGTCTGTAAGGGTGATCAACAATGTACTTCGTATGCTGTAGCGCAGATTCTCCAAGGTTGAATAGGCCTTTGGCTATGTCTTCACGACCCTCAAGGGCTCCCATGCGCTCATCATCACTGATAAAATCCCCTAGACAGACGGTGAACTCTATAACGGTATCAAGATACCGCATAGCGCCCTGGCAATAGTAACCAAGCGCAGATATTAATTGAGGGAGGTGATCCAAAAGATGCACACGCATGGATGATGACCATGGAAGCCACATCAAGGTGTGAAGAAATGCTTCCAGGCCATAGGATCCTCGTAGTTCGATTAACAGTGGAGCCTTAACATTAAGAATAGCTGCACTGAAGGGCCAGGAAACATCTATTGCGAGTTGCGCATCAGAGAACATGGCTCAGTAAAGTTTGGCGACGTAGGCTGACATCGATTCCAGAATTGGCTGGGATTCTAAAGCACAAGAGAAATAATCAATTACGGCTGGCAGATTGGTCAAGACAGCGACGACTGGACGAATAAGATCGACAGCAGCATCACGGAGAGGCTCGAGAGTGGCAAGGGAGGTTTCCTTTTGAGAAGGCGCACAAATAGCGACTTGTGTTATCAAGAAATTGACGCTATGGAAGAGGGATGCTTCCATGTTGTGGAGACTGTCAATTGCCTCCAGCATAGATGGAACAGGGCTTCCTCCCTTTGGGTGTAGTCCTCAGCATGTAATCAAAGTGATAATAATTGAATATACCTCAGCGACATCTTCTAGGGCGAGTAAAGACGAATTTTTATCCCCAGTGGTACTTTCCTGTTCTTTCTGAGTTAACTCGTCGTGATCAGCAGATCTCTACTCACCATAGAGATGTTAGATCAGATTGGTGGGAGGTAGAAAGAAAGAGGTGACGATGTTAGCTGCAAGTCCCAGAGTGAACGACTGGGAGACAACGTGTTTCCCTCGTGGCTCATTCCAAATATTGCCATCATATCTGACTTTGAATGTTCAATTCGGCACGCTGGCCGGCCGGTACCTTTAACCAAGATCGGATCTGGAATCTATGCACCTTCAAGATTGGACGTATCTACTAATGTCTGAAGTACATCGTCCCCCATTGTCCCATTATCCTGATTCCAACTCGTCCCAAGCTTCGACCGTTGCCAACTTGTTGGCATGTGCCGATTTTGACCTTCTACAGGACTGTACGAATGCGGCGACTTTACAAAGTCCACGATAGTTATCCACTTTAGTCTGCACTGTACTTACCATTTGAATTGCAGATTATGGACTTTACGGGCTCGCTATACATACTTGAGTGAATAATAAGGTGGTGGTCCAAATTCCCGTTACATTTTGGCTTCGACATCTTCGGAGACCCGAACAAAAAATTATTTCTTTACAACGCCTTTGTCTTGTGCTCATCCTACAATTGTCCGTCCGGTGGACCATCTTTGGTGTTTGAGTTTCTCCCTACCAATCCCTCAATTAGGCGATAATTGAACCTTCTGTAGACAGTGAGGCGGTTTTCGTGAAGGCATGATATATGCTACTCGATGATAAGAATACTCACCTTCCGCGTCTTTGGGGGTACGTATACACCTTTGTTCATGCATCTCATGATGTCTGCCATGGGAGTTCCAGCCGCAGTGGAGATCTGAAAGCTGGTCTACATGGCAATTGTGTGTTTGTTGTCGGTGAAAGATTTTTACCCCGCATGCGATTGGTACTGGGATGTCCTGGCTCGGTCATTACTTGCCCTCGTTTCTGCGACAAGCCATGGGGTATCTCTGGTATGGAAGTAGCTGATTAACACTTCAGATTTTGCGCGATACTCGAACTTGTCCTTGTCCTTTTCCATTTCGCTGGGCCCCCTTCGTATATTAGAACTGCGTACATCAATCGAACGAATAATGGCACTAAATTTAGGGCAAACTAACGCAGAAACGGAGGTTAAACATCTAGGGAAGAGCATGGAGGCAATGAGGATATTTTGAGTCTGCAGGGAACGAAAAAGACCTCCATCACAAGCATAAGAGAAAGAAGCGAGGCACTCACTGCTTCACGGGTGTCTACGTGGTGGTCCTGATTGAAGCCTCAATCTACATCTTGTTTTCCCTGCAGCATGTATGCCGGCATTGACCTCGAGGATAATATCCTCACAAGTCTCAAATGTCGACGAGCGAGGGAAGGGAGACGGGAAGTCAAGGCGTTGTAGAATCAAAGAACGGGTATCAACCGCGATAGGGGACTCTACAATAATCCCAGCCCATGTATTCAGTTTCAACCTGCAACGCCTGGCCTTTCTGTCTGAGTCCGTGAGTGTGAATACCAATGTACCCCATATTATGCAGCGCAGATTTTCCGATGTCGCATAGGCCTTTGGCTATAGTTTCACGACCCTCAAGGGCTCCCACATACTCTTTATCACTGATAAAATCCCCTAGACGGACGGTGAAGTCTACAACAGTATCAAGATACCGCAGAGTGCCCTGGCAATAACTATGAATTGCAGAGATCAATTGAGGCAGGTGATCCAAAAGATCCATACGCATGGATGACGACCACGGAAGCCACGTCAAAGCGCGAAAGAATGCTTCCAGGCCAGAGGCTCCTCGTAGTTCGGTGATCAGTGGAGCCTTAACATTAAGAATAGCTGCACTAAGGGGCTGGGAAGCATCTCTTGCGAGTTGCGCATCAGAGAGCATGGCCCGGTAAAGTTCAGCGACGTAGGCTGATGTCGATTCCGGGATTGGCTCAGATTCTAAAGCACAAGAGAAATAATCGATGACGGCTGGCAGATGGGTCAAGATCGCGACGAGTGGGCGAATAAAATCGACGGCGGCATCACGGAGAGGCTCGAGAATGGCAAAGGAGGCGCGCAAACGGTGACTTGTGTCATCAAGAAATTGACGCTATGGAACAGGGATGCTTCCATGTCGCGGAGGCCGTCAATTGCCTCCAGCATAGATGGAGCATAGATCTCTCCCTTTGAGCGTAATCCTCAGCATGTAATCAGAGTGATAATAATTGAATATGCCAGAGTGACATCTTCCAGGACAAGTGAAGAGGAAGATTTATATCTAGTGTCACTTTCCTGTTCTTTCTGAGTTAACTTGCCGTTAGCAGCAGATCTCCACTCACCGTGGAAATATTAGATCAGATAGGTGGGAGGTAGAAAGAAGGAGGTAGGCGATGTGAGAAACGTGTTTCCATAGTGGCTCGCCATTATCTGACTTTGAACTTTCAATTCGGCACGCTGCATAAGGTCGACCCACAGTTGACCGGCAACGACCGACATCTTTATTGAACTGGTAAGACCGGATCTGGAATCTATGTTACTGTCGTTGCCTTTGTGCTGCCCACCAAGCTGAGTCCTAAACTCTACCGTAGCGGCACCTTATTGGATGAATTCAATGTGTGATGAAGAGTCAGCACTTGCCTCGTTTGCTATACGACCAACATGCCACAAGCCATTGGGCGGACACGGTATCTCTGGTATGGATGTAGCTGATTAACACGTGAGTTCCTCGATGATTTTGCATGAAATGCGAACTTGCTTTTGTTCTTTTCCCTTTCGCTGTGTTTTTTTCGCTGCCTTGCCGCCTTCTGCTTCGGTGGGTGAATGTAGCTGATGCGAGGTGAGGGTTAGTAGGGCCTACGTACCACGCTATTTCTATCGGTCGGGCGGAAGGTACCACACATTTCCCATGCGTATTTGCCAGTCATGTTAGGTAAAATTGCAGTCTGTTCAATCTCATCGTCGTAATCATTATTAAGTACAACTTCCATACATATCAACCAAGATCTTCGAATCAGCCGGTTTTGACAAAGTCTTCCTTTGTCACCTTCCTCCACACATGTCCCGTCCAAAGAGCATTAGCGCTCGCAGCGCTCTCAGCGTCATCCTTCTTCAAAACATGATCCCAGCCCGTGCTCCCATACCCATGCTCTCGCACCTTCTGCAGTATCGTGCAGAACTGTGAGAGCTCCTCGCTCTCTGCAGGAACGGTCTCTACTCTGACTACCGGCAACTCAACCCTCGCTGCTATCTCTCCGTACGAAACCCTCTCACCTTCGATGCGGAAGACCCGATCGTTCAACTCGGAAGGCGGAAGTGTTGTAAGCACATGTGCGACAAAACCTATTCCGATTGAGCGAACATTTTTGGATTTGAAACATATCACGCACCCCCTACATCCTCATCCGCAGTAAACGAGCTCGGTGTGTTACCTGTGCCGACTACAAGATTGATCTTTCCCGTGGATGGGTACCCGCAAGTAATAGGTATCCAGCTGAAGAATTGCCCAGTCTTTACATGAATATCGAGTCAACAAATTGTCTCCTCGAAATGAAGGTACTCACGAAGAATCTTGCAGAGGGTAATCCGATCTCTTTCATATGTTCTATCCGCGGTATCAGATAATGCCCAAAAGTAAACCGGATCTACAACTCACTAGCGACATCATCCTTAGCCTTCAAAAGACTCCTTGAGGCATCCACAGTAGGGACGCCGAACTCAGACGGCACGAACAGCTTAACGCCCGCCGCACGGGCAGCATCAGCTAGCGCCGTCTCATTTACGTAGACTCCCTCCTCCGTCTGCCAGTTCGCAGCTGAGATGAGGACCTCGATGTGGTGGACCTGAAGGATGGCGGCGATCCCTTCGACGTTCTTGTAGTCTCCCACTTTGGCGATTTTCACCTTGGGGGAGAGAGGTAGAGCGTCCGTGGATGAGGAGGACGTACGGGTGATCACTAGGATAGAGGAGACGGTGGTGGTCTGCTCGTGCAGGGCGGCAAAGATGTGTTTTCCAATGTGCCCTGCTGCACCGACGATTGCGAAGGATTTGAAGGTCGAAGACGACATAGTGTGTTATGGATTTTGGTTTCAATACGTACCAGCTCAGACCAGCTAGAAGTTTGAATGGAGTACAAGGAAGAGATGAAGGATAACGGGATGGGCGCTTGAAACGCGTAAGTGGGAAAGCCGAGGAACACGTAAGCCCTAAAGTTAGGATAGCTGCCAGATATAGCCGGAGGAGAGTCCTGGAAAACACATATACTCTAAGAAACTAAAATATCATATAGGCTCGATTTTCTGGACTTGAAGTGTTGCTTGAGTGTTGCCTACATAGGGTGACCGACAGACCAGCGTGGGAAAGAAATGTGTTTCTTCTTTTGTGGGAACCACACAGCCACCGGCAATCTCTCCAGTTCCCATCTTACCTTGCTCTAGTGCTGTCAACGGCTATACCTTTACACCAACTTGGCTTGCATTGCTCCTTGGGGAGAAGCGCGAAGCATCTCACCGCCTCTTGAACCCGATCCACCCAGTGCGGCAGAATGTAACCTTTGTTCTTGTCACCACAGAGGGGACCAATGCCCCAAAGACGACGGCCATACCAAAATTAGAATGAACTTTGACCTGTATTAGTATATCCAATGCGTATGATAGGTCGGTATGTTGGAAGTCCGTGTTAATTAACGTCGCTAACTTTCTCTATGAACTTCCAAAGATCAGAAATCTGATTGCGCTTAAGCGAGGACGCCAACGGGTGCTCTTATACAGCCCGCTTTCTGTACCCCATTCCCTCTGATGTACCGACTACGGAAATCCCTCCGGGTTTCATGCAGCGGAGAAATTTCGAATTTTCACGTGACAAGATTTTTGTCGGTTGGGGTTGACGATATTGATCCACAATACCTACCCATCCAGGGCTTCCTCCTTGTATTGGATTAACGCTGTGGTCTGGATTGTCGCGCAAATCCCACTTGATTGTCTTTTCGTGGTCTAGCTCGTACGCGTCGTAAAGAAGCAATGCCATCTGCCAATGCCAAGCATCTGTATCCTTGAGGCCGCCGATATAGTAATCAAGCCGCCAACTCTATCCGTAGTGTACTTTCTGCTCGTTCAATTTTCTTCTTTTTGCTAGGAGTCGGGACCGACACAACCTTCGCTACTGTTCGTCTGGCGGCTTGAGCTTGTTCAATCAGCTGCTATGTCACAGTGATGGCGCCTCGGTTGGGGACAAAGGTCTGCGGTACGTGGGGTATTACCCTTGCCTCCAAGGCGCCGCCAAAGCTATCCATTACGGAAGAAATACTCATCGTAAGATGTTCTGGATCTTATGTTGCAACTCTGTGCCCCGAGTCTGGCGGTATATAACCTGTCTACACTTGACAGTAAAGAATCAAGCTCTCTCAGCCGACTGAGTTCCTCCAAGTCTTCCAACGACCATCCAAACGATAATGTCTTCCGCACACAACTGGCCCTCGCAGCCTCTCCTCGGCATCGACGTGTTCAAAGCAGCCGGTGCCAATGCCAACACCCGTTCCAACGCCCTCGCGCTCTCCGACAATGCGTACCAGCGTGCGGAGCTTATCTGGAAGACTTGGGGCCTCACGTTCGAGGATATCGTCAACCTCAGCCCCAAGTTCTGGAAGATCCACAACGATCCCATCGCCTGGCACGATGGTTCGTCCATCACCATCATGACGATCCATCTCAATCTCGCTGTGGGTACCATTGGCACATACGCTGCCGATCGTCCCGAGTTACAGGCACTATGCAAGGACATGATGGATTGCAAGACTATGTTTGTCGCCTTTCTCTGTTTCCTTGTTTCGTATACTTATTCCGCTTTTCTAGTGGTCAATTCCTTCTTACTGAAGCTGGTCACGGTTTAGACGCTACCAACCTCGAGACTACGGCTACTCTCCAGTCCGATGGCTCGTTCATTCTCAACTCTCCCAACCGGGCTGCTTCTAAGTATATGCCTCCAACCGTTCCGGTTCTCGGTAAACCGTGCTACGCCGTCGTCTGGTCGCAGTTCATCGTCGATGGCGAGAAGCGGGGTATCAGGCCTTTTGTTGTCCAGCTCAACGACGGTGTTCACATGTGCAAGGGTGTTACTGCGAAGTAGGTCTCTCAAATTAAACGTTCTCCGTAATTAACAACCGATCAATCACAGGTTGATCCCTACCCGACATGGTGCAACCCCGGTCAACCACGCAATCACACACTTCACCCAGGTCCATCTCCCGGAGTGGTCCCTCCTCGGACCCGTTGGCGACAAACCATCAACGCACGATGACTTCCTCGTCGCGATCTGGCGAATCTCCGTCGGTACTCTCGCTTTGGCATCGCTTGCCCTCCCGGCTACACAGATTGCGGCCCACATCGCATACAAGTACTCTCTCCGTCGCACAGTGGGCATCCCTGCACAGCCTATCATCAGTTTCCGGACCCAGCAGATCCCGATTTTCACTGCGGTCGCGCAGACGTATGTCATTGAAGCGTGGACGAAACATGCGATCAAGCACTTTATGGATCCCGCTGCCGACCGTCACGCGAGGCATGCGATTACGACCATCTACAAGGCAGTGGTGATGGAGCATGCGCAGACTGCTCACTTCAACCTTTCGGAGAGGTTGGGCGCTCAAGGCTTGTTCGACTACAACCAGATCGTCACTCAATTTGTCAGTTATAAGTTTCTATTTCATCATTGTAGTCTTCGCCTAATACTGTCTTAGGCTGAGATGAGGGGTATCGTCATTGCTGAGGGTGACGTTCTTGTCCTTGCTATTCGTTCGTGTTCCTTTTTTTCCCCTTGGGCCCGGTTCTGACTATTTTGCAGGTCTCGCTTCGGAGCTCCTGCAAGGCAAATACTCTGTCCCGTCCCCTCTCTACCCGAACAGTCTCCTCGCGCAGCGTAAGTCAAATATAGTCTTTCAGTACTTAGTCGGCTAACGAATGTTATTAACAGACGAAAAGGGAGTGTTCGAGGAAGCCAGGGCTCTCGCGAAGAAGTACGGACCTCGGTCGAAACAATATGCAGACTACATACTTCCTCGCTCCAAAGATCTCGTCGAAGCCATCGGTTACCGAATGGCACACGAAAGCGCCTTGGTCGAAGGTATCCCTGCTGTTCTGGCGGATATCTACGAGGTGTTTGCAATCCAGAAGGATGTCGGTTGGTACCTTGAGTCTGGTCTCCTCACCCGGGCTAGGATCGCGGATATGCAGAATGCGTCGATGACGAATGCTGTGGCAAATATGAACGAATGGGTTGATGGGATGGGTGTGGCGAAGTGGGTGAAGGCACCGATTTTGAGTGAGAAGGGCTGGGATGATTTCGTGGATTCGATGTATACTTTCAGGGAGGCTCCTGAGCAGATGGCGCTTTTGTAAACGTGAAAGGGGCGATTTAGGGTATGCTAGAGTGTATATTTCCGTAATACGTGTCTAATTTGGTGTATACAATGGATAAATAATTTCTTTATATTCCCTCCGTTCACAGAAAGCTAGTGAGTGCAGGTGAGTGCAACTTTACGGTCTGCCAAACATAAGTAGTGCGGCAATTGCGGAGTCTTCATTCAGAGGACTAGGAGCCATCCATATGGCAAAGGTCAAGTTCAACGTCAAGGCCTTCTTCCTCCAGCATCTCGAAAGGATATTCTTCATTGTCTAGATCACAGACCCACCCCTCGCCTATAACCGTTATAGAAAGTTCTCTTAGGCCTGGCGTGTCCTCCTCAGGCATTCGTGCCGCAATCATCTCGACAAAATCCCAGTCGAGGAAAGAAACTGTAATGGAGGAGACTCCACTGAGGAAAATCTTAAGCCTTTGGAGAGAAGGGATCAAACGGTGCTGGAGATCCTTCCACAGAGTTCAGCTTCGTCATCTCAGCTGTCAGAGATAGAATCACAGGTCGCACCAGTGCTCCATCCACTCCTCACATAATATCAGGTTCTTCTAGTTGAGGCGCGACTCGCAAGACCTCCGGAAGGCCCGCATCCAACCATGCAGTTCAAAGGAATAAACGCGTCAATGAACGTTGCGAAGGCAGAATCATCTCATGGAGGACTTGGCGCACACCCATGCCAGTAGCCCGGCCCAAGGGTACAGTGAAGTTGAATTCGTTCAACACAGGGAGCTTTATGCTGCCCATGAAATTTAAATAAGATGCGGAAAGGTTGAGCTAGTAACTACTAGGTAAGGGTGACGACTCGACAGCCAGAAGATGTAGACCGGGTTTCTGCACGAGGGGGAACACCGACGTTCCTTTAGTACGTAGAGGATGTGCGGCGACCGTCACGGAAAGATACGGTACCGGGTCCCGCTGAGTCTCTGCTTACATCTTCTATACACCGGTCAAAACTCATTATTACATGCAAACAGTTCGGCGGAATTTGTAAGTTATTCAGTTGTTCCGACGATTACGAGTCAGAAAAGCAGCTTCCTAGTCAGCGAACGTATCAGGGTGAATGGACTACAGGTAAACTGGTACCTTGACAACTGGAGAGAATATATTTATGCCATGTGATTTTTATGTAGAGTAATTGCAGAAGCGGGAAACTTCAAACACGAAGTATTTATTCGTATCTTAGTTAAGCTCTTGTTCAGTGAGTAAAAAAGTATCCTTTATATTCGGTATGGAATGGAGACATTCACGCCCATCGCCTCAGATCGGTTGACAATGAGGTGCCCCTGTAAAGAAACTGATCAAGACAAACTTCAATCTCAAAGAAGAGAAAAATACATACCTTGATTATTATAGAGTCTGCACTATGTTCACTTGAAACGAAGAGAATATTCTAAGATGTCTTGGTTTTCGCGCGAGTAGCAGCCAGACAGCTCTCGTCACGGTGTTTCGACTTGGAGCGACTCTTTGCAGATCCAGCAGAGACCTTTGTTGCAGAAATAGCTATAAGAGAAGTCAAGCGATCTCCATTGTCAGCATCCTGGGAGTGATACACAGATCGCCGTCTGCTAGTCAAAGTCGCACCACGACGAGTGGACTGCTCTGGCTCCGGCATATCGCATGGAGAAGGAAAGGTATTGACCATAGTAGTAGAGGATACGGAAACGGAAGCTTCAGTGGTAGAGGTCTGATGAGGGAAACTGTCATTAGTAGCGATCTTCTCGGAGCGAGTGTACGGGGATGCATGGCTAACATAGGAAGTCGCATTTCCGTGATAACTAGGATTGCTAGATTTGGCACGGCTTGCAGGATCAGAAGGTTCCATGTGAAAAGGAGTGACAAGTGCGAGAGGTCTGGAAACAACCTGAGCCTCCAAAGAATTGGTCCCGTTATCATTATCGCCACCAGACGACTCTGTGCTGACAGATGTTGAAGAGTCACACAGCTCGGGAGACGGCGAACTTGTGGACGTGGCGACCTTGGGCGTGATTCTAGGTACCACGGCATTCGTAGAGTTAGTTCGATGATATCTGGGCTGGTGAATGTTATCCGGTAGGAATGGTGGAGAGTGCGAGGCTGCGCTTTCAGTGAAAGACACAGAAGCCTGAGAAGAAGATGCAGCGTCGACACTGCTGGAATGCGCGGTTGAAACATTGATGGATGGAGTCCGATTCTGTTGCAAAGTCCCGAGTGCACCCCTAAGAGAGTAATTCGGCGGCATGTTTATCTGCCGCTGCATTTTTACTAGCTCAGATAGGCCTCCAAGAAACTGAAATTATCTCAGTGTCAGAACATGAAAAATGCAAAATATCTTACGGAAGTCTGGAAAGATTTGAGGAATGTTTTAGCCCGTAACATGTCAGACATTTGAAACATCGGCATCGAGATATCGGCTAGAAGTCGTGAAAAGTCCTCCCAAGCCCATATTAGCAGGTACGAATGATTTTGCAGGGTATAGACGGCACTGGCGACAGTGTCTGTCCATTGAGACATACCGTAGCCTGAAAAATGATGAAGAGGTCAGCTGTAGAATCTGCCCACTATGGCACAGTACTGTAACGGTTCGTAACATCACTAGTCACATGCTTTCCTTTTCCGTTTCATCACTGAAACATATACCATTGATACTCATCTTGTACACTCCTTTCCGTTCACTATGGGTAGAATCTAGACCCGACGACGATCGTTACTTTATTCCTATCTCTTGTTTCATACTTATAGTTATTCCTATCTCTAGGTATTTACTTACATGTGATTCTCCTTCTAGTATATAAGTAGTTTCGTAGATAGGTAAATACCAGGTTACACAATATAGAAGACCTATCATAGTTCTCTCGCGACTGAAAACTTAGCTTATCTCGAAAGTCTCAACAAACACTACTCTTACCTAAACTTCGTGTTAACGTCAGACGCGTAACTCCACGCCCCTGCGTTACATATTTTGAACTTCTCGGTCTCTGCTTCTTGATACTCTCCACGTCGCTTTGGATTCCCTGCGGTCTGATCAACCCAGTCTTCCGGTGACTGTTATACCAACACTTTCGATACTTGCTTACTTCTTAAACTCTTTTCTCTCGGCTATACTATGTCTCGCCGTTATAATCTTCGTGGTCAGCGAGGGGAGAACGTGCCTCAAACAGAGGAAGGTCCTACCCCTCCTACCACTCCGATACTTGGTTCGTCACCCATCCTGTCCCCATTAACTCACCTCTCTGATAGTGCCTCGGTTGTCCGAGAAACCGATACTACACCACCTGTGCCTTACAGCCATGCGGTCAGTCCTCCGGCGACTATCAAAGTTGAGGAGTCGGGTGCATTGTCCCCAGTAGTTTCTCCGTCATCCACCAACCATGGTGGCTCTGATGTGTTTTCTTCCTCACCTATTGGTGAAGCTTTGGCGTTCTCGCTTGCTGGAAACGGCAGCGACGTTCCTCCGTCTGTCATCTTTGGCAGCACGGATATGGTCATGGAAAAGGATGATAATCCCAATCCATGGATTCAGGTTACTCGCAAGTCGTGTCGTACCCATAGTCTAGACAAATCCTCAAATAATGGTAATACAACTGATTCTACTGTTACACGAGTGCATAAAGAAATGAATACCGGTAAAGGGCATGAAATGGGAGAACAAGACACTCCTCTTCGTGCAGCTGAGACTCTATTGACACTGTCTCAGCAAGAACTCCTTCGTCGACGGGCGAAGAATGTTCGCATGGATAAGAACTTCGAGGAAGATAGTTTCTCTACCTCGGGGGTCGAATACCTGGGAGATGGAATTTCTACAGGTAAAGGCAAGGCTGCTGATCCTGGAAATTGGGGAGCAGTTGATTTGGAGAATGACGAGACCGACCCAGATGAACAGCGTCGGGCTTTGGCATTCTGGAATAGCGTTAAGAAGGGAGACGCTAAATCACTGCAAGAACTATATGACATGCAGAGTGGATTCGAAAGGGAGAAATCTCACCAGACGAACGAAGCCTTGAATGAGGAAGTAAAACCTCACCCTCCATTTGTGGAACAGGTTCCTGTTCCTGCTCACAAAGCTAAGCCATGGAAGGTCAAGCTAGAAGAGGTACATGACCAAGACGAGATCGAATACCTCTACAAGTTGACGCCTCCGTTGCCCTTGGGAAATGGTACGAGGGTCAGACTAGCGACACCCGCTCCATCTGTCAAGAAGGAGTGGAGACAGTCTTCTGTTCCATTGTCTGATTTGATGGACCGCCAGATTGAGGAGATCGTGGGAGGACGACCTCGTAAAACATTCAATGGACAAGCACCTCCGGTGACGCGACGTGAGATACCAGACCGAATTATCAATCCGGCCGACCAAATTGAACCTACTAGTCATTTGGGACGTGTGTTGAATGGGTCAGGTACCCATCGGATGCGACAACAAGACGTTGTAATGGGCGAGCCAGATGGAGATCCATCTGACGGCTCCTCATCGGACTTCTCCCAGAGCTCGGGTAGTCAGGGTACCATCGATAAAGATGAACACTATATCTCTGGGAATCGTAGTCTGAAACGACAACGTTCACAAGAAGAACATCTTGCTTATCGCCCTAAACGAAAGATGATTTTGAAACCGGTCCCGCCTACGAAGTACAATGGTGATCCGGACTCCCGTGTGTTCCTCAAATTCATTGATGACACAACCACCTATCTTCGAGAAGGTGGTGTCCCACGTAGAGAACGTGTTCGGAAGATTGGGACCTTCCTGACCGGTCAAGCAGCTGAGTTCTTTGAAGACATCGTGCAGGATAATGCGCGGGATTGGAGGCTAAAACCATTTTTCAAAGAGTTGTATAGTTATTGCTTTCCCTTGACATACCGAATGGAACAACGACGACAGCTGAAAAAGGTGTTTCAGAATGAAAAAACCGTGAAGCAGTATGATGCCACACTCTGCCGTTTCTTCAACACCATCGGGATAACCGATGAGCAAGAGAAAGTTAATCGCCTCTGGACTGGCCTTCGACCTGAAATCCAGATGGGATTATGGAAAGAACGTCTACATCCTGAGTACTCACCATATATCGAGGTTGTGCGTGCTGCTGAACTAGTCGAGATCATCGAGAATGTTGGAAAGTCCAAATCCGAGGGCAAGAAAAAGATAAAACCTTCCATGGATGTATCCCCGGTACCTAAATCTCATGAGCACAAAAACCATTCCTCTGGCAATGTGAACAACCATGCAAACAAGTACAAGGGAAATTTCAATCCAAGCAAATTCAGAGGGCCCACCCCTGGCCCGTCCGGAAGCTCGGGAAAGAATGGACAACCAACTGCAGGAAAACGAGTTGAGGTCTCTGAAAAGGAGAAAGCTCGCTGTAAGGAAGCGGGGCTGTGCTATCGTTGTGGACAGGCTGGCCACATGGCTCGTCAATGTCCTGATGGGAAAACTGTCTTCTCGGAGAAGAAGAACACACCACCTGGAATATCTACGTCGAACATAAATTTCGACGTAGAAGCCTTACGCGACTTAACGGAGACAGTAGAAGATCTTCATGAGATGAGTCTGGGTGCAATGTCATTTGCACTCGAACCCATCCCAGCTCCTTCGGATGCGGACTTGGAGGACAATCCCCCTGGCGCAGTGCCGGTGTCGGGCTTGAAAACGACCACCTCAGAAGGTAGCGATGACGATGATGAGCTGTTCCCAAGCGAGTGTACTCACTGTCTCTTGCACGCAACCGAGGCACATCATTGTGGGGATACAAAGCATGTACCTTGGTGTGAAAATGATGGTGAACCACGTATTTTTTCTCAGTTTGACAGCTTGCTGCAAGGTGTCCAAACCGAAGCACAGCGTCTATGGGGAGAAGAGGAGACATCAGAATTAGATGATGCCCTTGCAGAGGCAGTTGTGCGACATCTCAGCGGTGGAGGCCCTGTTCCAAAGGCGCTCATGGACCCAGAACGGATAGAACTCGTCGATTTCCTGGATGGGTTAGTAAATAACCTAGCACGGGATCTCTGGACGACACCTGAGACACTTACGGACAGTGATGCAATGTCTATCTGCTCCTCGGAAGAGGATGATTCGGGGAGTGAATCAGGCCGTTCCGATGTTCCACCTCGCTGGGGAAGAGATCCCATGAATCCTCACCCGAACAATGAGGATGAACCAGTCCTTAATCCGGAATGGGTAGACTTTGGGATGTGCGCGAACTCGCTAGAAAATGAAATGCGACTGAATGAGCAAGATGACGACTCAATCCCATATGTGATTGCGCTACCTCAACTGGGCATAAGCCAAGGGGGTCGCCCAATTATCAATATCTGGGACACCCCGGTGAAACCTGGACTGACTGAACTGGTCGACGCCATTCATCGGGAACGTACGTCCCTGGCAGGACTACCTGAGCAACAAATCCCATTGGGAGAACAACATCCTATCCCTACACATCAGGTGTCATGGGCGGAACGAACTGGGACATGGTTCTATCGATCTTGGTCAGATACATATCCTCGCTGTGAGGAAGAAAGGGAATACTTCGTAGATTCCTTTGGTGGGAGCCGTGATCCTCGCCCTCGTTCCTTCGGCGATACCGTGGCACAAAACGCGATGTGGTTATTGGATACACATGGCCCGTATCTGGGGGATCATCACGTCGTCCTGAAGAATGGTTGTGAGCTGCTTTCACCCATGGGTCGGTTCAAGGTGTATCAAGTATCGGAGACTCACCATGCTGTGACGGATACACGGTACTATAACACCTATCAACAGGAAGCCCTGATGATCCCAACCGCATGGCTTGAGATTGAAGACTTCTCCGTGGTGCTTTGGTACGCCCAGGAACGGAGCAGGTTATGCAGCATTCCCCTGTCAGATTGGCCGATTGGGAACCTGTGGATAAAGGCTGAGAAAATGCGTGCACCTTTCATAGAGGACGTACCATATTACTTTGAGGGTCGCTCTTTCCGGGGTGATGACCAGTTCTCGGATGCATCTTGGCAGGTGTCACCTTCCGAAATTGAAGGCCGATTTGCTTGTTATGAGGCAAACGGCGATGTCCCCATCTATATTGAGGATGAGTTGGTTGGTGTGGAAGAACCCTGGATATACTTGGTGTTAGAAGATCGGCACCGTGGATCATTCGAACTCTTACCTCGTTCATTGGTCCGACGGTTCTACTTTGATTTGGACCGTTGGTATCGGGTACGACTGGCTAAGAGGGAGTTCCAGAACTCACGCACAGATATTTGGAATTGCGTGTCGGAGGATGGAAGTCCTGTCCCTATATTTGGATTTCTAATGGATGAGATTGTTCGAATGGATAATGCTCAGGCAATTCGCCGCGTACCAAGGGCTAGTGGTGTGTTCCGTCGATTTGAAAAGGAGGTGAAACAAAAGGTATGCTCCATTCCTATTATTGAGGTAAATGCGGTCGCTCATAGCACACCGTTTTCAGCGATCCAACGTAACTCTTCCACGGTCAAGGATCCCCGCCGACGGGTACCCCGTACTGTTGTAATCACGGTGGAATTGAATGGGCATCCTTGTCGGGCACTAGTGGACACAGGTTCAATGGGAGATTTTGTGTCATCTACAGTAGCAGACCAGTTAGGTTTGAAGAAAATAGAATTGGCTTCTGCGTTACCTCTCCAATTGGCGGTGCAAGGCTCACGTTCGAAAATTAATTTTGGAGTGCGCTGTGCGTTTAAGTATCAGTCAATACAATGCGAACGATACTTTGATATTGCGAACCTATCCAATTATGATGTCATTTTGGGTACGCCTTGGCTGTTCCAACATTGTGTGACCGTGGGCTTTAACAGCTCGCGTTTGGTGATTGGTAGCAATGTTCCTGTAAAGCTTGAGGGCCCGGCTGTTGGAATAATTGAGTCGCAAGCGACTACTCTCTACGATGAGGCATTGACAACGTACCGTCTGGAGCTGCTTGAATATGCTAGCCCGCTGTTCAAAAAAGCGGGAGAGACGCCCCTGCCTCCATTGCGAGCTATTAATCACCCTATTCTGTTAGTAGATACAGAGAAAATCTACCCTTGGCGGCCGTCTCGGTGCCCGGAGATGTTTTGAGAGCAATGGAATGCTAAGCAAAAGGCTTATGTGGAAACGGGTCGCTGGAAAATAACAACGGCCACGAACACCGTCCCTATGCTGCTGATTCGTAAACCTGGGACGACTGCCTTACGGACGGTGGTGGATCTTCGGGCTCGAAATGCCAATACGAAGAAGATGGCGTCTCCATTGCCAGATATCGACGGAATCTTACGTCGTGTCGCATGTGCGAAATATTTTTCATTAATGGATAGTAGCAATGCCTATGAACAAGTGCGTATTGTTCTGGAGCACGTGTCCCGTACAGCCGTATCCACGCCTGATGGTAACATGCTGAGTCTCGTTATGCAACAAGGGGATTGTAACGCACCAGCGACATTTCAAGCGATTATGAATCACATATTTTCCCCGTACATCACACGGTTCATGGATGTTTACCTGGACGACCTCATCGTATACTCGACCACGCTGGAAGACCACATGAAACATGTGAAGCTTATTATTGATATCCTTAGTAAGGAGAAATTTTACCTAGGCGAAAACAAGGTCCATTTCCTTGCTAAGGAACTGAAGGTTCTGGGCCAGATAGTCAACCATCACGGCATTAGGATGGATCCGGATAAGGTTGATGTGATTGTGAAGTGGCCGACTCCGACCAACAAGGAGCTGTTAATGGGTTTCCTGGGATCTCTGGGTTATCTAGCGGACGATATAGCGAGGGTACGAATCCCTATGGGTCACTTGAGTTCTTTGACGGGGTCGACGGTACCTTTCCGTTGGACGTACACGGAACAGCGTGCGTTCGAGGCCTGCAAGGAGCTTGCGAGCAGCTGCCGTGATCATCACCGTGTGCCTCTTAATTATGCGAAGGATTCACCCCCCATGTGGCTCGTAACTGATGGCTGTGCGACGGGTGTGGCCGGTGCAGTCCTACAGGGTGTGGATTGGAATAAGTCCAAGGTCACGGCATTTTATTCCGCGAAGCTCACCTCAGCCCAGCGCAACTACCCGGTTCATGAGATTGAGATGTTGGCTGGAGTGGAGTCGATGCTCCGACATAGGGATATCCTTCAGGGTGTTACGTTCAAGTGGGTGACTGATCACAAGGGTTTGATTCACCTTGCACAACAAAGGAACCTGTCTGGCCGGCAAGCTCATTGGCTGGAAAAGATGGCGGAATTTGACTTTGAAATTGTGTACGTCCCTGGGACGGAGAATGTTCTCGCGGATGCTCTGTCCCGCATCTGGTCGAACGAAGCACCTGGCACTGTTCGGGGAAGGGGTGCCTACACCTATCACGATGTCGTCGACAACGACATGCTGGATTCCTTTGGGATATCCATGCCCCTGTTGGTTGGGACGGAGGCTTCCTGCTTGGATACGGACGACGTGTGGCTCGTCGACGCTAACGCTATGTCGCTTCGGGTGGACAGAAGGCAGTCCGCTCGGGCTCTGGGGTTGGACAACGACATTGTTCTGGGTAAAACACTTTCCGCGTCCCCTGGACGTCGGAAGGAGGGCGGGAATGGTGGCAAACCAAAGACTAAGAACACAGAGCACGTAAACAGACACGTCGACAACCCAAAAACAGCGCCCGCGGAGGCTATTCCAATTCCCCATGGGGATGCACAGCCACACGTACCAATTGAAGTTGACAATATTCCCTCGACGAATGAAAACCCTCCACCTACACTGATGAATGTCTTGAGTGAAGGGCGTGCTGGCATTGATCTTTCCTTGGTTTTGAAGGACAAGTACTCGGTAGACCCCTTGTTCAGAAAGGTATTAGCACAACCTAAAGATTTCAGGAACTTTGACATCGAAAATGGACTTATATTCCTCAAACTACAGGACCGAAAACTATTGTGCTTACCGGATTATGTCCACTACGGACATAGTATCAAGGAAATTGTAATTGATGAAGCCCATTCGCTGCTAGCCCATCTCGGCGCACGAAAGACACTGGCTTATCTCCATGATCATGTTTGGTGGAAAACGATGTCCAAGGACGTCGAATCTTTCTGCAATACTTGCATAACTTGTAAGCGAACTAAGAGCAATACTCAGAAACCGTATGGCTTACTACGACCATTGGGACCACCCTCGTATCCTTGGGAGGTAATCGGCATCGACTTTATGGATTTCTTGCCCGAATCTCGAAATCGCGACGGCATGTTTGATATGCTAACAGTGATTGTCGACCACTTAACTGGAATGGTGCATCTAGTCCCTGGACGAATGAATTATAAAGCTAAGGATGTTGCTGAACTTGTATTTGAAGAGGTATACAAATTACACGGCCTACCGAAAGCTATAGTAAGTGATCGAGATTCTTTGTTCACTAGCATCTTTTGGACGCATTTGAACTCGTTGATTGGCACAAAGCTGAAGATGTCAAGCACGTATCACCCAGAAACGGACGGGCTCACTGAACGATCCAATAGAACGGTAGGCGCAATGCTGCGGCAGTGCGTATCAACCGATCAGAAGGATTGGGTGGCTAAATTACCGGCTATCGAGTTTGCTATCAATTCCGCCCGTAACGAGACAACAGGATACGCACCCTTCTTCCTGAACACCGGAAGGATGCCACGAACAATGATCTGGGACAACCCAGATACATCCGAATATCCGGGTGTCCGAGTATTCGCCCAGCGATTAAAGCTGGCCGTTATCGCGGCTCATGATTCTATCCTAGATGCCAGGGTGAAACAGGTCCGAGATGCCAATTGAAAACGACGCACCGTTCCATTCTTGGAAAGGGACTTGGTATATCTCTCTACAAAAAATATATCTTTCCCGAAGGGATTAGCAAGGAAGATGGTACCTAAATATATGGGTCTTTACCGTGTTTTGAAGGATTTTGGGAATGGTTCATTCCAACTCGGTATACCAGCGAACCTAAAAAGCCGTGGTATTCACGATGTATTCCACGCTTCTCTATTGCGAATTCATGTCCCTAACGATGATCGACTATTTCCTGGTCGATCAGGGAACCAGATAATGAACCTCGAAGACCCGAGTGGCGAATGGGCTGTAGACCAGATTGTCAGTCACTCAGGATCTAAGACAGAGGCGTTATTCAAGGTTAAGTGGAAATCGGGGGATGTTACCTGGCTTCCATATGAGAAAGTTGACCACTTGGATGCATTAGGAGAATATTTCGATGCGCTTGGGATAACGGATGTTTCAAGTTTGAAGGATGGCCGAGCCACGATTGAAGATGAACATTCTGACGTAGGAGAAATGCGGATGAACGCTCTTTTGGCAATCCCATCAGGAGAAGTAGAGATAAGCAAGGGCTTAAGAGGACTTACCAACGATGAACAGATAACCAGACTCCTCTCTTACTGCCCATATTGCTACTCCCAGCTGCTCCTGCATCATCGTGATCCCATGGCTTCTTCCACTACTACTCCCACCGTGGCTCCCGCTGCTAACCTCCCTGCTTCCATGACCAGTGGACAGGTATTCCTCAAGTTCTTCACAAAACTTGGTGGACCATACTGGAAGGTAACCCTCCCGGAAACCGGCGACGCCTTCTTGGTCCAGGACGCAGACATCACGTTTGCGATTCAGTTCAACAAGAGGGTATGCAGCAGCAAGTTCGATCTTGAACACGATGCCATGCCGTTCAGCTACAGTCTCGTATCTGCAGCTTATAATTGGCAGGAGTACCCCTGTCGATTCGCTATCGTTCCCACTACTCGCGTCAGCAGCGAGGCGTCGACCGAGGGACATTCCCCCTTGCTCGCCCACTTCTTCGGCAACAATCCCCCTTCTGTCGCTGGCCCGACTTCGTCTACGTCTACGCCCTCCGCTAACGTCGAGAGTATCCGCGTAGCTACCGCTTTCGTCCTGAAGGAACTTGGGATGGGAGGCATGACGCTGAAGGCAGCTCGGTTGCACTACCATGGTGTTTGCCGGGATGCTAGTAAGCAGGCGAAATTCGAAGCTGCAGTTGAAGAAAGGCGGGAGAAGCGTCGCATCGAGGAAATGCAGGAGGCGATGAAGGCAGGCGGGAGCTCCATTCCTACTGGCTCGGAGGAAGCTGAGGCGAAGGATGAAGGCCCCGAGAAGAAGAAGGCCAAGATAGTCGAGGCCCCGCCTAGCGCTGCAGTGGAGGATACTGCATTCGAGGAACTTTTTGGCATTGGGCTTGGACTTGGGTTGGACGAGGATATGGCTGAGGCTACTGGCGAAGCTAGCGGATCTCACGAGGACGAAGCGATGGAGACTGCTGCCTAGACGAGGGATCGATGTAGTCTGCGATCATGATCGGTGGCGATGAGGACATTTCTTTGAAATGTCTGGAGGGCGGGTGTAACGGTTCGTAACATCACTAGTCACATGCTTTCCTTTTCCGTTTCATCACTGAAACATATACCATTGATACTCATCTTGTACACTCCTTTCCGTTCACTATGGGTAGAATCTAGACCCGACGACGATCGTTACTTTATTCCTATCTCTTGTTTCATACTTATAGTTATTCCTATCTCTAGGTATTTACTTACATGTGATTCTCCTTCTAGTATATAAGTAGTTTCGTAGATAGGTAAATACCAGGTTACACAATATAGAAGACCTATCATAGTTCTCTCGCGACTGAAAACTTAGCTTATCTCGAAAGTCTCAACAAACACTACTCTTACCTAAACTTCGTGTTAACGTCAGACGCGTAACTCCACGCCCCTGCGTTACAAGTACGTACCAGCAGATCCCATGGTACCTTGAAAAATGCTCAGTCCGGCTCCAGTTATCTTATAAGCCTCGGATACGTCTGTGGCAACTGAGGCATACAGAGTCAATGCACCACTCAGCAAAAAGCCAGCAATTGAGCACGAGCGCGTAAAACGATGAGTAATGGTGGCAATCAAGATACTAGAGTTGTATTTCTGTTTAAATCCCGAATGTAAGTGTAGCACTGATGAAATATAAAATACGTACTAACTTCATGGGTTTATCGACTAATTCGCGTAGTATGTTCACCTCGCTGTCAATTTGCAGACAAATTTTGCTGCAACGCTGGCGAGTCTGGTCGTCAAAAACTACTATATCGTTTTCTCCCACGATATCAAGAATATGATCGATCAACTCTTGACAAGCATCATCGATTTGCCTCCCACACCGAAGAAAGTCATGGAGTGAGGACTTCATTGTTTCGAGATGCGCCTCGGTCCTAGTCCAGCTTTTGAACATCAGATAAAGACAGACAATTGTATGAGACGGCTCCCTCACAATCCTTTGAGCTGCTTCCTGGACTCATCTGATAATCGAAAGATCTCCGCATATGCGGATGACAACTCCTGATATGCGCAGTAATCCGTAGGAGCTTTAGAGTGCAAGATTTCGATCAGGACCTCATCCCACCTTTCCTGGACAAAGGTATTGCACATATCAGGTGCATGATAGAATGGACTTGACTCTACACGAACTGACACTGGTGGATATTGACGAGACGCGGATGACTGTCGCAGCGTAGGTTGAGCGAAAGAAGAAGCTCCCAACTCAGCTTGCTCAATGTCAAAGGAGGAGACATGTCGAAGTTCGGGACGAGTTGGAATCATAAGGAAAAGGGGAAGATGGGGGACTATGCATTTCATCAAACATTAAATACGTCCAACCAATAACGTGCCGCTATGGTAGAGTTTAGGACTCAGCTCAGTGGGCAGCATGGAAACAACGAGGATACAGTAACATAGATTTCAGATCCGATCTTAGTTCAATAAAGATACCGGCCGGCATTACGCAGCCTGTCGAATCGAAAATTCAAAGTCAGCTGATGGCAATATTTGGAATGAGCCACGAGGGAAACACGTTTCTCTCAATCGTTCACTCTGGGACATACAACTACCATCGTCTAGTTCCTTCTTTCTACCTCCCACAAATCTGATCTAACATATCTATGGTGAGTGGAGATCTGTTGCTCATGACGGGTTAAATCAGAAAGAACAAGAAAGTGACACTAGAAATAAATCCTCTTCACTCGCCCTGGAAGATGTCGCTGAGGTATATTCAATTCTTTTCACTACGATTACATGTTGAGGACCACGCTCGTAGGGAGGAAACGCTGTTCCATCTATGCGGGAGGCAATTGACGACCTACGCGATATGGAAGCATCCCTCTTCCATAGCGTCAATTTCTTGATAACACAAGTCGCTATTTGCGCGCCTTCTCGAAAGGAAACCTCCCTTGCCACTCTCGAGCCTCTCCGTGATGCCGCCGTTGATTTAATTCGCTCAGTTGTCGCGATCTTGACCAACTTACCAGCTGTAATCGATTACTTCTCTTGCGCTCTAGGATCCCAGCCAATCCCGGAATCGTCATCAGCCTACGCCGCCGAACTTTACCGAGCCATGCTCTCGAACGCGCAACTCGTGAGAGATGCTTTCCCGGCCCTCAATGCAGCTATTCTTAGTATTGAGGCTCCACTGATCACCGAGCTACGAGGATCCTATGGCCTGGAAACATTTCTTCGCACTTTGACGTGGCTTCCGTGGTCATCATCCATGCGTGTGGATCTTTTGGATAACTTGCCTCAATTGATATCTGCAATTCATAGTTATTGCCGGGGCGCTATGCGGTATCTTGATACCGTTGTAGAGTTCACAGTGCGTCTAGGGGATTTTATCAGTGATGAAAAGCGTGTGGGAGCACTTGAGGGTCGTGAAAATATAGCCAAAGGCCTGGGTGACCTCGGAAGATCTGCACTGCGTAATATGGGTTACATTGGTATTCACCCTCATGGCCTTGGACAGAAAGGTCAGGCGTTACGGGTTAAAACTGAATATATGGGCTGGGATTATCTACGTAGAGACCCGATATTACGGTTGATACCCGTTCTTTAATTCTACGGCGCCTTGATTTCTTGTCTCTCTCGACATCTTTGGGACTTGAGAAGATATTATCCTCAAGATCGATGCCGCATCCATGCTGCAAGGAATACAAGACGTAGATTAAGGCTTCAAGATCACCACGTGGACCCTGTGAAGCGGCGAGTGCGTCACTTCTTTCGTCTTATTCTCCTGATGGATGTGTTTTTTTTGGTTCCCTGCAGGCCCAAGGCATTCTCATTGTCTCCACGCTCTTCGCCCGATGTTCAACCTTCCCCTCTGTGTTAGTGGGTCCTAAAATTGATGTTATCATTCCATCGATTCATGCACGCAAGTCAAATCCACGAAGGATTTACACATATACCTATATTCGCTCGATTATATCTGGAGGTGTTTTCCAGCAGCAAAAATCACACAGAATGAGGGTCGATAGGAAAGTTTCCAAGTTCACACAATTCGATCCAGGTTCCGCAGCGGTTACTTAGCTCTAGAAGCACAAGACGGCCGCCCAAACCAAAAAAGCCACCTCGTACACTTGGAAGGTCAGGCAAGTGTGAGATGCAAGGTTAGGCTGGCATTTACCGCAAACTGCATTGGGTGAAAGGCACTTGGTCGGCAGGACACACCGGCGGATACTTGTAGATTTGAGTTGAAGTATAGATCACCGTTTGCGGACCTTGAAGAAGCAGCCGGCGTGCGTGGTCGATTATTCATGATCAGACCATCAACTTCCACGATGAAAACACGAATTCTTTCATCATCGCCCTTAATCTATTTCACCTGGTCAATATCAGGCTTGCGTCGCTTCGATGGTGGATCGACATCCACCCCTTCAAGGTCATGTAAGCCAACAAAAGTAGGAAAGCGCGCCTGTAGATAGTTCCATGTCTTTATTTGTTTTGAAGGATGACGCTGACGTATTTTTCGTTCTATCAATTTATTTATCCGCTGAGTGTTTGTCTGTTTTCACGAGAGCCTGTAAGGATCAGTTGTGCAAAGCCAAGTAGATATATCATAAAGGCAGGTACAAATCGAGGGGAGACGGTATTGCGATTCACGCTGGTGTATCACCTGAAGGTGCCAGCTCGTATGGTGAAAACTTCGCTATATGCTCGGGTGATATAGCAAGAAGCTGGCTTAGGCTGGCATTTACCGTACACCGCGTTGAGTGAAAGGTACTTGGACGCCGGGGCACACCATCCGATTGAACGGAAAGACCCAGGTGTTATATTTCGAACTCAGAAGAGTTTCGAGTGGTGGACCCGTGCGATTGCCCTGCCGCAAAGTTCTCAGGTGCTAGGAACAAGAGCTAGCAGCATAGCCTCGATATACGATCAGGCAAGGCATGTTAGACGCAAGGTTCTTTGAGTCCAAGACAGACAACATGCGAGAGCACATACGATGAAAGATCCCGATATGACGCCCGAAACTCGGGTCGGATGGAACGGGGAACGCCGAATGCAGATATCGTCCACTCAGCCATAGTGGTGTTCGAAACTATCACGGCGAAGGCTCTAAAATGCATAGAAATAACGAAGCGGAAGCGGTCATCAGGAATGGTCCAGCGTGAGCAATATTTGTCGATTCGGATTGAGACTGAACCTTGAATTTGGCTGCTTTTGACATGGAGCGAGTCAATGTGTTTCTCCTATTCGATATTCGCGCAAGGTGCATCAAGTCTATGCGCGAGATCAATTAGGATTAGCTTTGGAAAACATACGATGTGATGGTGCAGCAAAAGAAATTCCCCACACGTGCATTTTCTTCACCGGGTGGGTTCTGCTGCCAAGACATCCAGGATTCGGGGTAGTACGCCGAGTGCCAAACATGACTATTGATTCGTCAGATGTTCAGCAGATGGGGCCGGAGAGCTTTTCTCTGCCCGGACTCAGAGCAGCCACTTTGAATCGTCGAAGGATGCTTCGGGCGATGCAAGGGTCGTGAAATATTTTTGCGCACCATTTACGCCCTCTGCCGAAAATATGTTTCGAGGGTAATCGATATCAGTCTATGCGATAGAACACAAGGAAGTTCGACGGTACCTCGATGCAACTATCGTCAGGATCAAAGCTCCACTGACGGCTCAGCTACGGAGGTCAAAAGACCAGGAGTAGCGTTTCTCGAAAAGGCCTCCTCGTTCATCGCTGCCAGAGCTCGTGACCCCGGGGCTGGACAAACTACCTCAGTTCGAGTCTGCACTGTGCTATCATTCTCCACAAAGTATGCAGTATCTTGATGCCATCGAAGGCCTTGTTGTATTCCTGAATAATTTTTCCAGAAATGAACGGCGTGCAGCAACCTTTGAGAGATGCAGGGTGTTCGTTGGGACATTGCACGATCTCACGGACATTGTGGAGAGGAGTTGGGAAACCGATTGAAGAGACCCCTCCGGCCGAGGCAGCCGGAGTTTGAAATTCGGGTCAGCCTCTGACCCATGACATTCTCCCGCTCTCTCTCTCTTTCATTCCTTTTTCCTCTGATGAATATGCCTCTTCTACTAGTTTCAGTCCCAATTACAGACCTCCTGACCATCCCGAAACATTTCAAACGAGTCATTCAAGCTGACTGCCACTTTTCTCTTGCGCAGCTCATTATGTACGCTAAAATAGACCAAAATATCCAACGGGTGATTACTTTCAATAGCTCGTGTTTGCGTGCCAGGTTGGCCTAGTATTCAGTTGACTCAACACCGGTATCGTTCTGCGTTATTGTACCTATCGGTTGGAATACGCGGTAACACCCTTCCCGGCTCTATCGATCAGAGCATACCTGTCATTTCGACGCACCATAGGTAGGAGCCCTCTCAACACCCGGTGTCGAAGTCATGTCAATGTACAGCAGCCTAGAAGTCCAACGGCGAAACTCCTTCAAATTTCCCGACGGCTCAGTGGGAACTAGGACAACACAGAAATCAGCGCGACGCGCTATCATTTGTAAGACTCTAAAATATCCGCAAGCCCTCGAATCTTCTTTCGAATACCTCTGGGGCTCCAGGTTCAGGTGCTATATCAAGATTAAGGCGAAATATGGATTGCTGAAATTCTATAATTCTGCATGTCATTGAAAAGGCAGATTGTGGATATACCCCGGATGACAGTATATAGCCTTTCTACACAACTAAGTCCGTCCAACCGACTAGATGAATCCAGGTTTTCCTATGCACTCCTCGCGCACCTAGCCCTCGCACCTTCTCCTGGACGTCGACTTGGCCGGTGCCAACGTCCTCGCGCCGACAATGCGTATCAGTGCACCGCCCATCATAAGCTTCCAGGCCCAACAGATCCCCATATTCACTGCAGTCACGCGTACGTAGCCCATGCGAAGCGTGGACGAAGCATGCACTCAAGCACTATGGATCCTGCTGCCGACCGTCACGCGAGGCATGCGATTGCCACTATCTACAAGACTGTGGTGATGGAGCATACGCAGACCGCTCACTTCAACCTTTCGGAGAGGTTGGGTGCTCAAGGCTTGTTCGTCTACCCCCAGATCGTCACTCAAGTTGTCAGTTATATGTTTCTATTTCATTGTTGTAGTCTCCGTCTTATCCTGTCTTAGGCCGAGATGGGGGGTATTGTATTTGCTGAGGGTGACATCCTTGTTCTTGCCATTGGTTAGTGCTCCATATCTGGCTTCGTCCCATTATTCACTATTTGACAGGTCTCACTTCGGAGCTCCTGCAAGTAAAGTACTATGTCTCGTCCCCTCTGCACCAGAAAAGTCTGCTCGCCCAGCCTAAGTCAAATTTCGTCTTTCAGTGCTTAGCCGACTGACGAGTGTTGTCAACAGACAAAAAGGGAATATTCGAGGAAGCCCAGGCTCTCGCGAACAAAATCAGACCTCGGTCGAAGCAATATGCAGACCACATCCTTCCTCGTTTAAAAGACCTTGTCGAGGCCATTGGGCACCGAATGGCACACAAAGTGGTCAAAGGTATCCCTGCTGTTCTGGCAGATATTTACGAGGTGTTTGCGGTCCAGAAAGACGTCGGTTGGTATATCAAGTCTGGTCTTCTCACCCGGGGTAGGATCACAAATATGCAGCATGCGTCGATGACGCATTCCTTGCTCCAGCCTCCAGGTTTTCAGAACTGCGGTATTGTTGTCAGACAGGTGCGACTTCAATAGCCAAAGTTCAGCCTCACCTTTTAATCAGTTATGGTCCTTTGTTTTGAAGGCGTTGAAACAAAGAAGTAATTTGATTCGTTGATCCGTAGAGGGGAAAAGTATTTTATACCGATCCCCTGACAGCCTATGACACAACCTCGCTATGTCATCAAGTCATATCAAGGGAGTCGTACATATCATAGGTAAGCTCAAGCCCCTCATGCTTCAGACTCTTCAAGTCATTCTCAGCCATCTCGTCAAGACCATAGTTCCATCCAATCCCTGATATCCACAGCATTAGCTTTGCGAGACGTGGCACACCAGGCGGTCGATACAATCGCAAAGCTACCATGTCGACGAATCCGGAATGAATGAAAGAGACGAAATTTTCATCAACGTCATCCACCTGAACAATAAGTTCCTGCAAAGATGGGACTACGCAAGGCTGAATTGACCCGTCTACCAGACAGACTTCACTCATGTGTTCCACAAGGGAGTACAGAATGGTGTCATAATCCTCCACCCACCCATTCAACTCGATGTGAAGTTGCCGCAAGTTGGGTGTGAGTCGGATGATGCCTGAAAGGTTATTGTCCAAGACTGCATCGATTAGGTTTAATCGAGAAAGGGAACATTGTGACTGCAGCAACATCTGGTGCAGTGCGCTCAGTGCTCCCACGGGACATTTTATCAATTCATCTCCGAAGCCCCGCAAGTTTAGGTCGTACATGGTGGTTAGCGTGACCTTCTTCAGTGATGGCAGTTTCATGCTGCGCATACAGCTAGGCGAAGATATCGAAAGCTCTTCAATCGACGGAGACATGACGCAAGGTAGGAGGGGTGACATGAACGTCGGGTTAACACCATAATCGTTCATCGAAAATGACCGAAGTCTTGGAGCGGTTTTGATGACCTCAAGGTATTTGGGAGTCAGTCGGTCTCCGGAAAATGGTCTTGCATCAGAGAATGATACAAGATTGGTGACTGGGAAAAGGATGTCGACTTCAGGGGGCATGCCATACATGTGTAGTCTCTCCAGTTTTGGGGCAACCTCAAAGACTCGGACGTCCGAGTCTTCGAGCTGTGTGTCTGAAAAAAGAGAGCTAATAATGTCCATGTCCATGTCCCTAAGCAAATCAACCTTTCCCCGGATGGTAGAGAGTCGTGGAAGGAAGGAAGAGGGGATTGACAGGTTGACGTCTCTCCATCGCTTCGAATGGGCGATTAGGAGATCGAAACACCGCTCTATTGCATTGCCTTTTACCCGAGGGGATAGGAAGTAAAACTGAAAATCAAGTGGATAGCTATGGGAACGTTCAAGAACGACAAGGAGTATTTCCACTGGGTCAGCTGTCATGGTGGCCTGGTCACAAAGGTCTCTTCCTATTATTAAGTTGGCCCACATCTCAGGGCACAAAGACTCGATGATATTTCGCCATGCGCTGCACACTTGACCAAACAACCACGGCCCATCCCTGATCGCGAAGACGTCCAATTTGTAAGGACTCAAGAAGGATCAGCGGCTTTCCACGAGCGGCATAGAATCTCTGCAATAACCTCTACAGGAAGATGTCGTATCGGAGATAATGCAGTCTCATAGTCATGTTTGACTGACTGGATAAGCGACAATTGAGTTTCCAGCAACGCAACAGCGTTACGGAGCAAATTCAAGTTGCTCTTCAGCTCAATGAGTGGTGTCGTCAGATCGGCCAGAGATGCCTTTATCCGGGCAGATTGTGAGCGTGATGGTGCCTCGTTGGTGCGTAGAAGTGATGCGACATCAGATGGATGAGTGAAGGTAGTTATCCAGTCATATTTGGCCAGTATGGCTTCTAAAGGCACACAGGAAGATTGCTGGGAACTTGATACAGCGGTAAGAAATATCAGTCAATCCCTTGGTAGTATGCGTCAATAAGCAGAAAGGCACGCACCCGAGAAGTAGGTTTTCTTAAGGCCAATTGGAAGAAGGTGACCGGAACTTGGCGGCGTCTTCGGCACATAGTAAGCTATGCCGGTAGTAGGGCATAAACAAACTCCGACAATCGGCATATCCACCGAGTTCTTAGCGGACCACCATTTCTTTTTCCTTGCAATTCGAACGTCATGTCCCGGGTGTCGGTAAGTGACAATCTGTGATAGCCAGGTTTGAACTGTCAACACAGCTGGACGATTGTGTATATCCATGACCAAGGCATTTTGTTCTTCATCTATACCACCATCAAACTCGACGTTCTTGGGGGGCGCCAGTAAGCGCTGTAAACTTGGAAACTTTCGCCACCTATATTCAACCAGGAAACACATAATGGTGCTAACGTGACGACGACAAAGCAAGTGTGTAGTGCCAAGGTCCATGCTGCGCTTAAGCGTCGACACCGTCCAGAATCGTAAAGGAATTTACCAAAAAAGTGACTGGCTTTGGAAGTCCACCTCCTCTAGGAGTCTTCACCTCAATCTCTACGACAGGATGAATGCCAGCAGAAATGGGTTCTCGTGGAGCCTAGTCTGGACTGCGATGATATGCCGTGTAGTACTGATATATCGCTAGACGCGGAGATACTCAGTCTTGGAGCATTGCTGACATACAGGTGCGCTGGAACCCCATCTCAGTTTACTTGGAGTAACAGACACTGCATCCTTCTGGGCGCCTAGCGTCACTGCGACTAACCAAGCCTATGACCTAACGGACTGCCATTGCTGTGCACACCTCTGTAGCATTTCGCTTTCTAGAGACCGCTGTGCCAAATGTCTCACTGCTATTTTGCGTCTTGTTATGAGTATGCTTGCCCGAATATCGCCTCCACAAGTCTGCACCCAGAGGTGCTAGATTCAAGAATGCGCCTACGAGTCGGTCAGCGCGTCTCCTCGTTCTTGACAATGGTGTTCGATTAAGGACTAAGGTCTGCATCGCATCGCACTAGAACTCAGAACCGACCCGATCGTTCATCCTCTCAAACGTCTATTTTTTCCCTGGAATGATGGAGCATTCAGGTACGTGCTTATTCTACTGCATGGTCGTATGAGTGATACCCGGTTTCATTAGCGCTCAGTAAGGAGGTGCCAAATGACAGAGATATTGATGCTAATGCTAAACTTCTTGCTCTAGACCGTGGGCCAAGTCGTAGAAACTATTTTACAGAACGACGTTGTAAGAGCCAAGGAGTGGACCGTTCCATCCGGCGGGTCAAAATACATTCTATACGTGCTAAAACTCAATGAATCGAGCTTTCGGTTCAACTTCCTTAACCTTACGCGTATCCCACATACCTTGAAACTCTGCTATCAGGAAGCTGCTGAATGCTGTGGCACCTACCTGCATTCGTAACGCTACGACCTGATCAGTGTTGAGGAAGCCTTGATTCGGCTTGATGGTGACGCATAGGCACCCATCGAATGGATACGGGCTATGGTCAGTCAACCGCTATGTGTCCTTGATACTAAAACCATTTAGTGTGCCACATCTTGATCCGCTGCGGAAGAGCAACGGTCAAAGATCTGTATACATCCAGCAAGTACTATAGACACTATTGTCCCATCAATCCTATCCCTGTCTTAAACGCCATGGAGAAAATGATCTTTCACTTGCAAGAACTAAGCCTTAGGCCGCCTTACGACTCTGCTAATAAACGACAATGAAAATCTCTATCATTCCATAGTGACCCCGACGTTTGCCGTTGTCCGCTTCTACAAGAAGGCGGAATACAAAATATAACGCCGTCAACGACAGCCCTTTTGACATTTGCCATGCCGCTTTGTGGTGTTATCCCACAAGAGCGATGGCCCCGTGCCGAAATTGATTCGCCGTCAGAGACGGATGAATCTTTGCTTGCAAGACCTCAAGCATCCACCATCTCATCTTGTCTGATGTATGGACTCAAGCAGTCCCCAACAAGCGGAAGAACAATCGCTATTCGAATTCGCTCTATTTCCATCTAAAGATCAAGGTTGGCACACCGGAAAAGGGCAAGAAGAACACTTCAGTTACGTGAAGCATAAGCACGGATTGCGACTCGCGGCCCGCGGATTGGCCGAGCATCTTTCGCTGCATTTAACCTCAACTACGCACCGGTATAGCCGTTCAACGTCCCTCCGACACCTATAACGCTCTGGAATATTCTGCGAGATCGCAAATATTTGTGTCCCGACCTGTGAGTGGTTGTTCCATTCCCAGCATATATAGAACCTGCCATAGAGAACTGAATATTATCTTCTCTTTTTTTATAGATAGGCACGGGTATCAAGCGGAAGCTTCTCACCGAAAATAGAACACTTATAAGGGTTGCTCCACGTCCTTGAATGATTACGAGCCTCTCTTTCCGTATCGACTATGGCGTCTCCTGCTCTTGGGAAAACGCTCGGAGTGGTGTATATCGGAGCTATGATAGCTGCTATGTGAGTTTCTCCGCGATATCGTGCTCCGAATGGATCTAACGATGATCTCGTTAGTCTCTTTGGCATTACCATTCTACAAACCGCAATATACTACCAAAGGTTCAGGAGAGATTGGTGGGTGTACAGGTACTCCGTGAGTCGCCCTGCACAGTCGCCGCCAGACAGATGCTCACGTATACAGGTGGCGTTACTCTGGTACCGCGTTTCGGACTTGAATGCGGGCGAAATTTTGACGAACATGCTTCAGGTTCTTCGATGCGCTGCACGTAGCGTTAAGTACTCATGCAGTATATTTCTACCTGGTGGAGAATTTTGGCAATTTCGACGTTCTGAATGACGTCGTCTGGTGCGTGTGTAGCTCTTCTTTAACTGAAAACCCAGTGCGAAGCTCTATTCTTATAGGAGCTTTAAGGTGAACTTTCCTGGCTGTTCGAGCTTGACATTAGCGTTTCGGTTCCTAACCAGCCCCTGCAGCTGCAGCTGTTATTCGATGTACGCAATTCATTGTTTAATTCTCTTCTGCTAAGGATCAAAGATAAGACCCTAACTGTTGTAGGCGTGCAAACGTGGGTATATATCTTATAAGCTGGACTCAGGACTTATCTGTGGTTCACAGTATATATGCCGTACGCCTGTGCAGATGTGCGTAAACGACTACTACTAATATTTTCCATGGCTCATCATAGTTTAGTAGGACGCCACTTCCATCGGGCCGTTCCCTTTTTTGTGGTATGTCTATTCGATGACAGCTTATGCTTGTCGCATTTGACAGGGTTCTCATCTTCTTAGGTGCTTGTCGTGTGCGGGGGATATGGTAACTCCTTCCTTTGCTCTCCTGTCGGCCACAGTTAACGTCCGGATCTGAAGTCGCAGGAATATGTGCGTGTGTTCACCTTTTCTCGTTACCGGTGATCGTGTCGTTCATATGACTTGCTAGTTGTTTGCTACGACGTGTGAGGACCTACATGTTCTCCTACAGACTTTCAACCTAGATGCAGTCTGACAGATTCGTGATAACTGGGTTTTCGGATATCTCATCCATCTCCGTACGTATATCCAATGCCGGACACATCATAGGCCTTATAGAATACGAACAGACAACTATCATCGCGGCCTTTTCTGCGACAACCGCCGTTGATTTCATCATATCCGCAGTTATGTGCTACTACCTCCAAGTGAGTAAAACCGCGGTTCCCCAGTATTCCAGGTAAGCCTCGCACAGTGTTATGGATCCCATTGCTTTAATCTGCCAGTATGACCACGACGCTTTTGGTCTTGATGCGACTCGTTTTGATTTCCGGACTTGCTACCAGGTACATCATTTCCGTCGCAAGTATCTGAATGCACAAGCTGATGGACGGAATAATTAGCACATGCTCGTTGATTACACTCATTACGGTATGAGTGTTCCTCGTTCCTCGCCATCCGCTTTGAGTAAAACCCACGCCAAGTTTCTTACATTACCGGATTCCCTTGTCTTTCTTGGGTTCAACTTTGTTCTGCCGAAACGTAAGTCCTTGCATTTTACTTGCACGGCGTCGTAACCAACTTCGAATCAGTCTACATAAACTCCCTCCTAGCCATGTAAGTTGAAAGCACATTGGCGCCTTTTAATTGGCACGTCTCACCTGCATATGTGATCAGGCTCAACGCGCGCAAGGAGCTTCGAGAGTTACCTACTGAGAACGCATCGGATGGCGAAACACTCTTGACTGCCCTCAGGTTCAACAAGAATTTCGGCGATAGTACGGGAGACCAGGTTCGGGTCATTTTTTCCTTTTTCCCTTTGAATGAAGGCGCAACTGACAGGGTGGGGTACTAGATCAGCCGTCAGGTCGAATTGGAGGCTGTAGAGCTTGGAACGATGACTGTATCATGATAATCCTTTGGACTGTAAGTTTATATCAAGGTATATCAAGAGGACATTTTTGTTACTATGATGAATGTGCCGCGTGTTCCTGCCAGAGCTTAGGTGCTTGAGCTCACGCGAAAGCCACAAATGCATCTAATTCCTCTTCACTCCCTCTCCCTTTGCTGACAAGGTATTATATGTATCTAATCACTCTAATTAATTGAATTATTCGTGGGATTTTCCAAAAAAGGCCTGGTGATCGGCCTCGTGGCAATTCCATCAACCTTTTTTCAAGCTCATACACGCACCCTGCACATACCTTGCAACTTGTAGATTAACGATGTCAAGAGCGTATGGTAGCAAGTCCCCTATCATCGTTTCTATGTAGCTGATTCGTAATAGCTAGAAATTCGTACTCCCAAGCACCTCAGGTTACGCTGAGTAGCTTAGCGTCGCTCGTATCATCCTTGAAGCGACAACAAGCGATGCAATCAACTAAAATCAGACGCGTCAAGAATCGCATCCAGCGTCTGGAGAAGGATAATGAAGACTTGCGTGCCGAGAATAGGGATCTGTGGAATGAAATCAGCAAGGTAAGTCTGTTGTCGCAGTGGGGAGGTAGCTCGTCCCTCTCAGAATACCCACTTTGAAATACCAACAGATTAAAGGCCCGCGATTTCCTCCAGAGTTGTTCGATAGATTCATCGACTTCTTGCACCGTGATAATGAAGCCCTCAAAGCATGCAGTCTAGTCTGCAGGGCCTGGATTCCTGCGAGTAGATTCCATCTTTTCAAACGCCTCTCTTTCCACGTAATACCACCATCATATGCCAGAAACAACAGGTCATATGAAGACAAGGTCAAACTTCTGGACAGCTCTTTTTGTACACTTTTCAAGCACGTACGCCAAATTCTTATCAATGGGTTGGTGCCACCAGAGTATTTTCAGCCCGCTCCGTCTTGGCTGCAGTCACTCGCTCAGCACCTCAACTACTTCACGAGCGTAACATCACTTCATCTTGTATCCATATCCACTTTCTCGATAAGCTGCATCCTCGACGCTCCCAGCTTCACTTCTCGTATCACAAACATGACGCTCGAAGCATTTACCTGCTCTAAATCCAAGGACCTCCCCTACATGTTATCATACTTCTCCGGACTCGAAAAGCTTCACTACGAGGTCCATTTTCGTGACATGTCCTCTGACTGGGATCTTTGTCCCTTCTGTGATATGCAGTACTCGGCAGATCCGTACGCGAGGACTTTGGTTGTTGATGATGACTCCGTATTGTCACCTCCATCAACACTACATGCCATCTCAATTGAAGACTATAGCATGTATACTCGCTGTTATTCAGGGGCAACCAGTGCCCTGTACAATTGGCTCTGTGTCAGTGATCACACGCATCTGCGAACCTTGAAGCTTGGATACCTCTCGCTCAAGAACAGGGATGAGATGACGGCATTGTCGTCATACCTTCACGGACCTGGTGCGATACTCAAGCATATCAGATTAGGGTTCGAGACCGAAGAGGCGATGGGTACGAATGCCCTCACCAGATCGGTTTACAGCCTAGTAGTACTCATGTTTATTTCTCCTAGATCTTTTCTCTAATGAGCTCGAGGCTCTTAGCAGGTGTTCCTGTCTAGAAACTTTCCACATCACGAGCGAAATTTGGCCCTGTGACACAAGTCAAGCGAAACTTCACAATTCCGTGGTCAGGCTATCAAAATTTCTCCTCTTGCTCCCGATAACATCTATGAAGAAAATAACATTTAATATCTCATACGCATGGTCGTTGCATTCAAATCCGAAGCAAGGTCCAAACCCGTATGATATTTCCGCCATTGACCGTGTCTTACATCGGTTCTCGGTCTTGGAAGAGATTACATTCAGGGCGGATGGGGCGCAGGGAGCATCGCTACGAAGTAGCCTGCCAAACTGCGAAGAAAAGGGTATTTTGAGGATAGTCCCCCGTACCCATTGGATGGATAGTGCCTTAGGTTGAAGATAATGTACCGCCGCCAGCCTCGGTTATTGATTTGTTATGACACTAACAACCATAGTATTGAATCACGGCTAGCTACTCAGATTCGCCAAGGATACGGAAGGAAGAGTTTGTTCAAATTTAGGGTCCTAGACACGTATATACTTGCAGAGTGCTGTTATCTTAGGTTGTGTCGGATGAGAAAGAATGAAGTTAAATCATTACTGAACGTCGGTGGATTTGTGGTTAATGCCATTGAGTGTTGATTAAGCATATCCGAAAGGCAATTGCACAGGCGGAATTTGTTACTTCAAAAACTATCATCGATGACATCAGTGACCGCGAAATTTGTTCGCGCAACAGCGTGTCTAAAATATCCTCCTCCACCTCCTCCTTTTCCGTGTCGCACTCATTTGGCGATGATGAGTCCGAATCCCTTTCCGACATTAATTCATGAAAGCGGCAGATGAAGGTCCTCCGTGCACCGTGGCGTCGGTTCTTTGGTTAGCAGTGCTGCCTGTTGGTGCAAAAATGCCAGCGGCCGACACCTTCAAAATGTCAAGACTCAATATTTTAACGAGGAAACCGAAACCAATTTTTGGAGTCATCGAAGTCGATACCGGCGGCAAATTTGATGTGCAAACTGAGAAAGACTATACGATAAGCCTTTGGTATTTGGCATATTCACTATTCCGACACCGTAATGGCTGCAAAGTGAGGTGCGCTTTACTACGTCTGGTTCTTGCTTTCGTCGGGCGGTTTACTATTCCTCAAGGTAGAGACCTCCGAGCGTATCTTTCCAGTTATTCGAAGTCTGTACATCCCTTTACCAAGCTTGAAATCTCCAGCACATTCAATCGTATTCACAAATCCTGATGTCCTAGTCTCTAGATTCTGATTCCACATGCATCGGGTTATTTTTGCAGTCCTCTGCCTTGCCTAGTGAAGAAACCAACAACAAGCGGCCAGCTACCAAGGGGGTGGCATCGGGTAAATCCGGGACGTAACGTAGGGGGGTAAGGGGGGAGGGTAGCGACCTTAAACGTGTAACCGACATACCCCCATTAGAAATCATAGAATGAGAGAATAGAGTATTTTCACCGCGAATAGGGCCATTTTGATTGTAATCCATGATTTCTGCTCAAAATTTCGGCCAAAATTACGCCAGGAACAACCAAATCGAGACATTGCCCTGGATGATGTAACACTGGACTTTGTGATCCCCCAAGAATTTGATGGCAAAGAAGGCAAAACAACTCGTAAGCACGCCGTATGTTCTCACATGCTGAAATAGCTAGCTGTGGTGAATGTGAGCTATCACTTGATGAATCGATGGATTGGATTGAGTGTAGTGGACCTGCCTGCTCTAGAAAGGTGAGTACTCATGTATTAGGGAAGTATTTTGGCTTATTTTCAATGGTAGTATCACTTACATTGTCAAGGTCTACTAGAAAAGCCACCTAGTGAGTGGTTTTGCGATTGCCAGAAAAATGCTGGATTTCGTGTTTCGCATCGTCGTCGAACTTAATGAATAATTATTCAAGTAGCACGTGAAATGCTATTACCAAATATAGTTATATTATTACTATAAAAGGAAGGAGGAGAGGGAGGGGGGGTCCCTTAAACGCGTTAATGTAGGTCACGTTGGTCATTTCATTTCGGCCACCCCTTTGCCAGCTACCAAGCACTAATGGACTAGGTATTGTACATGTCGGACAAGCGGCATCTCTTTCTAGCAAGGAGAGGTAGCAAGTTCCCTGTGCCGCCGTTGCCGGCGCCGAGGCCGCACCCTTGTATAAGCACTTCGGAAATAGTTGAGATGCCTTTTGCGATCATCAATTTGAAATTTGCCGCTTGAATGCAACCGCCATCATGGACTTGAGCACTACTTCGGGCAATCTCTTTCTCCAATTGCTTGCCTGTATAGTTGTGCTTGACCATGATATTTCTTTCGAAGTTCGTGGTTGCATAGGCCGGCATGACTTCAAGCAGTCCGTTGTCTGAACTAACTATCTTCTGGTCGACTGTACTTGGCCACGATGTCTTGCATTGCGTTTGGTTTAACTCGCTTGCGTTCTGTCGTTCTGCTCCTTGCTTCCTATTCGATTCGATTGTAGGCGAAGATGCCCGGTCATGATTTGGTCTTTTGTGTTTGAGCATTCCAGGAGCATTCTTGTCTAGTCGTCTTGTCGCTTCTTCCTACTCGCCGAGCTTGTCTGTCACCTCAGATGGACATCACGAAGAGCACCTCCTACTCACCAGAGCGATCAGCATGATACGGGATGATTCTAGTCGTCATAGCATACGGCCTTTTAATGTCGGGGCTACGGCTGGTTATTCATTATCGTAGCATGATAGTAACACCGCTACGAATACCATCTCGTTGACTTCCTTCATATGGTCCGGTCTCTCTCAGCGGCTCTGTACATACCGCTTCGATCTAGTATTCGGTTTTTGGAGGCCTTCGCCGACCATAACATTGTCGCTTCACACTAAATGCATTAACCTTATAGACTTCGCCGACGAGCCAAGTGCGTGATGCGCTATGAACCAAATGGAATACTCAAGTATGTGTTTTTTTTGCTGTTGCTCCGTTTGATTTACGAGCAGATATTTATATCATCGAGCCTTCCATTAAATGGTATGACCACAATTAGCTTGCGTGGATGTTAACTTTCCCGTGATGGGAGTGAGCGTGATCATTAAAATTTACAGCCTTGAAAGCTTCAGAAGAAGAAATATTTGTGCTTATTTTCATTGGTGGGGAATTGCTGCCACCCTCTTCATGGATACCACCATTGCCACCAACACCCCTCCAAGGCTGAGTCCAAGTAGGCCACTATTCTCAAACAGTGATGCCACCAGTCCTTCAGCTAGCGATGCTCCATCCATGTCCGCTGTACCGAATGTGGCGCATTACTCGAGATCCAGGCGTCGGAAATTCAGCCGTCGTCGGATGGGTCTCAAGGCTCAATCACAGACAAGAGGTAGCTGAGATCCTTTGGGAATAGTCCTTCTAGCTAATGATTCCCTCCAAGGTCACGATCCCTCCGACTACGAGCAAAAATATTCAGAAGATGCCAGGGGAGAAGAGATGGGGCTCTTTGCGAGGATATGGAAAACATATCTGGACGAATGTGCGATTTTCGATGCGGAGATGATAGAAGACTGGAGGGATGGATTGGACGTACTCCTCATATTTGTGCGTTGTTTTGTTCTCCCTATCTATCACTTTTGACATGAGAATATGTAGGCTGGACTCTTCTCTGCTGTCGTCTCGACCTTCGTTGTTCAAACGTCTCAAAATCTTCAGGTCGATTATGGTGAAGTTTCGGCATCTCTTCTATTCGAGCTCGTCAGTATTCAACGCGCCATGGCCAATGGAGCATCTGTCGATCTTGTTCCTCACTCTAGTCTTACTCCATATACCCCGTTCCATCCAAAGACACTTGACTCGTGGGTCAACGGGCTGTGGTTCGCAAGTTTATCAATCAGCCTCTCCACAGCCTTAGTAGCGGCCCTCGCAAAGCAGTGGATACACCAGTATGTATCAGTGCCATCGGGAACGCCTCGTGATCGAGTGCGTGTACGCCACGTTCGCTACATGAATCTTCAAGTCTGGCATATACCCATGGTCATTGGCTTGCTCCCAGTGCTTATGCATACTGCCTTAGGACTTTTCCTCCTCGGCTTGATCATTTTCCTCATCCCTCAAAGTGCGGAAATCGGTGGCGGGACGGCCGCTATCATACTCGTTGGTTTCATTGCTTATGTTAGCACCAACCTTCTTCCTCTCGTCTATTCCCACTGTCCGTTCAGAACGCCTCTTTCAGGATTCATCTACTTCCTCTTCGATAAGGTGTCATTGGCGTACCATCGCGTTACCCTTCACATTTTCTCCGCATACTTTTCTCGTGTAGACTCGGCCCGGCCCAGAATTCGTGGGAAATCATTGAAGGATGTTGAACGTATGGCGGTCAATGATATGGGCGACTTCCCAGATGTCCAAGCAATAGCATGGCTTCATTCGATTTCTTCCAACCCCATTGTTCAAAGCATCGCCGTGCAATCTACCAGCTGTCTTCCTCTAAAATCAAGGGACCTTATCAAACAGGAATCGGAGAGTATGATCGAGTCTTTGCGCCAAGGGATTGAGGATTGCATCGACATCCGAACCGGTGTTCGTCCAGGTATGGACGGAGATTTAGAGAGATATTTACGGGCCTGCCTACATCTTCAACTTCCTGCTCATTCAGCAGTGTTGAATCCCCTGGTCACGATTGTCATGGATGGTCTCGCCAAACAGAACACGCATTCACCACGTACTACATTCCTTGCTGCATTGAAGCATCAAAGGGACGACGATGATAATGTCGTAACGTACCTTGTCGAGTCAATATCATCCGAGCTAGATGAGCAGCCGGTTATATGGGCCAACATTCTCTGCAACATTCTTACGCAAGGAGGTCCATTCCATGGAAACCACGCCGTTATTTTCTATAGAGCTCTCTTAAATGCATTTCCAGAGACATACTGGTCATGTAATTGGGAAGAGCCTGCTATTGGGTTCCGTGCTTTTGCATTGCATCTGACAGCCGGATGCTCGGATATAGAGATCTGTGATGCGGAATGTGATCTCCAGGACAGCCTTACTTCCGCCATTTCGACCTGTCTGTATCCGCTTCTCGGCAAGTTGTTGGTGTGCCATTTTTCTCAAAGCACAGAAACGGACGCTGAAAGGGAGGATTCTTCACCACGTTGGCCTGGCGTGCCCGTACCCCTACAAGTACTACTATCTATGCTTCATTCGCAACATATCGAGGATGCCGGTCTAATACACGACGTCTTGGTTCATCTTCAACGTTTTGTCACGACCCTGACAGAACAGGAAGTACAAGTCTGGAAGCCGGATAAGGGACATGCACGCCGTACTATCGTCCGACATCTGTATACCATAACACGATACATCATTGACCTCGGTTCTCATACTATCGCTTGGTCCCAGATGGATAATCATCAGTTACTGTGGGATATTTTTTTGGACGCCCTTAGCCCTTTACCCAGCTTAGGCGATCCAGATTTCGTCGAACAAACCTCCAGATGGTGGACGTCCGCAGACAACACGCTTCTAGATTTCGCGTTCACTAGGGACCCTTCCGAGGCATTGCCCATCTACCGTCTACTGGCAAAAACATTCCAACTGCCTGTCCTCCCCTCCTCCATCTTCACAAAGTTTACTGACATGCATCTGTTGGAGAACATGTGTGGCACAGTTATTAAACACCCTCATCATGTATCCCACTTCATACCGCTCTTTCAAGGATACCTCGATTATTTAACCACCTCGACGTCTCGGGGATCGTATTCCTCCGACAATACAGTTCACCGGCTAGCTACACACGAACTATTCAGACCTCGAAACCTTATTATAACATTCAAAGTCTTGGCCGAGACTAGAGATATCCAACGCATGCAAAGCATAGGACGTCTACGGCCAAATGCTCCGGCATGGGAAGTTTTATTCACCACGTTTGACAACCGGACGTCAGATGTCACATTCTGGGAGCCGTTTGTAGATTCCAATCATGATCCTACACCTTACAATGCCATACTTTCAGAGTTCAGGGAAAACTGGGAATCCTATCGACAAACTCTGGATTGAACAGCTCCAGCGTGTTCCAAGTTTTCTGGGCGGACACGTCGCTAGCTGGGAGGAAGGTTTGGTGGCAGTAGATCATTTTCGAGAGGGGAAGGTGCGGCACGGGAGCAGGCGCCGGAAGTTCCAACTTTCCAGGGAGGTGTAAAGCCTTGTACCTCACTGAATCGCCCTCGCGATCCGAGGGTACTACAATAAAACGTTACGTGTTCAAGCACAGCGTCGCGTCGCCATGGTGCTAAGTCTATTCATGGAACTTTGATGCCAATGGTAGCATAGTTCGGGTATCCAATATATCATATACTACGACCCAGGGAAATATGTAGTGATGGGGCTTGACGCCTTGAGGACTTGTTGACGTGGGGTGTAAGTTGCGAACAACTTGTAAAGAGGATGGTTTAATTTCAAGTCTATGTTAAATTAGCATTGGATGAGAGAAGTAAACCGTTTCCATACCAGTATAAATTTTGCCCCATTCTTACAAGCAAAGTACACGCGGTGCTGTTGCCTGCACAAAGCGGCCCGGAAATTGAGTGATGACAAATCAATAAGAATCATCCTTCCTTGCCTTCGCATCACCCATCTCGTAGCTCGTTTGCTGTTGTGACGCGTAAATCGCGTATTATTCGAATACCGCGCATTCCCATATTGCTTGGAGCGTGTTCATTTCAGATACCGGCCAGAACTTGGTTAGAATCGCAGCCTTTGTGAGCATTTAATATTCCTATCATTCTATATTCAATATCACATCAATTAGTATACACTCATGCGCTAAAAGAGAGCCTTGTTCGCTTCCACAAAGCCCTTCAACGTTCTCTTTCCTTTAACGTTCTTCGCTGCTACGAATAACTTTTCTTCAACACCGTTAGCATTCATGTCGTCCAAAGACGAGAGCATCGAAGCGTAATCTTCGGTAAGACCGAAAGCAATGTATCTCTTCTTCAAGTCCTCGACGGTAATGCGTGTGTGAGTGATCTTCCGCCCAAGTACCTCTGTGAAGATGGCAGCGACCTAGTTTGACAATCAGCTATAGTGGAATAGATAAAAAGAGGACGGGACAAACATCGTCATATGAGAGCAATTCAGGGCCCGTGAGAATATAGTCCGTGTTGTGGCTCTTCTCATCCGTCAACGCACTGACAGCCAAATCGGCAATATCGTCTGCAGATATAAATCCAATCTTTCCATCGGCAGACGCAGTCAGAATTGTGTTCTGTTCCTTGATGCTTGGTAGATGCAGCGTCGAAAAGTTCTCTAAAATTCTAGTAGTCAAAACTTCTGTTCCTCGTGCACGCTTTGCAACGCACCAAAGAACCACGAAGGGCGAATGACGGCGTAATCAACTTTGAGCGATAGGATATATTCGTGCACCTTCCCCATCGCAGGGTGCCCAGCCTCCAATGCAGATGCACTAAGAAGAACAAAACGCTTTACGCCCTTTTTCACCGCTAAATCAATGAAAAGTTTCATGGGCGGTAAAGGGTCTAGGGAACCTGCAGGCGCGACGAGATAGATCCGGTCGATGTTCGGATCGGTGGTGAAGACGTTTTCGAATGTCAATGGGTCATGCCAGTCAAATTTTACGCCTTTGAAAGGTTCGGGGACAACGCCTTTGCGAGATGTGAGAAGGACGGGTTGTTTGGCGTCTTGGAGGAGACCGGCAATGCGAATGGCTGTCTTGCCAGTTCCGGCAGTAAGAAGGATTGTCATGGTAAGGCTATGTCAAGTTTGGGGTACGTGCTTGTTGTGGTGTTTGGATACCAAGCGCTCATGATGGTCCTTTATATTACGCCCGTTTTCTATCTTTCTAATCCGTTACAAACCCAAAATCAAGATATGGCAACATAGGGGTCCAGCTGATTAAGAGGCTGTATAATCATTCATATGGAGAATGGTCTGGCCCTGTACAGCCCCCGTACCTACCCTGGGCCCTTTAACCCTTAAGCACGTTTCTGCAAGTGGGCGACAATCCGCCCTCTTCCCTTCGAATCGGTTCCAATTGATTGTAATGGATACGGAGACGAACGACTCTGGTGAGGTCTTTTCGCAGATGGAGGGAGAACTGTTCAGGCGCATCACAGGGTGATTTGCTTCTGCTCTACAGCCCCACATTTAAGTGCCCATCGCGGTTAAAAACCGGCGTTTTAGAAAAGACAAACGGTCCATATTAGGAGGGTCATGTGAAGGCCGGAACTGATGATCACAACACTCTGATTTCTACTTTTAGGCTCAATACATGAAAACTACGGTTTGGGGCCACTTTTGTGTACACTCTCTGTGATCCTCGTGGTCCACTAACTCTAGTGAAATTTCAAGTGCCTAATGATGCCTTACTGCTTACTCCTTCGCTATTCTGTCGGATTGAACCTCCATACTGAGTGAAATGTAAAGTTTATCGTAGCGAAATGAATTCTCTATAGATCGAGCTCTGTCTACACTTTCTACTGCTTCTTGCTTAGTATCGTCTCTTTCAGCTACCATGCACGATGTCTTTGCTAGAGGTCTACCGTTACCGTCTATCTGTATACCCACGAAATAATCTTCCGTAATGAATGTGGATACATCGGTCCTGTACGTTTGCCAATCTGGTCATCAACGAACACTTTTCCGAATTTCCGTTGCCGTACTAGAATGAAGCTGTTGATACCAGAGCATTTGCCCCTCTTCGTCTTACTAGACTGTGGAGGGAACGGTAGCACGGATAATTATTAATGGCTAGGCACATTGACGGGCCTTTCGCCAACCTCACATGACCCCTGAGCGCCACGGCAGTACAAGCCATCTGCTTGAGCGTGAAGTGTATGAGACATCTCACCTCTGGTAGGGCGATTTGAAATGGAAGGAGGCATGTAAGACCCAATTAGATAGCCATCAAACAGGCCTAAAGGCCCCTCACGAGAACGTTCCTCCCCTTCAGTCCGAATCCGGAATTTCATTCATTACCATATCGGGATCGGCCTTCCGTCCACCATCGTGACTTGCGCTTCCACAATACGCGTCTGGCGCCGCACACGTGTCCGTGCACTTGTGGACACTGGAACATGGTAATTTAGCTGTACAATTAGCCATAGTAATATACTGTTGATTCTCCGTGTGCCTTCCTTTGTGTAAGCCGTGTTTTTGGTCAATTTAGACCTTCCTGGACCTTCTTCCGATACTCTCATGTGTCGCTTCCTGGTTATAAATCTTTGAGAGTTTACTAGAATGTTGCTGTAATAGCTATAGAAGGTCATCTGGAGATGCTCCAGGTCTTACAGGCTGTCTGTATCATCTTCCGGAACATCCAGCCGACCTTCCGGTTTCGATGTTTCTTTGCTTAATCTCGCATTTTGGCTATCCAGGCTTCACTATTACCTATAAAACCCGATATAGAATCTTACAGATGATACTATGGCATGTATTTAGTCCTCCCGTGTTTGCATGAACTCGGTAAATAGGCAGTTCAATGACATTTAGAGATGTATTTCTGTACCCCATGTACAAATCATCCTATATCTTCATTTTATGAACATATTATTATGAGCCAAGGATATAATAGCATTTGGTGAAGTATAATTATAGCATACGATGCCACAATCGCATTGAGGGTAACGTAACTGTTTGATGGTGACGACTGAGATGTTTCGTGTTTTGCTGTTTTTACTCCGCTTCAAGATGGTACAGGAAATGTTAGAGAAGGTAGTTCAAATTCATGCTGGATGCATTTACCACGGGCAAGACGTGAAGAATATTGCTCCCTACTTGTTGTCGTAGAAAACCAAAAACCAACAACGATATACGGCATTTACTTTCTGGGGCATAGAAATGTTCTATGCCGAGTGAAGAATCATCATCGGTTTTTGAGTTCCGGACCAAAATATTTGATATAATTTACATGAACATGTAGAACATACATCTATAGTACAAATGGCATGTCTAAAACAACGGAAAATGTGGGAAGGAAGCATAAGGATTAATAGTATGAGCAACAGCGGTGTAGTGATTGAAGTCCACAGATGTTCTGAAGGACGTTCTGAAACACAAGTATGAGTAGACTGCAGCTTGTAACATCTTTGCATAGTTCTCTATAGGTACTAAAGTGACGTCCTAGTCCAATCCCAAAATTTTATAACCAGGAAGCGACACATGAGAGCATCGGAAGGTCCAGGAAGGTCTAAATTGACCAAAAACACGGCTTACTCAAAGGAAGGCACACGGAGAATCAACAGTATATTACTATGACTAATTGTACAGCTAAACTACCATGTTCCAGTGTCCACAAGTGCACGGACACGTGTGCGACGCCAGACGCGTATTGTGGAAGCGCAAGGAGGGTGGACGGAAGGTCGATCCCGATATGGTAATGAATGAAATTCCGGATTCGGACTGAAGGGGAGGAACGTTCTCGTGAGGGGGTCCTTTAGGCCTGTGCTATCTAATTGGGTCTTACAGGCCTCCTTCTATTTCAAATCGCCCTGCCAGAGGTGAGACATCTTCAATCAGAGTCAGACAGACTTACGTTGATACTTTGCTTGCCCTTGATTTGGGTGTTTTAGATCTCGGGATCCGGGCCTGGTGGCGTCGGAGGGATGTACGTACTTTAATATATACAGTTGATACCCTCGTAATCCATAGCGGTCAGTTTTCCGTCAGAGCTGAGAGAGCATGGACTACGAAAATGGTCACGTGTAAACTTGATATTTTTAATAGATTTTTCCCGAAGTCCTTTGGCCTTATTCTGCCGGAAGGCAAAGATACCTGTTTTGAGCAGTTTGCCGAGTCCTTCGGCAACTTCTCCAACGTAAAGTTATCCTATTTATAACCTTGCATGGGTACGTGTCTCTCGGCACCGTCATATTTCGAACAACCCGATGATCCGGCTTCTGAAAATCAATAATATTTGGTCAAAATTTGACTGCGGATCGGGAAATGCATGCCATGACATCAGAGAGGAAATTCATGGGAGAGTCGACTGTACAATGATTCCGTCTTATCTCTTTACCCTTTGTGGGATGGATGACGTTGCATCCTCACCTAAAGGCTGACGATCCAATGTTCTGGATGCATCACGGATTTGTGGATTATGTGCGTTTAGTCCGATTCCTTTCTCATGTTCTTTTTGAACTGATGGTCGGCTGGTGTATTTGTTGCAGCCTTGGTGGAAGTGGCAGGGCGACAACGAAACTCGCATTAATCATGATTTGAACAACATTGGATGTGAGTCGAGTCAGAACTGAGAGCCTGCGACAGGTCACGTTGTACGTGCACTGATTGTATCTCTTTCGCAAGATGTACTAAACGGCATACTAAGAAACCGGATCTACCGTGTTATTTATATTCGACATTCTTCCCAATGCAACGGTATGTACTGAGCCTGCACAATAGCGCAACACCTATTGATCCTTCTGGTTACAAGTCGCGGACGTCTTGGACACGCAAACCGGTTTGTTGTGCTGCACGTGTGCCGTTTGAATGAGAAAGTTACCTTGAAGATTCTCTATCAACTGCCTCCAAAAATCCTGTTTCTTTTGTATGCGACAAAATTCATTTTACGCCATATCCGGACAATGATACTAATTTAATCCATGAGACTATGCACTCGTTGGTGCATTCCAAGTTCTGGGCCTTCCATGTGAACGACTCTCCTGAGCTTGAGGCTTTGAGGACTGGGTGTTTGCGTAGCCCTCAAGCCGTGAACAACTTGTAAAGAAAATTTTCTGAATTAAGTCTATGCTGAATTGTCGGTAGACGAATTAAATAAATCGTCGCCATACCGGGATGAACAAACTTCAAGCCGTTGAACCTTTCAGAGAAGTCGCCGGCAAATAGCGGCCCGGATATTGAGGGATGACAAATCAACAAAATTCATCCTTCCTTTCCTTCGCAATGCGCATCACCATCTCGTGTCTGTTTGCTGCCATGACGCGTAAATCGCGTGCTATTCGCATATTACGCATGCCGCCATTACTTGTGGCATATCTCTACCTTTGGATGCCAACAAGAACCAGGAGCAACGCGCCGGTTTCAAGCCAAAAGGAATTTGGCTGGAATCGTAGCCTTTAAGTGAGTACTTAATCATAATCTTCAATATCACATCAATTAGTACACATTCATGCACTAAAAGAGATCCTTGTTCGCTTCCACAAAGCCCTTCAATGTTCTCTTTCCTTTAACGTTCTTCGCTGCTACGAATAACTTTTCTTCAACACCGTTAGCATTCATGTCGTCCAAAGACGAGAGCATCGAAGCGTAATCTTCGGTAATACCGAAAGCAATGTATCTCTTCTTCAAGTCCTCGACGGTAATGCGTGTGTGAGTGATCTTCCGCCCAAGTACCTCTGTGAAGATGGCAGCAACCTAGTTTGACAATCAGCTATAGTGGAATAGATAAAAAGAGGACGGGACAAACATCGTCATATGAGAGCAATTCAGGGCCCGTGAGAATATAGTCCGTGTTGTGGCTCTTCTCATCCGTCAACGTGCTGACAGCCAAATCGGCAATATCGTCTGCAGATATAAATCCCATCTTTCCGTCAGCAGACGCAGTCAGAATCGTGTTCTGTTCTTTGATGCTTGAGAGATGTAACGTCAAAAAGTTCTCTAAAATCTCAGTAGTCAGGATTTCTGTTCCTCGTGCACGCTTTGCAACGCACCAAAGAACCACGAAGGGCGAATGACGGCGTAATCGACTTTGAGCGATAGGAGATATTCGTGCACCTTCCCCAACGCTGGGTGCCCAGCCTCCAATGCAGATGCACTAAGAAGAACAAAACGTTTTACGCCCTTTTTCATCGCTAAATCAATGAAGAGTTTCATGGGCGGTAAAGGTTCTAGGGAACGTGCAGGCGCGACGAGATAGATCCGGTCAATGTTCGGATCGGTGGTGAAGACGTTTTCGAATGTCGATGGGTCATGCCAGTCAAATTTTACGCCTTTGAAAGGTTCGGGGACAACGCCTTTGCGAGATGTGAGAAGGACGGGTTGTTTGGCGTCTTGGAGGAGGCGGGCAATGCGAATGGCTGTCTTGCCAGTTCCGGCAGTAAGAAGGATTGTCATGGTAAGGCTATGTCAAGTTTGGGGTACGTGCTTGTTATGGTGTTTGGATACCAATCGCTCATGGTGGTCCTTTATATTATGCCCATTTTCTATCTTTCTAATTCGTTACAAACCCAAAACCAAGATATGCCAACATAGAGGTCCAGCTGATTAAGAGGCTGCATAATCATTCATATGTCGAAGGGGGATTTGGTCCCGTATGGTCCCGTACGAACACCGTATTTGTCAGACGCTGACATCCACCGCCCAGCTGATCACGAATAAAGAATCCGAGATGGGTAGATTTGGAAAGGCTTTGACGTTGTTCGCCAGGTTCACTAGCAGGTAAGCATCCTTTCCACGCCGTCTAGTTCCTTTCTGATCCTTTCTTTTATGTCCTCAGCTGCCCAAGAGATATCTACGCCGTTCTTTTGTAGGCGAATCATATCCCTGCTGTTGAATCCGCAATAGTGCATCACCAGCTCCAAGTTTTCTTGCACCCACCGCTGATGCATGTATGTCGGGTCGTCGCTCGCAATCGTTATCCTAACACCCTCGTCCCACAGCTTCTTAATACTTCCAAATACGTACTCTGTCGGGAGCCGCCGATGGTAGGCGTGGGGACACAAAGTGAGCCCTAGACCGCGCTCCTTGATTATCTGGATCAACTCTGGTCGCTCGATGGCGTTCAAACCATGATCGATGCGGTCAGCTCCCTCAAAGCCTCCAACGCAGGTAGTAGCAACCTCGCGGATGTGTTCGTGTGTATTCTTCTGCCCAACATCACAATGCGCTGTGATCCAATACCCGTCCTTCCTGGCTAGGGCGAAAACATCTTGGAAAAGGGATGGTGGCCGGTCATACTCGTTGCTATCCAAGCCCACAGCATGAAAGACATCCCTATGTCCTCCCTCGAGCGCTTGCTTATACGTCTCCATCGCAGATGATGGGTCCATGTCCCGTAAAAAGCACATTGTCCAGTCCGCCTCTACGCCGTACAGCCTCCTCGCGTCCCGCTTCGCTCGTTCAAGTCCATTCATCACAGCCGCGAGTGCGACTCCCCGTCGAGTATGTGCCTGCGGGTCGAAGAACGGATCCGTGTACCGGATGTTCATATCTGCTGCCTTGGTGAAGTATTCCATTGCGAGGTCGTAGAAGTCTTCTTCTGTTTGCAGTACTTCCATCCCACCATAGTAGGCTTCAAGAAAGGTCGGGAGACCGTTATCGCCTTGCGTTTCTCGCCTGTGGTTGTACATAGTCGTGTATGAGGCAACGAGGGATTCGTACGTTGGATATTTCGGCAGAGGGACCTGGTTCTTCTGTGCGAGGGGCCAGCGCAGAGACGGCGTCAAGGTGCCCTCGATATGAACGTGCAGCTCGACTTTGGGTAGTTGGGAGATAAACGTCGAGATGGAGGTATCGATGTTAGCCATGTTGCAGTGGACGCCTAGGCAAGAGAGCGGTAAAGTACATGTGGTGCGAAAGGCAAACCCACGGCAATCAAGCTGCGGACCGAGAGTTCCGACCCGCGGTATGTTCCGACTCTTTACCTTTCTTTCATTTTGAAGCTAACATATCTTTCAGCTTACCTACTTTGAAAACATGACCTGTCCAATAATCCTGTCACCGAATTTGGACCAACCTCAATAGCCCTGACACACTACAAACGCCATGCGACATGCTTCTAAATACGGCAATCAATCAACGGAGAAGCAATCTGTGATAACGCGATAACGACTGCATACGGTACTTAACATCCAACTCTTCAGAGTGCCCACTCAGTTGGCCTTCGCCCTCTCTCTGTTGTCATGGCCGACGCTTCCTCAATCAAGTCCAAATCTGCCGACGTCGAGTCTAATGTCTCCATCGATGCTGAACTGGCACGAAAGGTGTTGCGGAAAATCGATTGGAGACTCTTGCCAATCATGTTCATTACGTATAACTTCAATTTCATTGACAAGACTATTCTTTCCAGTGCATCAGTGTTCGGGCTCAAAGCTGATACTGTGTGTTGTTCGTCATCTTTTTTGCGGAGCTACCACTGACGAGAAGGGTCACCAGCATCTAGTGGGGCAGCAATACAGCTGGGTATCCAGCGTCTTTTACTTTGGTTACCTCGGCTGGGCCTATCCCACGACATATCTAATCCAACGACTCTCTGTTGGCAAATACGTCTCTATCAACACGATAATATGGGGCGCGCTAGTCGCGCTCACCGCTGCGTGCAAGAATTTTGGTGGTCTTGTTACTGTTCGATTTCTCCTGGGTGTGGCGGAGGCGACGATCACACCTGCGTTCGTATACATTACCTCCATGTGGTATACACGAGATGAGATACCGATCAAAACTGGGGCTTGGTTCGCAGGGAACTCGTTCGGGGGGTTGGTGGCTTCGTTGGCAGCATATGGGATCGGCAGGATCGAGGAGCCCTTATCTCCGTGGCAGTGGTTGTTCATCGTGAGTTGTCATTATCCCGATATCTTATTCCTGGTGCTCATTAACTATAAGATATTTGGACTTGCTACGGGCTTGTGGGGAATTGTTATACTGTTCATTCTCCCAGATTCGATTGAGTCATGTGGATTTTTGAATGAGGAGGAGAAGAAATGTGCACAAGATAGAGTCGTTCTAGCTGGTATGGGCAAGGCTTCAAAGGAGACGAGCCAATGGAAGCGCGATCAGGTTTTTGAATGTTTCTTGGATCCAAAAACTTGGTTCTTCTTTGCCATATCCATATGCACCCAGGTAGGCTCGATTTTTTTGTTCTGGTGATTTGCTAATGAACACTTGATGCTAGATACCAAACTCCGGCACTCAAAACTTTGGGAATTTGGTGCTGACCGTGCGTAATGTTTCTCGTATTGTTCAGTTCTCAATTCATATCGTTTCTCAAGGGCTTCGGGTTTACCAGCCTCGAGACGACTCTTGTTGGGATACCTTCGTCAGTAATAGCGTTCCTGACCATTCTTATAACGTACGTCTTCCGTAACTGGCTTTGCTCTTACTGAGCCCGATGTACGTGCAGTGGCTGGATTGCAGGCCGTGTCCGTGACATCTCTACCTTCTTGATAATCCCCATTGTTGTTTGCCCCGTCATTGGGAGCGCTCTCATATACTCCGACGTCAGCAACGGTGTCAAGCTTTTTGGCTATTACCTCCTTGCCACAGGTAATACCTCTTTCTTTGTTTCATTATGCTGTTAATCTTATGCGTGCTGTAGGTCCTGGTGCTCTTCCGCTCTCCATGTCACTGATGTCCGCCAATTACAAAGGTGTGACAAAGAAGATGACAATGACGGCTCTTTTGTTCATTGCGTATTGCACTGGAAACATGTATGCACATCTTTCACACACCTCTATACATTCTTCTCATCCCTCTCAGTGCCGGTCCTCAGTTCTTCAAGTCCTCAGAGTCACCTCATTACCAGACAGCATTCCGAACGATCATGATATGTTACGCATTGGTAGTCGTGTTAGCGCTGGGGCTGAGGTTTTATCTGGTTTGGGTGAATAGCAGAAGGGAGATTCTGGAGGGAGATGCGATGGATGGAGAACTTGATGAGGATGTGACGGATTTGAAAACTGTGGGGATGAGGTACCGATTGTAAGATCCATTCGCTCTACGACCGCCACGGGGAACCACCGAACTGGCCACCGACATTTGCCGGTTAATAGTAATTTTCGTTATTGCAGTGCGTGTTCTCTCCTGCCTCACAGAGCTTTTCTTTCGTTGCAGAGCGGAAAATAGTGAGACGTACAGTCTGCACGCTACTACGGGAGTAGTTCCAACAAGCGCATCCCACTGTAATACACATAACAATGGGGTCAAAAAGAACTTGTCTACCCTGCCTTCGATTGTAGGTAAATCCCAGTAACACTTTCTGGATGCAACTCCATCATGCCAATCACAAATCGTATCATTCGTCTGGTTACTACCCAGATGTCGGCCTGAGCCTTTCCACTAAGGAAAGGCGCGGAACCTTTCTCGGCAAGAAAAACAATAATGGGTGAGAGGCACAGCGGGACTGAGGTTAGATCTGATTTCAAGTTAAAGTGACTCAAGGTAGAAAATTCGAACTCAGTGATGACGAGACGGCGGGAGAGAGAGTCGCTCTTAATAAATGTGGTAATTCGGTCCGGTTCCTTCCGAACTGGTCTTGCCCCGCTCTTATTCTTTTTTTTTGGGGGGGGGGTCACGCGCTTGCAAGATACTTAATGTGATATGACCAGGTGACATTCGAGTTCCATCTTCACAGTGGTCCATGAACTCAATAGCAGTGATAGCGAATCTGGCTAACGTTTTGTGTCAGCCTATGAATTATCAAGCTAGGTTTCCTGGCTGCAGCGTGGAAAAAACGACATCCTTCGGTTGACCAAAAGCCGGAAAGAACGATGTCTCACCCTCAAACTCGCTAGTCTCGGATTTAAATAATCTGGTTCGAAACGCGTATAAAAGCCATCCCGCTGCTGACTTACCGTATCTTAGCTCTTTCTATCATGTCTACTGGTGACTACAACGATCTAGGCATCGGCGCATAGCTGACCTTCTGTGTAGACTCTGATAATGCCAAGTATCCTCATACTAGGAGCTCCGGACTCCCACCATTCCCTTGTCCAGAGAACCCAGGACAGGTAGATATACTCAATGGTTACGTTACTTCTTTCGTTGCTCAACCCTCCATAGGTATTTCCCCATACTGATCCAAACAAAGGTACCCTTTCAAATATCCGGGACCAATCCGGCGAACTTACGTGCTAGTCGATGCAGTAACAACCCCACCCCCACAACGAACTTCTGAACCACTCGTTGGAAACCCATTTTACCTGAATGACGCACTTGGAAAGCTCGACAATTCACTTGGAAACGTCATCCAGATCCTGGAGCAGGAGGAGACCGCCGCAGCCAACAATCGACTGTTGAGGAAGTTTGTGAATATGAGGGATGAGCTGGATAGAATCCGGACTGGGAAAAAGGTCCTTACGCCCACTCATGTATCCCCCGAACGCGACGCAGGAGGAGGGTTATTCGTGGATTGATCTGTCCTTAATATCAAAAAATCCCGCGTTGCACGGTATAATGAAAATTCATATACATCAGTTCACAAAGAGCAAAGAAAGGAAAGGAAAAGGAAAAAAAGTATCATAGGAAAAAATTGTATCAATCAATCAATGCAAACGGAACATAGAGGAATTCTTGGTGCAAAAGATACCAAAATGCCTTGTCATGGGCTTCAATAACACTGGTCGGAACACTTCTTCCTCCGGACCATCCTCAATCCCTTCTTCGTCGGAGTGGTCTAATTCATCCATGACGTACAGCGGGAATACCATTGGTGGTCCGCGGGGCTTTCTTGGCGTCCACTGACAGGTAAAGGAGACATGTTGTGACCGCGAAATTTTGTCCGGGGCTACAGATAAAATTCCGCTGAGTCTCAGAAATGTGTCAGATATTTCGGAGGTTGCTTACGCGGCATTAACTCTTCGTCTCTCCGAGGTGTCCCATTTTCAGCCAGGGTGGAATTCCGAGGCTGAAGAGGACAGTCGTTCAGCATGCATTGCTCGTGATCGTGAAGACCGGCACATATACGAAATGTGGTTACAAGGGGTAGAGTCAGTCTTGCCACACGGTCTATGAAATTTGTTTAGTCAGATTTAATACTTTCAGAAGTCTCGACAGTAAGATCTGATTACCTTGGAGACTAAGGGGAAATAATGTCCACCGATACTTCAGCATGCGCAAGAGATCGTAGTAAGCTTCTTTCAACGGCTGATAGTAGGGCGGGCATGAGCAGAAGCTGTGCAGTCGTACGTCTAGTCGCAAGAGGGTATCGCGAGATATCTACGACAGATATCAGTCAGCATTGGCCTGTTCGCCGTAGACTAAAACTGCTGGGGGTAATTGGACACGGTACAGAGATAATATATCCTAAATCAATGGGAATTTAACTCACTTCGACAAGTTCAAGGATCTGCATGATAGTCGTTCATTGAGTAAAAGTGAAACCAAGATCAGGAGTAGAGCAGATCTACCTTCGTACAATGGTCTTGGAATTCTTGAAGAGAAAATCTTGAACAGCACAACAGTTCGCGCGCTGCCTCTACGTAGCTATCTACAGAGGAGAGGGCATGCGATAACTGAACGACCTTGCTCCGGAACGATAAACCGGTCATGATGGGCCTGTCCAGATTCATCATGCAATAAGGAGGAAGAAGAGAGGTAAAAGAATTTCACAGTGAGTTATAAGTAGTGAGAGTGGGCCGGATTTGCGGAAGAGACAGATAACCTGAACCGCGCAGAAAAAGGAACCAGTTCAAACGACGTGGTCGAGAAGGTGTTGTAGCGGGGCACTGGGTTCGGCAACGCCCGTAAGTCAACAACAACTGAGATCGTTCTTAGTTCTTGATCGGTGCGCTTTCTCCCGACGATTAAAAATTCCCCTATCCTCTCAAATGGATATCCGTTCAATTTTTGTTCGCTCAATTTTCGAGCTTTCGTGGCCAGCTTTAAATTTGCCCCGATTTTCGGCAAATAATCGGCAGGTAGCAAGGATAACCATATTTAGCAACTCTTCCTTTGAACATGGAGGGGCCTGTATGAGCCTGGTGTCAATGGTTGCTGAGATGTGACAGTAGTATTGAAGCAGATATTATCATGATATCAACGAAGTTGCTGGTCGATAAGTTAAGACATCCCGGATATGTCAGCCCGGTTACGGTACCTGTGTTAACCGTCCCGTAATTCCGTAAATATGGTGACGATACAGATCCCTAGCAAAAACTAGTTTGACGTCGACTAAATGTATCTAAAGCGGTAAGCGAAAACTTCATCATTACTAGTCCCCATAATCAGGCTAGTTGACAATGTGTAAAAGCACAGCAGAGAACTCGAACTTGGACTTTCCATAGCCAAAATATTGCGACTCAATTCGGACGTCTTTACAATTGCCTTATCATAGCCATAAACTGAATAAGGCAGCTCGACAAAGACCAGCGACTTAAACATGATGGCGCAAAGGAGATGGATTGAAGACGCCGTGCATGGATTCTACTTGATAAATCCGAAAGCGAACTAAAATAGTCCTCCGAGGAGGCTGCCCCGAGTTCCATTGGGTAGAGTGTAGGTGCAGTGATATCTGCAGTTATACAGTGTTCCGGCGGACCGGATGCAACTGTGTCGAACGGCAGATGCATATGATCAATGGTAATGGGTAAACCCAACTGCCGATTATCTCATAAAAATCTGTACAGAAAAAGTTAGAGCATCGGAAACTTGGATGGAACGTGCCCTGATATTACACCACAACTCAGTAACTAGCCAGCAATCAGGCAGAGTCTGCGTTGAATGCCGGTGTCATTCCGGAGCTCGTATAAGCAAATGCTTCCATAATTACTCGGAGAACGCGGCGAGACCTGGGTAAGCGATGACAAAAATATCCTTAGGAAAAGACCAAAGTGGAGGAAAGTTTCCGCCTGATAGACCACTGTAAAGACCCAGAACCCCGTCGAGAGAGCTACAGTAAGTAACCATAGTAATTCATGAACTTGGAATTCATGGACATTGACTGTCGGCGAGGTTGAATAGGTCAGACGATGACCAGGTTATTGCATGCTACAAAGGCATGTCCAATGGCTTGTGGGCGTCAGTGGATGTCGATTTCAAACCAAATCCAATTTCATGTTTGATCTCCGGCTTCTTAAGGCGTATCTAGGTTGACCTGGCAGACTGCACTGGATTATGGTAAAAACACTAGGACTACAAAACATTGGGACGATGTTGAATATCCCACTACAAATGAATGACTACAAATACAGACGTTGAATCTTCTCTCTATGCGTCATCTCAAAATCAATCTTCATGAATACCCTCAGGCTTCTTGAACGTCGCCACGTCCACACCCGGGAGGGGCCACTGTTTGGCGAACTCCCGAACCTCATTCTTCAGCTGTTTGACCTTGGCAAAGCCCTCCTTGCCCTCCTCCTGCGTCGTAGCAACCCGAACAAAGTCCTTCAACATCTTTGTTCCGGCCTCCTTCTGTAGGACCAGTGACAGCTGCACAGCGCGGTGCAAGAAGTCGGCAACAATCTTCATGTCGGACTCAACCATGTTACGTGACGTCAGTGCGGATGTGCCCAAGCGGATACCACCCGGAACCTGGGCAGAAGCGTCACCAGAGACAGCGTTTTCTACGGAATAAGTCAGCCGGAACGGAAGGGATGGAAAGAGAAGAGAGCTGACTGTTAATGGTAATGCCCATGAGATCGCAAACCTTCTCGATTTTGCTGCCAGTCAAGCCGAGAGGACGCAAGTCCCAGAGAACGAGGTGATTGTCAGTTCCGCCAGTTTGGAGCTTGTAGCCATGCTCCGAGAGGGAGGCCGCAAGAGCACGAGCGTTAACGATGACCTGCTTAGCATACACCTTGAACGCGGGCTGAGCAACTTGGAGGAGAGCAGTGGCAACAGCAGCAATAGTCTACGGACGGATAAGTACAGGAAGAACCATTTTTTATAATAAAAACATACGTTGTTGTGGGGACCACCCTGGCAGGCAGGGAACACGGCCTCGTTGACCCGCTTCTCGAGATCTTTGGCATTCTCGAGGTCCTTGCGGAAGAAGATCAAACCGGCACGAGGACCACGAAGAGTTTTGTGACTAACAACGCAGGTCAGTATGTAAACATAAGACAGCAGTAGAAGGACCTTACGTCGTAGTAGTCACCACGTCACAATAATCGAAGGGGCTGTTAAGCTCCTGGGCGGCAACGAGACCACTGGTATGGGCCATATCGCATAGTAGCCAAGCACCCTCCTTTGCGGCCGTCTTCTTAAGCTCCGCATAATCCCAGTCGCGAGGGTAGGCAGAGGCACCACAGACAATCATTTTCGGCTTGAAGATCTTGGCCTGGGCAGCGAGAGCAGGATAATCAACAAGATTGGTGTCGGGAGTGATAGCGTAGGGTAGCGACTGGAAGTAGATGGAAGACGCGGTCATCTTCTTCTTAGCCGTCTATTAGTTTCAGCAATGTTAGGAAGTTTCTTTTATCATGGATTGGATGGATACGTACATAGTAACCATGGGTGAGATGGCCGCCATCGGGAAGACCAAGACCCATGAGACGATCCTGAGGTTGGAGGAGTGCGGTAAATGCAGCAAAGCTGCGTTGCAGTCAGAGAAAAGTTCGATAGTGAAATTGGTAAACACTGACTTGGCTGTCTAGAGATCCGGGGGGAAAACATTAACAAAAAATAATATATTGAAGGTACAGGACTGACGCTTCCGGAGTAAGGCTGCACGTTAACACCCCATTGCGCCGGATCGAGGTTGAACGCTTTGAGGGCTCGTTTGCGGCACAGGTTCTCAAGCTCATCGATGTATTCGTTACCACCATAGTAACGGGCTGCTGGAAGACCCTCGGAGTACTTGTTCGTCAAAATGGACCCGTTCGCCTCCATGACAGACAAACTGGTAAGGTTCTGTTATACTTCAGCTTCATGTACCCCTACTCCGATCATCTGGAATAACTAACCTCTGAAGCAATCAGCTCCAGCCCAGAGAGCTGCCTCCATGTCTCCTTATCGATGATGTTCTGCACCTCTGGATCAATCTGTGCCAAGGGGGCATAGAGCATTTGGTTCTGCAATTAAAGTGAATCAATCACATCTTCTGCATTCAGACTAGGCCTACAAATTCCGGCGTCGACGACGTGGCCATTTTTCTGATACTCAGACGTGAGAATCGGGAGTATGAAAGGAGGGAGGGTAACCGGGATGGTGGTGGTCGAGAGAGGAAGAGTCGAATCATGGCGGTGAACAAAGAAAATTGCTAGGATCATCGGCCGGATATCTCCGAACGGAAAGTGCACTGCTTTAGTATGAACCTCTGATCATACCTTGTCAATATCGGACCGCTACAGCCCACCAATCCTTTTAATTTATCTTCAGGCTATTCGCAAATAATGAAGCGGAATGACACTTGGGATGCTTGGTCAAGGGGGGACAGGGTGCGTCGTCTTTAGTGCCCATTCATTGAAGGCACAATATTGAATATACAGGCTAACGGGTCTGTACTGGCAGTTGTTCAAATTATTGATTTGCATGGTATACCAAATTCTGGGGATTTAGTTCTCGCTGGGTCTACACAGGTATGTCAATTTGGTCAACGACATGTTCCAGTATAATTACAGATGAAATGCAGCGAGGAAACAGTGTAACAGCTCGTATCCGTGGTTTTACCCCATATTTCTATGCTCGACCCAACGAATCCGGCCCCTTCGGCTCATCCGATCATATGGAGGCATTTCGTGCCTTCCTTAACGTGCGTCCTCTTTCTCTCACCACAATGAAAGGTTTAGACATGACCGATGCAGGCTAGTACTGGTGTAGTCAACGTAGAGATGGTTTCCAAAACAATCATGGGCATGGCTAAGACAGCACGTACGCTCTTCAAGCTGACTTTCGAAGATTCAGAAAGTCTTTGTACCGTGCAAAATTTATTTCTGGGTGCTCGATATGACATCTATGAAGCAAATGTAGACCCTGCTACTCGATTTCTAGTAGACCACGAGGTGACCGATATGACCCTTTTCACGCTTTGGGATGTTCTCAAGTTTGATAGCTTCCAGGACTGGGCGGTTGGGTCCAAGTTTCCCGCCGGAAAGTACAAGATTGTTGCCTGTGGTGAAGCCAAATCCCACTCTCAAGTCGAGATCTTGATCTCGTAAATTGGTTTCCTGTGATTTTTTGATACACTTGTTTATCCAACGACAGACACGACGCTGTAACAATCTGTGCTGAAGACTACGCTATGGCTCCATTGAGGGTGCTGTCTTTTGATTTTGAAACTTTGTTCAATGTCGAAGACAGGAATTCGAAACCCTCAACGGATCCTATCATTCAAATATCAAACATGGTCTCTCATCCAGGTCAGTTCAATCTCTCATTTCTATTAATCGGTGTCGAAGAATTGATATTTTAGGGGAGAAAAATCCATTTCTTCGCGTCATTTTCACTCTTGGTTCATGTGATCCCATCGACGTTGGTGTTTATGTGTGTTCATACGAATCCGAGAAGGAGATGCTTCAGGCATGGCAGAGTTTCATACTCGCCGTAGATCCTGATGTGCTGACTGGCTTCAACATCATGCATTTCGACCTCTCGTACATCATAGATCGTGTTCGTTTGGCAATGCCGGGCTTTGAATTGAATTTGGGTCGATGGAAAGGTAAGAGTTGGATGCTGGATATTTAAATTATACTCATCCATATCGCTTAGAATCTTCAATGAGTTGGTCTGAACCGTACTTTTACGAAGAATTGTTCCGTGTGAACGGGCACCATAAAAACGGCCGTCCTGGTAAGTATGTCGAAGTCGCGGGTCGAGTCGTTCTGGACTTGTACCGGCATTTTGTCCGCCACCATGGGCAGTTCAAACTTGACAAGTATTCCCTTAAGAACATCGCAGAGAAGCTTCTTCCAGACGACCAGGACTCACATAAATTTGAGATGGAATATACAGATATACCGAAGCCCCAGAACGAAAGCTCTGCTACTCGGCGCCTTCTAGCGATATACTGCCTGCAGGTGTGTGCCACGTATTTCTCCACACAAGATTACTGACGAGACTCGATTCTGGTCAATGAAGGATGCGAAGGTGCCTCTGCAACTTATGAATAAGTTTGATATTTTTGGGGAATACTTGAGGAAGGGGAGGGAGAAACAGGTTACTTTCACGAACCTATTAGCTCCGACGCCTTGGCTTGAGGATCTAGGTGTTAAACTCGCCAGCGCACGGTCTGTTCAAGCGATCATCACCAACTGATGGCAGGGACTATTTTTTTGTACGATCATCTAGATTCTATGAGATTTTTATGGGACTATGTAACCATCTTTACGGCATATTCACTCCAGTGTAACAAGGATTCCTTGATCGAATAACAATTAGACACCTCCGAATCTTACATTCCTATTACACAGACTGACTTAGGATCTATAAAGGATGCTAAGATACGCTGAGGCTGGGCAAGGAGAAATAGGTGCCTTTTGCAGGTCTGTTAGGCCCGTCGCATTCACTGCAGAACTTGGTATCAAACTCGCCAGTGCACGAATATCTCAAGGAGTCATATCCAACGCTTGTAGTGTCCGTAGGCCGCCGGCGCTTACTTATGAGTGGTTGCCCCCGATCTGTATGTTTTTTTTAAAAAAAATAATAGAATGCACATTTGTTCCAGTCGATTTTCGGGTCACGAGTTGCCCTGAGTTGCCACAGTCGCGACGCATTGCCCCAGTGTTGACAGTCAGGCGATGCTTTTTAAAATACTTAAACGGCGCCTTTATTTCAAATTTCACATGAATGCCATTGTTCTGCCTACGTAACCTAGCACACGCCTCTTGTTATTGACTACTCACCGTCAACAACAGACCATCAATCGTCTGCTGTATTGACCATTATATTACGTGTCTGTTGATGGTGGCGATGGTTGTGAGCCTTACGCCATGGCGCTTTTCGGGCCTGCTATTCGCGAGAACGACCATCCGACGTGTGTGCGTAGTTGATTTTACTTTGCTGCTAGATATGACATTGATTCTTGTCTTGCAGTTTCCCATTCCGTACTGTCTTCCAGCGTCCCATCGCCACCTCCACTAGTCGCTTAACAGCCACATTTACCGGGGTTGCCACTTGTGGTAGTCAAGTGGAAGGGCGCGTTAAAGAAATAAAGGACAATCTAACTATAGCTGCCATCGCTAACCAAAGAAAAACACGAAGCCTATCAACGGATAACAAGTCAATTCAGTCCCTAGAGCAAAGAGAACTGCGAGATGTACGGCAACGCTGTACATGCTCTTTGCCCGATTCTCTACGTGATAACATAGGTATATGCCTTTTCCTTGCATCGAGACCCTGTGATGGTATTCGTGAATTACTTTGCAGTCTTCCAGCTTGTTGATGTTCAAGAGTTGTCCCGAGAATCTGGCGATCTCTTAATGTACGGTGTTACAAAGGTATGTACGCGTTGCAACTCGTGCTCAGGTATTGATTAAAATGTAATCAGTCGGGAAACAGCGTTCTGGTAACCATCACCGGGTATAAATCGTCCCTTTACGCATGTCCAAAATCCATCTCAGGTGATAAGCAGGATGTGGAAGTGGCACTGAAGGCGCATCTTCGTATAAGTTTCATCCTTCATGGCAAGCGATGTCGATACGACCTGATAGCTTCCAGGAACTCAGGATTGACGATAGAGGTGTTGATATCCGAATCGTTATCGACAGGCTGAGCAACCAGTGTACTGACAATGCATTAAAACTATCATTTTCAGGGCCAAACACGCTTCTTGACAGCAAAAATAAGTTATTTGATGTTCAACGGGTGCATCCATACTCATACCCGGCAATTACAGCTGCTTGAGAATGCCGGATTATACACACTTGTCGATCCACAGACAGACGTTGTGGCATGCTTTTTGGCCGATTATCATGTAAGTCTGCCAGTATGCTGTACACTGCATCGATTATCATATCCACCGTTACATCCCCGCAGTTACCAGGCATGGGAGGCTGGATTGAATGTCCTGCAGGGAGTTATGCGCTCACGAAAATCAGCGACCAAGCCTCGAGGTGCCGAATTGAACTTACCATCCCGTACGTTTGTTGGGTGTGCATACTAGTGCAATTTCTTATCATTTTCAACAGTCACGACGCGTTAAACGCGTCCGATCCTGAGATTGCTAACGCTCCGCTAAGAATTCTATACTTTGATATCGAATCCATGACACGAGAAGATCCCAAGAAACCAGGGAAATTTATTTCGGATTCTTTACAGGATCCAGTCATTCAAATATCTAATATAGTTTCCCACCCAGGCAAGTGTACCTTTCTCTCGATCTACCCAGGCTCATAATGGAACTTCAAAGGAACCAATGACTCATTCTTGCGTGTGATTTTTACTGTTGGGTCGTGCGATCCTATCGAAGGAGCTTATGTCCAATCCTACGCCTCGGAGAAGGAGATGTTGGCTGCCTGGCAGCAATTCATTTACGATGTAGATCCAGACGTTATGACCGGCTGGAATATCTTAAATTTCGACCTGGAGTATCTCATTACTCGGAGTCGTCAACTGGATTTTGATCTGAGACTGGGAAGGCTGAAAAATGGTACTGCTTCAACCCTTCTATCCTTGCCATTTTCTCTCACCCTTCATAATGTTCAATGCTAGGACCGCCAACGTCCTCGGAACCACAAGAATGGTATAGCTTAAAATATAAACACTGGATGGGCCGAATGGTTTCTATTCCAGGCATCGTAGTGCTTGATATGTTCCGTCACTTTGCTTGCAACCACGACAGGTTCAAGCTTTCCAGCTATGGACTCGGAAACGTTGCGGCGAAGTTGCTGGGTGATATACCCCGGATGCTGAAAGGGGACGTTGCATACAGTGATATACCGAGGCTACAAGCTGGATCGGATGCTAATTCCTCTACTCGACGACAATTGGCGGTGTACTGTCTCCAGGTGCGTAATTTATATATAATAATTTCACTTACCGTCTGACGTGGCGTTGAAGGATTCACATATTCCATTAGTGCTTGAGCACAAATACCACATTCTCGAGGAGTACATTGAGACGGGAAAGGCAAAGCGTATGCTATTCCGTCATGTGATGCACAGAGAGTCTCCTACACAAAAGCTTGCAAAATCGATCTAGACACTAGCAAACTATTTCATCATTGGAGTTGCAAAAGCGTTGACACCCATGAATAACTAACAAAATACCTAACACAAAAAACGATTGTCACCTAATCACCGTAGAAAGGCTGTCCTAACATCTATAAGATGGAGTTTATATTTTGTACGTCGGTACTTCACCAATCTTTGCCAGTTACCCGCGGAGCCTTTTCGCGTCTTATCTGACTGGTTGCTGCTGGCTAACATTATCACATAGATAATGCGCTGAGTCCCAGTCAGAACGCTTCTCTGACCATCTGCACCTACCACTCGTGAAGTACGGTGAACCCTCACTTTGGGTGTCTGTACGCTTCTAAAGAGTAGAAATTCAGGCATTCAGTCTATCGAAAATCTGTCCGAAGTCGCGATTAGCTCTTTCGTCAGAAAAGATGAAGACTTCTTGTACCGGCAGCTTTTGACAAACCCGTTTCTTTGTTCTCGGCGTCTTACACGTTCCCATTCAATGACGATGGTACCGTATCTTCAAGTAATCTACTCTTGCGTCGCCACTGTCCCACGGACACTATAATTCGGTTTAATATGTTGCCAGATGTATCGTCGTGCAGCAAGGAACTGTCTCTGTGAGGCACTCGCGTTTCAGACGACGCGCCTTGCGCCGGAGTAGGCTCCGTGATAATGAATGCCGAGGAAACAATCTTGCTGACAGCCGAAGGACAGCATGGTCGCGGACTAGCACCATCTGAGTCGAAATGCTGCAGACACGTGGGCCATGCAGAGTCATCAGGTTGAATCATGGCAAGTTGCCGGAGAGTGCTTTCGTCGGAACCCGGGAACAGGGCGGTGCATGCGACGATACGACTATGAGGTTCATGCAAATAATCTAGGGTCTCCTGGCGGACGTGTGGATCTAGAAAACTAGAATTCAACCCAACAATGAAGCAGCGAAGGATTTCGCTGGGTAGGGATGGCCTCAAAAGTCGTTCTATGACATCGAAATAACGCATTTTCACAAATGTCGAATATGCCTGATTAGCAATGGGGCTGAATTCGAAGAGATATGCCATTATTTCTGATACCGTCCGCAAGTCACGATAGTGATAATTGGATGTCCAACCATTGATTGAACTAATGTCAAAGACGACATTAATGAACTTTGTCGCTACAGCAGGCGTACACCACTCGCTGGGGTCTGACAAATGGCCGGGAAGTGGACTCGTGGTAGTGATAAGTCGCAAGAAGACGCGTAACGCGCTGCGCTGTCCATGCCATCCAAGAACTGAAGCATTTCCAAACATGTCGGAGAGGATGAGCGAATACAGTGTCTCCAGAGCTGCAAGGCGATTACTGTCTAAACTTGAGCAGGAAAGGAATCCGAGCGGAAGCATGTCAACATTCAGGTTAATTTCAATGTACTCCGTCATTTTGTCCATCAGAGAAAACTGGATATTGGCCTGCAACGAAAAGGAAGGTGTGCTCATAGCTAAAAGAAAACGCAGCCGTGGGTCTTCGGCCACAGGGAGAATGTGATGTGAATTGTTCGGAACATCCTTAGGTGAATGATAGGTTATGATGTAGTTAGCGATATAAGGGTAAATGCTGCTTCGCACAGCTTCCTGGAACGTTAGAGCGTCGTTATAGTTGACCGAATCACAGATAAACGGGGTGGATTCGCTACGGTCGACCGTGAACACTGGACCCGGACAAACCCAGTCCTGTCTCCAATAGTGGTCCGGGATAGCGTCCAGGAGACTGCGACTCAGGCCTAATCCACCAGTAGCGAAGGCATTACCAAGGAGATTGATCCAAACGATCGGTTGCAAACGCAATTGCCGCTCGGTGGGAGAGCCCAAAAGACTCCTTCTGACCACCTCTTGGGCCTCATGGCCTTGCTTCCAGAAGGGTGTAGAGGCAGCAATGCCGGCAAGCAGGTCTGGTTGGACATGTTCCATATCAAGTGTCGTTGATATATAGAACCATGTCTTATCGTCGCGTCTTCGGACACGAAGATGGGCGCGAACTAAACGCTCGACTTTGGCTTGTTGAGCCTGTTCGAGGACAGGTTGAGTACCAACACAATTGTTGATAACCTCAGCACACGTAAGAGAAACACCCCTCATGTGCTGATTCAATAGATCTACAGACTTTAGTGGCAGAGCACTGATGGACTGAGCGACAATGCTTTGGACACTTGGGTTGGACGACATCGAGAATAGCCATGATAGGGCGTAGACATCCGTGTTCTCAGCGCTACGTCTGACTGCCTCTCGTTCCGCATCTTTGAGAGTGCGAACAGGAGGTTTCTCTGAGATCTGGGATTTGAAGATAGATGAGATACACCAATTGAGCAGACCATTGTGAATGATGTGCGTGTAGAGAGAGAAAACATATTGGGACAGCGGAGTCTTGTAAGGGCATGATGGGTAGAGAATGGGAAGAAAGTTGGTGATTATGTATCCTGCGAAGACGGTGAACGTGATGGCCCCTACTACGGACGCGATTGCCAGACGTAGCGGAACCAAAAATATCACCAGGCCGGCGAGAAATACTCCAAGAGAGACGCTCATCAGGACCGGGAGTAATCCAATGATGAAAGGCACGCGCCACTCCTGGAGACCCATGTATCGGAATTGACGTACATGGCAGCGGTCCCGAGGTGTTCCAGATGGGACCGCCATGTACAGATGGATCCATTGTTTCATTAGTACCGCAACCAGCGCGGTAGCAAGACTAAGAGAGAGACTTGTAAACCAGAGTCCGTTGACCCATAAATCGGATGTTGCTGGTTGAAAATCAGAGAAAGGCGTGAGCGCTGAGCGGGGAATGCTGTCCACAAGTGCACCGCTTGCAGCTGCACGCTGGACGTTGGTCAGTTCATAAGGAAGGGACGCTGTGACCTGCGTATAATCGAGCTGCAGGCTCTGCGACGTCTGGACAACGAAAGTCGTAACCACGGCTGAGAAAAGACCAGCCTAGTGGGAGTCAGTGAAGAAGGAGTATGCTCTGTGCTGGTACTGACAAAGACGAGCAACACGTCTAAGCCATCTTTCCATCCTTCCACCATTTCATGATCAAACAGTCCACATTCTTCGAGGTATGTTCTCCATACCCGGGCTGCTGGTCCTAGTTCTTCATATTGTTTGTCCTCTGGAAGCTTCTGCTCGTAGTCAAAAGGGTCGTTTCCTTTGCTACCGGTAAGATTTTGCTTTACTTCAGGGAAAAAAATATTACCTTTCACAATAAAATCGCGTCCACGCCTTGACCGCCCACGACTTCGGGAATAAAGGGTTAGATTTTCGACTTGAGGCTCCTGAGTAGGAGGATTGACACTTTGAGACGACATCAAAGTTGCTTCCGTCGACGTGGTCGTAATGAACGACTGCCGTCAGCCAGAGCTCGATTTCAAACTGCGGAATTCCCACAAACTCTTACGTCAATTACATAAAACATCGTTAACTACTTATCTTTCTCCACTCCTATGTTAACAATTCTGAAATATTCGAAAGAAATCTCACACTTGACCATCACCGCAGAGCCTTGCAACTCCCTCATTAGTTCCAGAATACGGCCGAAGTTGATGATTCAACCATGACTTGATTCTCGCAGGCGAATGTCCTGGACGGGAGCTCCCACTGTGGTCCTGTCACGGTGTCTGGGTATCAGACATATCAATTCCGTAGTCCCCGACACATCCTCCCTCCAGAAATGCTCTAATATCTGAAATGGAAGGGAAACTGTCTGCCGTGAAACTTTGGATTCCGGATCATCTGGACGAAGAAGCGCAAAGGTGACGAAGAGCCGAATGAGCATTGTCCCGCCTGAGAAGACTAGGTCGGCTGCTGTCATACGATGAGTAATGTATTCTTGACCCGGTTCATCATACTGTGATGCCCATGCATCATCCTGGAAGGCAATTCGGACAAAGTTAGTGGCCATGGGTGGTGTGCACCAGTTCCCAGGAAGGAAATGAGGACGAGGAAGGATGATGTTGGCGACATAAAGGTACAGATACTTGTTGACGGCTGTCCAAAGAGATACTACCTGATGGTCTGCGCAGGAATGATGGAATTGCATGGAATAACCACTGAACAAGGCCGTCCTCTGCAGACCAGGATCATACCTGGATAGTACATATCGGAGCAGATTTCCTCATAGAATGGGTTACAGACGAAGCTCGTTGTATGTGAACTCGGCTTTCAGCAAGTTTCTGATCTCTTGGTGATACATTAGGATGGGCTGGATAGACAAAACCTCTGCATAGACATCGGGGGACAATCACTCCTTTTCGGCTTGTGGTCTAGGCGACAGCACAAAAAAATCGCCATTCGTACTAAGACGAAGATGTGTGCAAATGAGCCAACGAAGCTTTCTTTCTTCAGCACGATCCCGCATACTGCATATGAGAGTACGGCACATCTTCGAAATTCTTTAGGCGGCTGGAAAAGACATGGAGTTAAATGGAAAAGCACTGGTAGCCTCTACAACAATGCTCTGTACGCTGGAATTGGAGGACATGCAAAACAGCCAGGACAGTGCATTCGTTTCCATGTCGTACGCACTGTCCTCTACTGCTGCACGCTCAGCCTCTCCAAGTGCTCGAATCGGAGAGTTGTCTGAGACTGGCGAGGATTCGGACCAGTACCAGGAAATCGGAGAGGAGAGTGAAGTGAGGATGCCATTATGAGCAACGTAGGTGTAGAGAGGGAAGATGTACTGGGATAGAGGCGTCTTGAGGTATATGACGGGTAGGAAATTAGTGATGAAGCAGGCAGCAAAGGATATGAGTGTGATAGACCGACAGCGGGTGCAATCGACACTTGCAATGGAATAGGAAAACAACCAGACCCGCTAAAAAAAAAGTGATAGGCTCGTGAGGACGGAGAGTAGTCCAATAATGAATCCCATGCCCCATTGCTAGAGCGCCATGTATCGAAAGTGACGGACACGACATCTGTCCCGAGGCGTGCCAGATGGTACTGCCATGTACTTGTGGATCCATTGTTTTGTCAAGACAGCGAAGAGTGCGGTAGCAAGACTGAATAAGAGACTGGTGAACCGTAGTCCCTTGACCAATGAACCGGATGTCATGGGATAAAATTAGAAAACGGGGTAAGGCCTGAACAGGAACATCATTCACGAGGGAATCATTAGCCGCTGTGCGCTGGACATTGACGAGCTCGAAAAAGAGCGGTGCAATGTCCTGACCGTAGTCCAACTGAAGGTTCTGCGACGTGTGTGCTACGAACGTAGTGACTATGACAGAGAATAAACCAGCTTGTTAATTTATTGGTGGATGAAACTTGCATCTTAGCATTTGCACTCACGAAAACCAACAAAACATCTAATCCGTCCCTTTATCCTTCTACCGTCTCGATATCAAAAGCGGTGCACTCATCAAGGTATATTCCCCATACCCTGGCAGTCGACCCTAGCTCTCCGTACTGCTTATCGTGGGGAAACTTCTGCTCGTAGTCGAATGGATCATTCTCTTTCCTTTCATGAGCTTCACTAAGCTCAGGCAAATGTTATCGCAGACCCACGTTTGACTAGATATTCGCGAATCCCCATACCCATCAGTCCTCTTTTGGACTTTCTCCTTCTGCGTGATGAGTAGTATGAGGTCGAATTCTTGACTTCTGGCCGGTTGTTGTCATGATGGTCGATTTTCTGGGCGGATTCCATATCCTCTAGATCGTCAGATACGAATAAGGAGGAAGGCATAGCTATGTATGATGACGATACGAAGCAAGCAGCATCATGGGCGCCTTCAGATCAATCGTCCTAGAGTCCTGGACCTGGTAGACAATTGCCAAAAACGTTGGTAGTTTCCAATGTACTACACCTGGATGCTTGATGCAACATCCACCTCGTAATATTATCTACCCAACATGAGTGGTTACGTCTTGCCATTAAATTGACTCCACACACCACTGATATACAGGACAGACTGCTCGGGTTCGCAATTTTGAAGCCCACTTGTTATTCCATCTGCAGTCCTTGAAGACAACGGCCATTCGGTTTCAAGAATCATAATGCGGTCTATATACACTGTGAGAACGAGATATGAGGCTGGACGTTGGTGAGGACATTGTGGACGAGATGAGAAAATCGACACGAGCAATAACAAATGCAAACAGACGCGTCGCGTCGGTGGCGCAGCCTTGTAGATTTGTTCAAAACCGTCAAAAGCCCGTTTCTGCAAGTTGCGGTTCCGAAATTCATTCAGGGACTGTTTGTTCTGCTTCTACGCATTATGATATCTTTGATTTAAGTCCGGGATATCTACATGATTCACAGCACTCGTTCTATCAGGCACCGAATCTAGGTTGTCAACTTCCCTATATCTCCGGTCGCCTCTCTGTGGTCCCTCGAAGTCCTTACTCGATCGCATCGCAGAGTTGGGTGTAGATGCTGTCGTGATTCCCAACACTTAGCAATCTCAAGAGGATGGCTCTGGAATTGTGTTTCTTTCTTCTTCTTAAAGTCTCATCCATATTTAATATCACGTTTTTTCTGCGTTAACCTCAACTCTACAGCAGTGACGCGTCGAAAAGTTAACATTTGACTATGTCCATATTCGACACCGAACTGCGTTACACAGAAGGTTCTAATGTAACTTCGTATTATCTGAGACGACGACTTGTAGTGCAATATCTGGCAAAGAATCGGGAAGGGTCGGCTTTCGAGGGCATATTCTAAGTCCTTTGGTTGGAAGCAAGGTGGACGTAACGCAAGCACACGACCAGGGATTGTCGTACTGTCGACATGACCAATGCAAGAACGATGAGAGTAGATCACATGGAAGGCCCAGAACTTGGAATGTACCAACGTTTCTATAATATCATGGATTAAATTTGTATCATTGTCCGGTTTGAGCATATAGTGAAAAATATCCCATACGTAAGAAACAGGATTTTTGGAGACAATTTATAGGTAAATTTCCCCTTCACACAGCGTAAGTGTAGCACAACAAACCGGCTTGCGTGTCCAACACGTCAGCAACCTACATTTCAATCAGAAGGATCAACAGACGTCATGCTATTATACAGGCCCGGCACATACCGTTGCATTGGGAAGGATGTCGAACATATACAACACGGTAGATCCGGTGGTTTCCTGGTATGTCGTTTAGTACATCTCGCGAAATAGATACAATTGCACATACAACGTAACCGGTCGCAGGCTCTTTCTGAGACTCGTATCCAATGTTGTTCAGATCATTAATGCGAGTTTCGTTGTCGCCCTGCCACTTCCACCAAAGCTACAGTAGATAGACGACTCGAACATCAGTTCACAAAGAACACGAGAAATAAATCGGACGGGGCGCACGTAATCAATAAATCCGTGATGCATCCAGAACATTGGATCGTTAGGTGAAGTTGCGACATTAGCCATCTGACAGAGGGGAAAAAATGATAAAACGAAATCATCGCATATCGACAAGTACGCACATCCCCTCCGACACCAGCATGCCCAGAAACATGAATCCCGAGATCTGTTGCTGCAACACCCAAAGTGCTTTTAAAATCCGCCAATGTGTCAAGGGCAAGCACAGCATCAACGTAAGTCTGCCCGACTCTGATTGAAGATGTCTCATCCACTTCACGTTCAAGTAGATGGCTAGTACCCGCCGTGGCGCTGAGGGATCGTGTAAGGTTAGCGAAAGGCCCGTCAATGACGGCCCAGTCATCATCCTCACTACCATTTCCTCCAAAGTCTAGTAAGACGGGAGAGGAGGCAAATGCTCCGGCGTCAACAGCTTCATTCCAGTACGGCAACTGGAATTCGGAAAGGTGTTATTCGTTTGATACCAGAACGAACATTGGCAAACGTACAGGACCCGTGTATCCGCATTCATTACGGAGGATTGTTTCATGGGTATACACATAGTAACGGTGGACCTGGAATATAAGTTCAGATCATACATCCTAAACTTACGAATGAAAATAATTCATACATGGAGGAACCTGGATAAAAGAGAAAAAATAATTTAGATAGGCCTTTCTATGACGACGAATAAAAAACTACTGACTGTCCGGTTACATGCCAGAAATCATTGTTGTCTGCGAGATCGCTTTGCTGTTGATGTGTACCAACCTATCAAATAGAAACACATTAAAACTGACGATAGAGTGATAATATGAACGGAAACTGACCAAGTCATCATAGCGCGACTCAACATACGGAATGCTGGTCTGAGCAGGCGCTTGAAGGAGACAGAGCTCCGCCGCGAAGTATGCTGCCTTCTCGTCTTCCGTCAATGTATTCCTGCAAGGAATGTCAGAAACGGTATACCGTACGTCATGCTGTGAGATGAATATTGACCATTCCACACGAATAACTGGGTCTGTACAGGTGGATCGTCGGCTGGCGCCAGGCGCTGAGAATGCGCGAGGCAGCTGAACAGCAGCCAGGATGAACATGGTTAGTTTAGACAAGGTAGCGTGCATCGTAGCTCAAGAGATGATATCAAGCAAGGATCAGTCAAGAAAGGTAGGCGGAACTCGACTTGGAGAGAACTCATTTCACTACGATGGACTTATATTTCACTCAGTGTGGAGGTTCAATCCCGACAGAGTAGCGAAGGAGTAAGCAGTAAGGCATCATCAGGTACTTGAAAATTCGCTAGAGTTAGCGGACCGTGAGGATCACAGAGAGTGCACGCAAAAGTGGCGCAAACCCGTAGTTTTTATCTATTGAACCTGAAAGTAGAAATCAGAGAGTTGTGATCATCAGCTTCACCCTTCACGGGTCTCTCCTCATATGAACCGTTGTCTTCTTCTAAAACACCGGCATTTTTATCCGCAGTGGGGACTTAATGTATGGCTGTAGGGTTTCGAGCAGAAGCAAATCAGCATGTGATGCGCCTGGACAGTTTTCCCTCCATCTGCGAAAAGACCTCACCAGAGTCGTTCGTCTCTGTCTCCGTCCAAATTAATTGAAACCAGTTCGAAGGGAAGGGGACGGATTGTTGTTAATTTGCTGAAACGCGCTTAAGGGTTGAACGTTGAACAACAAAATTTTTATTTCATATGCAATCTGTGGACAACTCGGTCCAGGGTAACACTCATGCGGTAGCAGCGGAAATGGCCAATTCAATCCCGGTTTCCAGCTCTATCAGAGCATCCGCCTGGATGCCTCAGGCCTCAGCCGTTCAGCCGCTTCATCCCCCGACACTCGGAAATCTTTACTTGCAAGGACATCCAATCTCACGACGCCTCTCCTTTACAGAAGAATCCTCTCACATTTTTGTCAAACATCACTATTTTTAAAATACAGTTTTACATACGTAACTATTAGCACAATGATCCGATCAGCAAAGAAGACTATCCGAAGTGCAACTCAGTGCGAACGAAATGCGGAACACCAAAGTTGCAAGTAAACGCCTGTGCTCCTTCCAAAAACCCAAGATCACTTCGAGGTTCTTTAAGTGCGGGAGAGACAGTATCTGGTCAAGGACGGAAACCCTGAGAATGAAGGAGAGCATTGTTCAGTGAGATGATTGCTTTGGGAAAAACCCTGAAAGTATGAACAATAAAATGCCTGCAGGTAACATACAATCATACGGGCGTAATAGCATACAAAAAACCGGATGGGCACAATCAATCATATCCGTTTCTCCGCCGACATGGCTCGTAAGCGCAGTCAACCCGACGAGCTTCAGACATGCCTCAACCAGTAGCTCGAGATGTCCCGGAGTGGTGATAAACCAGCTACGTTCCATGGGACCCGACAAGTTAAAGATTTTCATCGTGCCTCCATGATTCTTCAGAAACTTCCCGTAAAATACGTTGCACACAGAAATGTTCAAAAAACAAAATTCAAGGATTTTGTATTCAAGACAACAAATACCCAGAATACATAACGACAGAAGACGAATGAAAGCGACAATTCTAAGAGTATGCACATTACATATTCAAAAAGCAAAGATAACAAACGCAGACGAGTCATAGAAATAGTTAATCAACGGTGTCCGTTTTTTAGTCGTACAGGTCGTGACTTCTTTTCCCTTCTCTTCAAACACGCATCAGATGTGTAACCCCCAATCCTGGACGTCGGCCTTCGCTCCGCTGGTCCCAGGATGGTCGTACATCCCTAGCGCCCTCCCTAGCGTCTCGTCATTCAAGCCCCTCAACCTCAAACATTTTTGGAATAACCGTTTCTCTACCCCCCATCCTACCCGGCTAGCCACATGTTGTCCAGCCACGAGGCGCTTGATCACCTTCGCGCGCATGCGCTGCTTATGCACGTTGATCAACGGCTCCATCTGTATCCCAGCCGCCAATGGTTGCAGCGCGCTGAACACCTCAGGGTGAGAGAGCGTATCGTAGCTGTATGTGACGAGATCGATTGACACGGGCGTCGTCGGAGACGTGGGATCAATCAGATCAGGCAGATGAGAATACTCCGTCAGCTGAGAAAGATATATCCCGATGAAAGGGATACATTCAGTGATATCAGCCTGCTTAGCCGAAGAGCTGGTGCTATTCTGGGTCGAATGGGTAGGCCTCGGTTTGGTGGATGTGCCGCTGGCTCTGTCTCCATTGGTTGTGTGGGCGGTGCCATTGGTCGTCCCAACTCCTCCGCTGACGATGGACGGCGCATGTGAAGATGGCTCGATTGGCTTCGCATCAACAATAGTGTCAACTGCGCGACGAATGTGCATGAAATTACTGTTGCTCGTCGTCCACAGCTTCAAATCATTGAATGTACGCTTGTCTTGATGCGAGAGGTTGTCCCACTTGCGCTTCGTGGCCCTCTTTACCCAGGGACTTTGCAAGGCGCTTACGATAGCGACAACGGTATTATAGCTACCCATTTCGTACGATTTCTATGCATGTCATTTAAGGTTATTGGGTGCTGTTACATTGAATGATGAACACTTACGATGGCGATCTTGAGGAACTTAGCAACCACCTTTAAACGCTCGATTGGGGGGGTCAATACAACTTCGGACACCGTGAAATTAGCCATCAGATTGAACCTCGCCCTCACAGCCGCGAGCGCACTCGTCTTTTCAGGGAACCTCCCTTCTGCCTTCCATCTTGCTCTGTCTTTGAGGTATTGAGCCCAATCCAATACATCGACCTCATTCTCTCGACCAATCCAATCGTCCAAGATGAGCTCTTCAAATTTGATGCTAATGAACAGTTCCCGATCAATCATACCCAAGTGCTGAGCGAGACTCTCAGCCGTATAGCCAAGGATGAACGATTTGTGAGATCGGGGTGCTTCATGCGGAGCAAACTTAGATGTACGAGGGAGAGTTGCGCTGAGGGTGTTAGAACTTGCAGAAGACACGTTCGCGGTGTTAGATGACGAAGTTGATGGGAGATCGTTCGGCATACGGCTCTGGAGGATTTCCAAGGGAACCGCGTCTTCGGGAGCAGGCTTTGCTTGCGGAGAACGTTGAGAAGAGGATTCCCCAGGGCTAGGAATACTATGTGATGCTTGCGTTGCTATTGGCGTCGTCACAACATCAGCCGTAGGACTACCAGTAGCCAGGAATTGCTCCGCATCCGTATACGATGAAGCAATGGAGGCAGCATCCGTACTATCAGAGGGTGAACGTAAGCCCCCCGTTTCATCTTCACCCCCTCCGCTGCCGTCATCTTCATCAGCTTCGTCATCATAGATATCTTCGTCTGAGAAAGGTGGTTCCTCGTCCTCATAATCACCAGTAGCCATACGCGCCTGCATGGTTTTCACCCAGCCATCTACCTTAGATGCCTTCTCCTGCTGACGTTTTGGATTGATCTGTCCCTCCAAACGACGCAAAGCATCTTCCACGTCACCAGCCTCACCATCGTCACTCAATGAGTCGACTAGTGCATTGACCTGCCACTGTTGTATCTGCCCTCCAAGGCCTGCCCCAGATGCAGACGAGGCAGCCGAACTCGCTCCTGACTCGGATGCCATCGATTCATGCGATACTATTCCCATCGATGAAACGCTCTCAGATCGACGCACAAACTCAAAGTCTCGGCGAAGCGGTAACTTCCGGAGAGGCTTTCGCAGACCAGGCGGCGAAGCGGGCCCTCCAGTAGCATGCTCAGACGATGTGTCTGATAGATCTAGCTCATCAATTGATACAACGTCAAACTGCCAAGGAGATTGGAATGCCGGGAATTTGGCGGAGTTCCGATCGGCGGATAGAGGTTCACCGAACGAGTCTGTTGAAGACGATCGTGCCAGGGAGACGGTATCAGCCTCTGGAGTTCGAGGGCGCATTTCATCGTCCATTGTAGAGACGCTAGAGAAAGAAGGGACGCCAGTGTGGTTATACGAAGACGATGCTTCCATGGATATTGATGTAGGTGAACTTGAAACCTCGCCCGACGATGTGTTGACTTCATCGGAAACATCAGCAGACGAATGGGTGGGAATGGGAGAAGATTCGTGAGCATGTGCTGGTACGGTATGAACCTCGGGTTTAGCGGGTGCCGCAGAGGAAGTGGGTGAAATGGTACTGGAAGAGACGACTGCGCTTAAATGATCCGGTGGCGGCTCGATGAGCTTAAGATATTGCTCAACTCCACCTTGAACAGTCAACAGATCCCGAGAAACTGAAAGCTCCAAATCAAAAGCAGACACATGAGTAGTGTAAGCGCCCAAAGGTGCTGGAGGAGTTGTCCTATTGTTCAAAACTCGCTTCCATCGACCAAGACGTCCGATGGTCTTCACCAAAGCTGTCTTCACAAAGGCCCGGGATAATGCGTTGTGATGGATAGGCAATGTCGCGGAGGTTTGTACGAATGGGACGGTGGCTTCTTCACCGAGACTAGAGACGTGATCCGGTCGTGGCAATATAGATAATGATGAAAAAGCTATTGAGTTGGTCCCTGAGGGCGATAGATTGGGGCCGAGATGGATGTTGCTAATGTGCGCATTAGGTGGATGATTTAGCGCATATATAGGTGTGTCATCATCTTCCGGTACGAAGTCCAAATCCAACTCGCCATCATCTTCCACCTTTTGAAGCTTCTTAGTTGCCTCAGCAAACTTTTCTCCAAGTAGATGCTCTGGCTTCCCTGAAGAGTTCTCTCGTTGAACAGTAGTGCTAGTTGGTCTGGATTCTGCTTTCGAAGATGTACGCGTGTGTGCCCTCTTACAGTCCTGTGCAATCTTTTTCAACTTCTTGACAATACTCTGGACAGGAAAAGATGAGCTTGGCAACCTTTTAAGGAAATGCGGAAAGAAGCTTACGAGGCCGTCACTATGCTTCTCTAGTATAGGATCACGGATCAAAGCATTTAACCAACTCGCAAGAAGCAATCTCAGGTCCCGGTTCGGTAGGAAGTCTACGGTGAAGAAGGTCAAAAGCCAGTACCGAAACGCAACAAACGTCCGGACGCGGACAATTCTCCGGACCATCTCGTCACTGGATGAAGAGGGCTTCTGAAGGGCCCAATGAAATCGACAAATTAGAAGATGACACAGATCAACAGCGCCAATATAAGTGCGGTAGGTGAGGAAGAAGTCCAGCAATTCATCGTAATTCAATTCGCTCGTCAATTGTGCGATCCATCGTTCGATGGATGCAGCAACAAGAATCTTCTGGGACTGGTCCCTTGGTGAGATCTTTAACTGGGGAACCTCTGGACTCTTCCCCTTGCGACTGCGTCGTCTTGAAAGGCTCGAGGCTGACGAGTAGCTATCCTGTGAAGCAGAGCCATCGTCACCCTCAGGCCTGACATCGCCCCATATAACAAATCGAGGATCATTACGTGGTGCAGCTATATTGCCTTCGGACAATGTTAATTTGATGACCGCCGTCTCTTCAGCTTGAGGGGAGAGCTTATCGATGAGCGGAACTCCCCGATATGTCTGAATGACATCGAAAACGTCAGTCGAAAATCGAGAATGCATGGCCGTATCAGGGCTGGGCATATATGGATCCGGTCCGGATTCCACCTCATCGGCTGGTCGTAGGCGAATGGCAGAAGGGGAGCGAGTGAGCTCTTTCTGCTCAGAGGATATCTCAGATGGTATGGGGGTCATTGGTGCGTTACTACTGGATGCTAGTTTGCTCGGAGACTCGGACTGGCGAGCTGTCAGACCGGATTCAAATGACTGCATCTCGCGTAGATGCCGTGTCGAACGGAAGGGTTCGAGGCCGGGCTTTCGCGGTGAATCGAAGTGTACTCCGGGTCCAAAGGGATGTATGATAGGTGTAACAGGAACCGATGGAACAGAGGGACCGATATCCAGCTCCTCCTCATAACTTTGGGATGATGCACTAAGAGATTCGAAGGACGTCCAATCCATGACTTTTCCAAACAAGTCCGTTCCTCCATTATTAAGGGAGGCATCGATTTCCGGGAGTCGAGGAGCATCGGCCGAGGTGACGCTATTAGAATACGGGCGTGTGGTAGGCACAGAATCCCCATCCTGTGTACGGGAATTAGCTATGTCTGGTATGGACCGAGTCTTCCTCAATTTCCTGGGGCCTGTGCTGCTCGTCGCTGTCGCCGTCGTGGAACTACTATTTCTGAACAAATTCGGAAGTGCGTGTACACTCATACGCGAACGGCGTTTTGACCGGCTTGGATGAGACTGCGTCGGCCCGCGCGGAGTGGTGAATTCCGCCTCGGCCGCTGAGGCAGCAGGGGCTGACTGGTCTCGATAACTGCCACGAGGCACCGTCAGCTGTAATTCTTAGAAACGAGTAAGGGACACACACCCAACCCGGTACATATCCCTCCCGTGTTGGTTCACGAATGCTGTGATAGCGTATGGTGACCTTACGTCCTTCCCTACACCGATATATTGGTCATACCGACGCTTGAGCTCGCGTGCTGCTGGACCGGAAGATGTTTCAACAAAGCTTCCATCGGCTAGAAGGCCCCGTCAGTTCCCGAAGAAGACATTCAAAGGCACTGAGATGAAAGGAAATTCACTCACGAGCGATGGATATGTCGGCGGTAGCAATGTCGGGAGGTAGTGGGTCCAAAAGGGTGCCCGCGTCAGAGGATTCTGGGTAGGAGAACGAGGCTTGGGACACATTCGTCGACGGCGCTGGTATGGGGAGTAATTGAGAAGAGCTGGTCGAGGATGTAGGCGACTGTGCCGCAGAAGAAGAGGGTGATACAGGTACGATAGTCGATAGATCTGGCATGGTATTACGGCTAGACGATGCCTGTGGTGGTCCTGCACGCGAATGGTCGTCAACGCCTGGAGTTGAAGGCCCGCCCAGGCTGGTCATGATGAGGCGTGGATGCAAGTATTACAGTGACAAATGCGGAGACAAAAGACAAGAAACTATTGAAACATTCTATACGGAGACCGAATATATCGCAAAAGGTGTCGTTAATTTGGTTTACAGCTCGTGAAGAGATAATAAAGGCGAATGGGCGCTGGGGTGGTAGGGTAGCGGGTCGATAGAACAGGTGCCGAAAGGCAAAAGTGGAGGAAGAATGACGTTACTGCGTGAGCGAAGAGGTCGCCGTCGTGATCAACGTCGTCCGCTGTCGTCCGTCGTCGTTGTCGTCGGTGATGGTGGCGGTAGATGGACAAGATTGTTGAGACGACGGAAAACAAAAGGGTAACACGTGATCCCAGGACCCACTTCGCGTCGACGGATTTTCTGCCGTTAACTTCTTTGCCACCTACCACCACCATCAACACCGGCACAATGTCTATTGTTACGATACGAGTACGTCTTCTCTCTCTCAGGGCTTTTGGATACCTGAAATCTCTTCAGAACGTCGAATTCATCAACAATCCAGCTCGGTTTTCCGACGTGTATCGCTTTCGGGTCACTTTTGAGTGCATAGCACCGCTGAAAGACGGTACGGTACAATTCTGAACGTCAGTCGCGTACATATCATCCTCATTTCTACTGCCAGATCTCGAATGGAAGCTCATTTACGTGTCGTCTCCCGGCAACGAAGAGCTGGACCAAGAACTTGATGATTGCCTCGTTGGGCCTGTGCCATCGGGCGTCAACTCATTCGAATTCGAAGGTTCTCCCCCAGATCCTTCAAAGATACCCTTAGAAGATGCCCTTGGAGTGGCGGCTCTGATCCTAACGGGCTCATACAAAGATCAGGAATTTGTTCGGGTGGGGTATTATCAGAATACGGAGTATGACAACGAGGAGATGAAGCTCACCCCTCCATCGAAAGTCATGTTCGAACGGCTGGTGAGGGATATCAGTCTTAAACCCCGTGTTACACGATTTCAGATAAAATGGTGCGTCTGAACCTGCCACTTGGAGATATTCTTCTGTTAATATCTTTCTAGGGATGTCACACCCCCACGGCAAGAGGGTATAGCTACTGGTGCCGCCGCATCTGCTCCTGTTCCGTCTGCCGATGACCTTGACCCCGGGGAAACACCAGCACCCAATGGAGCTCCCTCATAGCATCGGTCATACCAGCCATTTGTACTTGAAGTCATAGTGGGTGTAGGTTGTATGCTTCGAGTTAGTACTATATCCTTTCCTTGATCCTGTTGTATAAGATTAATTTCATGGGCTAAATCATTCTGTCGAAAGGCTACCGAGCACAAAAAGGGAATGTCGCAGCATTTTTACTTCTCGTTGGAACTTCCCTCATCTCTCTATTTCCCATCGCTCGTCGTGTTCATCGTTCCTGCCCTGTCAATTGACGGAGAGTTGCAGGAGGATCAGCAATATCTGTTCTTATCCTAATGTGCCAGGGAAGGTTTACATGTCAACCACGTATTGAGATTGCTGTCATCTGCAGCCTAGGATCGTCATCCAGCGCTAACGATGAGCTTATGGTTCCCTCCCACCCGGCTGTATTCTGTTGCTTCCGTTGACAGTAAGAACCGCTGAACTAGCAACTACCATGCGCATTGAACTAAAACCATAAAGTATTCGCTCCGGGGTATGGTTGGTGGCCACGAAATGCAATCCATAATGGCTAGGGAGTTAACGTTCCTATGAAGTACTAGGCGTAGCTAATACTTAAAGAGATAAGTCCTGACGCTGACTCGGCGGGGTCTGATGCTCGTATGTAAAGAAGTAAATAACAATTGGTATCGACATAGTCTCCTTAACATTGAAATGGAGGGTATAGGTAGTGTCCGGTAATGAATGGATTGAATGTACGGAGGTGGTATACATGTCAGCGGGAGTCTCTTCCACTGACAGTGCAAAAATCAACCTTTTAGACCATGTTGACAAAAAGTATCCTTACCTCGGAAGAAATGGGTATCAATACGCCTCAACTTTCCTCCAACTCTCCGATGCCCCCTGCCTTCTTTCCTGCGCGCTCCGTAGGACAAGCGCTAACAAAACGAGCGCTTCCACAGGCGCGATAAAGCATTGCACAATGAGGATCCACAACTCCTGGACCTGGTTATCCTCTTCAATAGTCTTGGCCCCCAGCAAGACTGTAACCAACAAAACGACAGTAAAGGCCCCCAGCCACATCGCGCCCACCACAGCCCCGCACACGATACTCCCCAGCGTCGTCGACGAAGCAGGGTCCAGACGGGCGCTATTCCTATACTCCAAAGCAAGGATCGTCACATGGTATATGAGGGTGACTGCATAGACCGCCGGGATCGTAAAGAACGAGTCGTATCCCAGGTGCAGCATGGAAAATATGAACACGAGGCTGGAGATAAAGAGCGACGCGCATGTCAGCAAGAACAGCGGCGGCCCGCACTCGCGTGTAAGTTTTGGCATCGATACCGGGCGGTCAACGCTCCTCGAGGGTGGTAGTAGTACAAGATTCTCAGCGAGGAGATGATGATCACTGGAAGTGCGGTAGAATAGAAACGGTATATCGCCCTCAGGCCGGTATTTATCAACAGCGGCGATGATTCCGTTTCCATCTCTTCAAGATAGATAATCCAGGAAAAAACATGGCAACTGCGTGATGACGTCGGATCTGCACCCCAACAGCTGTGCGCCTAGTGCTTGGTTGCCGACCTGCGTGGTTTGATAGTCTTCTAGAGGAAACACAGAATGGTCCATCAGCTCTCAGTGATCCCGAAGGGCTAGTTCTGCCCGTATATGGGGGTCTGGCCGTGATGGTAGCAAGAAAGAGACAAATGGAAGTCGAAGAAACCGGTTGGTGTTACAACGAACATTAAAGCTGTATTTTCCAAGGGTCACGAGTTTCCGTCGAGACGGGTTTGCAATTACACCAATTACAGGTATGACGAATACTTGTACACATGTTAGTTTTTGTAGGTTTCTATCTCTACACGTATCGACTTCGATACACCAAAACATACGCTGAGGAATCCTCCCCGCCGCCGTCCAGAGTGCCCAATTTATCCTTGGGGAACACGGATACCTTGTCGTCGTCAAACTTGTACCAATCTTCATCAGCTTCAACGGTATCGAGAGCGTTGATATCCATGTCGGCGACCGGGGCTGCAAAGAAAGATCTAAATAAATAATGAACATATCATGAAATGGAACCAACGTACCTCCGGAGTATGATGGATCATGGAACACACTCTTCTTAGCAAATCCGATATAGTGACCTGAGTCTGCAGCCGCGCCTTTGTGCGTCACGATGGCTTCCAATATGTAATTCAGCCAGGTGGTTCAACATAGGTATGATATGTTGGCTTCTTACCCACGAGATCATATAATCCACTCCAACTTGCTCCGGCATCGGCTTTGATGGCGGGATCTACAAGATTGTCAATCTCTTCCCGTTCTTTCGCTCTCTTCACTGGTTCCGGTTCTCCGTCATCAGTATCCATAGCCTGAGCTTCTGTCCCGCCGGCCAGGCCTCGACGCCTCAGTCGAGTTTTCCGTCGTTCCGATCGACTCTTCTCGATCTCCACTAGACGTCGGTTCACTTTCGTGAGTTTGCCTTTAAGATCGTCCGACACAATATCTAGGGCATCGTAGGTAGTCGGAAACTTGACTTTACGCTGCAGTCCCATAAAGTTAGATTAGTATAGGCAAGGAAAATTCACGCACCATGATCTTCGCTTTGCGTCCAACATCGGCCCGCCACGCAAATCGGACCATGTGGATGGTAAGGTACGCAGGTAGACGCGTAATGCACGTGGTTTGGATATACGACGCGTCATGTCCGAGACTAGGAGAGTGTTTTGTAAGGGTTGTTTTCAGTGACTATGGGCGACATCAACATGTTATGATTACATGAAAGAGTGTAAAAACTCACGTTAGAGATTCCTGTGGCCATATAATTCGTATTGATTGAGATATGGCACTCCAATTTCATGATCTTCTCGGTGGTAATAGCAGGAGGTTCGGGGGTTTCTGATGGATCCACTTCAAGCTTTGTCTCCCGCTGGATCTCGCCGGCCATCCATTGATCAAGGAACTTCTTGCTTGGATCATCCGAGTCGGGGACCTCACGCAAGGAGTTGAGGATCTGGCTGTAGGCTTCTTCTGCGTCTTGCTGCGCAAACCCGCGAGGTACCCCGCCGCCGCTTCTGTCCACTTCGCCGAACTGGGGATGTGCTTGCCGAAGAGCGGTCAGGAAAGCGTAAGGAACAACAGGTTCAGTGGTATGAGACATGCTGTTGTAAAGATCGCGAATGGTCAGTACGAGGGGCGGCGTAGTGGATGCCTTGTTGAGTGCCAATTGGAGTGGTGGTATGGCCCGGATAGCTTGAATCGTAGAGTTCATGTAACAAGTATTTCCCAAGCTGAAGAAATTCAGTTAAAACACACAATACACACAATGATAGAAGTAAAAGAAGCACTTTTTGAGCCCCACGGGCATGGCCAATGCTTCTGCAAGTTCGGAGTCTTCCATATCTACGGCGAGAAAGTGATTGGAACGTGATCTTTTGTTCAGGATCCACTATCGCACCTTCCAAGAAAGTGATAGGCTTCTCCGGAGGCTTGGGAAGTTCTCCAGCAGCGCCGATGACCATAAACGTCTGGCCGGCTTTGGGATTTATTTTCTTCCAGTCTGTGTCATCCTATGCACTCATTAGCATAACATCGATGAATTATTTCGCAAGCTGTTCACCTTGAGAACGCCACCCTTTACCATGACCTTCATGCGGTCCACCGGGACTCCGGTGGCCTGGTAGATAGCCTCTTTGAAGTGTAGAGGCGGTAATTCGGGGTTGAGGACGACATTATGAGTCTTGCCAGCATGCTTGATGTTCACGTCCATCTTACGCGTCGCCAGTCACAGTCACGGAGAGGATATAGGGTGACCCACGTGATCTATCGGCAATTGCCGCAGTGAAGCTGAAGAAGAGTATTTTCAGGCTAGAATTCTTTTGATTGGGTGCATTTCACTGCATGAATTACAGAAATGTGATTACCTGTCTACGGAATGGTTACCCCAAATTTGCGCCCTCCTGGATAATCCCAAAATGGATATGTGACGTCACGCTATTACTATACACTCCATGCCGCACAGCCTGACGTATACGTGTTTCTCTTTCATCCGTACCATGACCATCTACTACTCTCTCACTTTTTTCCTGCTCGCCGCAGAAATGGGCACTTTCTGCCTCATCGTGTTGCCTCTGCCACACACAGTCAAGAAACGTATATTCAGCTTTCTATCAACCTCGCCACTCGTCGCCAAAGTCGCCTACGCCCTGAAGATATCCTTCATTTTCGTTGGAATCCTATTCTTCGATGCTCTTCAGCGAATGTTCCGTGTCACTGCAGAGGCTGAGCTCGCAAAGTCGGGCCAGCAGGGTATTTCGGACGTACGCACGGAGACCAACCTTGCTGCGCGTAAATTCTAGTGCGTTCCTCCACTCCACTCGACGTGGAACGTGGTCTGACGTGTTTTCTTGACACAGTTCTCAAAGAAACGTGTACCTCACCGGGTTTACCCTGTTCTTGTCCCTCGTCCTTACGCGCACCTTTTCCATCATTCTCGATCTCATTCAAGTTGAGGATGAGCTGTTGAAACACAAAGGCAACGTAAGCTACTGTTTCCCCCCCCTCCCTTTGTAAAAGTGTGTCTGAGATGGCTATCAGGGTGACCTTGATTCTTCGAAGAAGGAACTGGAGAAGCTGCGAAAGAAAGCAGAAGAATCGGTATGTCACTGACTGTTGTGTTGCCGCCACCATGCTCATCTTTTTCCAGGACGCCTTGAAGCGTGATTTAGAGAAAGCAAAACGAGACCTCGAGGCGCTTAAATCTCAAGCGCTCTCCCAGGCAGCTGAGTACGACCGCTTGTCCGATGATTACAACAAATCAGCGGGCTCGTCTCCCAGGAGCAAGTCAGATTGAGTGGCTCCTAGAATTTCCATTATACATAGCCTTACAATAAGTTTCTTCACTGTCTTACAACGGGAATATAGGATGTCATTGCCACGACCAGTACCATGATCAAATCTGGTGACCTAGAGAAGATTGGATACATACGCACCTGCAATGATAAATAGTCAACAACAAACCTGTCTATCAGCGTGGCAGTCGACGTTGAATGCCCTTGCTGCGACAGCGATCAAACACCACGCGGCCGGCAGCGGACTGGATATTCAAACTCCCGTCAGTAGCGACTGGATCACTAAGACTCACAAAAGACTGCCAAATTCATACCACCCCCAGAGGGAATAACTTGAAGTCTCATGCATTACATTATTCCGCTACTGCACGGCGACGGACCTACCGCGAAATTGTCCGACATTCTGCAAATGCCTTATTATGGTAACTTTCACATTTTTTAACATAACGAGCATTATAAAGTATTCATCACTGGCTGAGAGCTACAGGATCTCACCAGGGGCAATACATAGCAACACGTGTTCTTTCTCTGTATTTTTTATTCTCTTATCCTTCCTTTTTCACGTTCGCTACGTAGGTAGATAAAAAGGCCACGTGCCGCCTAATCGCCATTTTTAGGCCTTATATGACGAAAGTCCGGATAATATGCCCTAATCAGGCATTTACACCTTGTTCGACAATTTTGTCGAATGTGGCTGTGACTCGAGCATCAGAAAGGTTCATGCAACATCGTTTTTCACCACCTCTTTGATTTCGTGTTACTGGCACTCAAAAGTCTCTTTGAATTTGCAGGTAGACCTTGTGAAACCTCTCTCTATTCCTTTTTCTTTTTGTCTCTCTTTTATTCTGAATTTGTTCTCGGATCGACCCACTACGTCGCCCAAGTCTTCATCACTATTTCCGTCTCTTACAGATTCATTCATCGTTCATGAACAGACAGGTGCTGTCCCCAGCTGGTGCAATGTCCTCCCTGACAACTCTTTGCAGGGCTATGTGATGCCAACTATAACTTCAAACCATCGTGCAGCGGGAAGAGAAATTAATATCACTTTGCAACATTCCAGAGGTCGCGAGAGTGATCCACCTTGGGTGAGTGTTCTTATCGCGAGATTACTTGAGCGGGTAGCTCACAAATCACTACAGGATTACAAAATGACGAACAAAAATCACGGCAGTTCCGGCACGATTTCCCGGGGCTGTTGCCAACAGCATGTGTAGCTGGGTGTCTATCGTCTTCGCCTTGTACTACTACCATCCACCGGCCATGCCCTCTGTCCAATTCTGCACTGTATTCCCCACTCAAGTCTCACGTTTTTCTCTAATTCTCGACCAGCAACATCCAATTTATGGGTCAACGGATGTCTGGTTTACAGGTCTCTCTCTTAGTTACCGGTTGCAGTGCTAATGAAACGACGAATCCATCGGTATATGGCAGTCTCATCTGGAATGTCTCGCGACCGTTGTCATGATGGCACCTGCCCTTTGTTATCATTGGATTCCTCACGATCCTGACAAGCGCGTCTCGGGGTATTCCTCGCAGGCCTAGTGATATTTTGGTTACTCCAGATCTTGCCATTGTCTTTGCAATTGCGTCCTGAGTGGGTGTTCGTTGATATTGCGTTTACTGTCTTCGCAGGATACATACTCACCAACTCCCTTCCCATTCTCTACCTGTCATGCCCTTAGATGACTCCGCTGTCCCAATATGTTTTCTCTCTCTACACACATATCATTCACAATGGTCTGCTCAATTGGCTTATTTCACATATCTTCATAAACCTCAAATCTCGGAAGAACTTCGCGTTTACACTCTCAAAGACGCGGAACGGGATGTTGTCAAGCGTAGTACTGAGGGCGCAGATACCGATATCCTCGACGTCGTCTAATTTGGAGCAATCTCGCCCAATCTATCCGCGTTCTTCCACTAAAGTATCAAGGTCTGTAGACTTTTAAAAGAGTCAGAACATGTAGGGTGCCCGCGTCGAGGTTTTCAGCAATTGCGTCGGTCTGTCCTTGAACCGACTCAACACTAGTCCGGGTCGAACGTTTGATTCGCGCGCGCCTTTTGTTCGAAGGCGTAACGATAAGACATTGGTATCAACGGCAGTCGATATGGATCATGTCCAACCTGACCTGTTTGTTGAAATCATCTCAGCATAGCAATCGGGGACGGTTTATCGTCTACTTCCAAGTTTCGGCCGTTCATCTAACTCAAGAAGGTTTTCATGAAATGTTTCGTTCTACTCTTACAGACTTCGAACCGGACTTGGGGATATCTCGTGCCCTTTATTCTTTGCGATAGCCTGTACTAACTGCCAGTGTAGGATTGTGATAGAAACAAGGTACTCCTGCATGGCTCCCCCAATGAGGGATCGATTTTAGCGGTGTCACACTGCATCTTCAAGTTCACAGAATGCCAAGATCGGCGCCAAGAACAATTTGACAATTGTCCCTCGTGAGAAGGAAACTGCGCTTAAGAAAATGATCCTTGGGTACAAGCCGATGGATCCCAACCCATTCGACGGCCTGGTGATAAATAGCGAAAAAAAGTTGCGTCTTTGAGTTTTCAGAGGGAGCCCAGGCGTTTCCTGGCAATTTTAGCGTTCCACATTCTGTTCGGACTGAACTGCATTTCCGAGTCTTCTTCGCTGATCGGATCATTGTGCCAATAGTTACGTGTGTCATACTATATTATAGAAATAATAATGCCCGACAAAAATGTGGGAGGATTCTTCTGTAAAAGAGAGGCGTCGTGAGATTGGATGTACTTGCAAGTAAATATTCCCGAGTAGTCGGGGGTCGAAACGGCTGAACGGCTGAGGCCTGAGTATCCTCAGCCGTTCAGCCGGATTGGGTTCTGATAGAGCTGAAAAACTGGTTTGAATTGACCATCTCCGAGGATACCGCCCAGGGCTACAAGGAAAAGATATTACCCCGGTCCGCGATGTCCGCAGATAAGATATGAAGATAAGATTCTTGTCGTTCAAACGTACGTATGGTTCCAACGAGTCAACAGCAATCCATCATCTTCCCCCTCGAATCCATTTCAATTAATTGGGACTGAGAGATGGGGACGAACGACTCGCGTTGGACTCACGTGAAGTCTTTGTCGAGTTCTATTTCAGCCTCATCACCTGCCAATTTGCTTCTGCTCGAATCACGATTCCCAACAGCTATAACTCATCAAGTCTCCAGTGCGGAATATCCAAAAGCCGATATATTGTGAAAGGCACCGGTCCATATTCGGGGATCCTGTGAAGGGTAGAACTGATGATCGCACCTCTGTGATTTCTACTTTCAGGTTCAACACATGCGGGGGCTACGCTTTTGCGCCGTTTTTGCGTGCATTTTCTGTGAACCTTGCGGTTCGCTAGCTCTGGCAAAATTTCAAGTGCCTGATGATGCTCTGCTGCTGACGCCTTCGCTACTCTGTCAGAATCGGCATCCGCATGGAGTGGGATATAAAATCCATTCTACTGAAATGAATTTTCTACAGGTCGAGTTCTGTCTACCTTTCTTGACTGCTCGTTGATCAGTATCATCTCATCTCTTTGAGCTACAATGCGCGCTGTCTTGTCTAAACTATCCATGTTGATTCTGGCTGCTGTTCAGTTGCCTCGCGCATTGGCAGCGCCTGGCGCTGGTCGACGTCAGTCCACTTGCACAGACCCAACTATCCGTGTGGAATGGTAGCTATTCATCTTACAGCATCCACATATGGCATATAATTTCTGACACCCCTTGTAGGAATACCTTGACCGAAGACGAGAAGGCAGCATACTTCGCGGCCGAGCTCTGTCTCCTTCAATTGCCTGCTCAGACCGACATTCCGTATGCTGTGTCACGCTACGATGACTTGGTCAGTTTCCGTGCATCATAATGTCGCTTTATGATCGTTTCTATGTGTTTCTATTGGATAGGTCGGTACACATCAGCAGCAAAGCGACCTCGTAGACAACAATGATTTCTGGCATGTAACTGGACAGTCAGTAGTATTTTAATCATCGTCGGAATATCTACTTACCTAGATTCATTTTTCTCTTTTGTGCAGGTTCGTACATGTATGAGACATTCCATCCATAAGTTGGGGATCTATGATGTAAACTCCTATTTTAGGTCCACCGTTACTACGTCCATACCCACGAAACAGTTCTCCGTAACGAGTGCGGATACACTGGTGCCGTAAGTCTTCCTACGTTTCAACTTATTTGTCAAATGAATAACAACTGTCCCGATGTCAGCTGCCATACTGGAATGAATCTGTCGACGCTGGTGCATTTGCCGCCTCTCCCGTCTTACTAGACTTTGGAGGGAATGGTAGTGAGGATAATGACTGGGCCGTCATTGACGGGCCTTTCGCAAACCTCACAAGGACCCTGAGTGCGACGGCGGGTACTAACCACCTGCTTGCACGAGAAGTGGATGAAACCACCTCAATCAGAGTCGGACCGACTTATGTTGATGCTTTGCTTGCCTCTGACACGTTGGCGGAGTTCAGGCACAGTTTGGGTGTTGTGGCAAACACAGACATCGGGATCCATGTCGACGGCCATGCTGGTGTCGGAGGGGATGTGCGTGCTTTTCTATGTACAATTATTCTGGCTTGCCTTCTTATATCGGTTATATCGGTTAGATGGTTAACGTCGCAACTTCGCCTAATGATCCACTCTTCTGGATGCATCATGGATTTGTTGATTATGTGCGTTCAGTCCGACTTCTTTCGCGCGTCCTTTGTGGAGCTGATGTTCGCGTCGTGTACCTGGTGCAGCTTTGGTGGAAGTGGCAGGGCGACAACGAAACTCGTATCAATGATTTGAACAACCTCGGGTATGAGTCTCAGAAAGAGCCCGCAACCGGTTATGTTGTACGTGCCACTGTGTGGTTTGGTCACAGGATGTACTAACGACATACTACCAGGAGACCAACGGAGCCACCGTGTTGTATATGTACGACATTGTTCCTAATGCAACGGTATGTGCTGGACTTGCATAACAACGCGACTTCTGTTGATCCTTCTGACTGAAATGTAGGTTGCTGACGTGTTGTACACGCAAGGCGGTTTGTTGTGCTACACTTATGCTGTTTGAACGATAGATTGAACATAAAGATCTCCTTATAACCTCAGTCCTACTTTTTATGTATGATAAATTTCATTAAATGTTCAAACTGAACGATGATACCAATTTAATCTATGAGACCAATGAGGACGTCGATGTGTTCCAAGCTCTGAGCCTTCCGTGTGATCCATTGCGCATTCCTTTCGACGAATGAGCTCAGTAAATAAGCGCGAAAAAGCGGTCCCCCCATTGCCCGAATGCTTATCAAGGGTCACTGCAAGCGTTCGACGGAGTCAGACTTGAAACTTCTCCGTGTCATAGATCACGGTTTGGAATATGTATCTGCAACTTCTGGGGCGCGTCATTTTGATTTGTCTGCTTTAGAATCGAGCTAACGCGGCCTCAGCGAGAAAGAAGCCTAACACCAGATTCACACTTGCTAAAATTATTCGAGGGCCAGGGAGTCGCGATTGGAGCATCGACAACCAATTCCGCGATACGGTGGTGTGTAAGAACTACGAGGGACCGTAGAGTCAAGGCGGGGATCTAGGAAAGCTTTGACTTCAGTGTTAAGTAGAATCGCATGGATGACTCGGACTGAATTCGAGAATGAGTATCGTACACGGAAAGAGATGGTGACTGCACAGTGCACAATAAATTTCGATGACAAAGCTGCGCCATCGACGTGACGCGTTTATTTGTATCTGTTGTCACGCCAGTTGATTTCCACTACCTTCGTAAGGTAGGCGTCATCCAAAATCCACTAAGGTCAGGTGATGTGACTTTTTGCGTGACACCTATGCCCAGATTGAGCGAACCAGATGCTCGAGGAGACGTAGGACTTGCTACGGGCTAGATATTTCAGATATCGAAAATAGAAGTTGTTTAAAACAAGTATAAGTAGTCTCAAATGAAACGGATTTGCAAGAGGTTCCATATTGGTTGAGTAATTAAGGCTTTATTACTAAAATAGTGCAGTTATGTGATATTCTCCTTCTCTAATTCCTCGATTGCAAAGAATGTGTCATCATTTGAGGCTGGATCAAGATCTACAGGCATCATAGATGCTGCTGCATGTACCGAGTTATCATGCTAACATTGTAAGCCACACTAACGTGCAATGAGAGGCGAATACACACACATTTTTCTTGTTATCAAAATTTCTTTTCTTTTTTTGGGGAGACAAACACTCTATTGTCCGCTTCACTCCATTTTTAGGGGCTTCTACAGCTTTTCCTATGTTTTCTAGTCTTCGTTTGAGATGATTTGACTTTCGTGCCATGATCAAGAAGCTTTGCGACGCGTCGAGACGCGTATATTAGTGTGGTGATGCTCTAAATCCGTAATTCCTTCTTTGGTATGGCCTTTCTGGCCAAATTTTTATTGTAATCAAATGAAATAGACTTCAATACATAATTCCTATTTTCTACTTTCGATATATCTACTTGAGGAAGTGAGATAGTTAACTTTTTATCTGAGAGTCGCTCAATTTGGTCATGTCACAAAGATCATGTGACCTTAGTGGATTTTGCATGACGCCTACCTTAGTAGATTATGGATGAAACGCGTCGCTTTTTTGGCTTATTCTCGTTCTCTTATGTCGTTCCCGTCTCCGCTATCATTTCCCTGTGATGATCTTTCTTGTTTGAGATGTGCCGAAGCCATAGGCTAGTTGTCAGTCTTAGCATCGCCACCGTACACAGCGAGTATGTTGTATCTCGGCTTTGTAGTGACTTGAATAGACGGCAGGAGACGGCGGTTCCTTATAAATGGTCAAAATACCTCAAGAACTGTCATGTTACTGTACGGCATGGACAAGCGACGTGGTTTGATCAGCCTGGTTGCCCCCTGTGTCCTCGATTACGACTGTTGACGCCGGCGTTGGAGACGATGTTGGAACTTGGCGTGGTGGACCATGTATGATGACTTAGGTGCGTATGCTGCGCTGTCTTTACGCTTCTCGCTCAATTTTATGTTCCTTTGCAGAACTCGGCTTCGTTAACTATCATACGTTTGTCGCAACAGCGAGATAACTGTTTAGCTTTTATACTGGCTCCACGGAATAGGAGAATTGGAAGTAAGCGACAGTTTTTGCCTGTAACGTAGTGTCTTAGACGCTGCACATAGGTATCGATAACTTTTTATCTCTAATGTTGACGTCCTAACAACGGGGAAGTTAATGGTGATGGGAATGGCCGTACTCTGACGCTTTACAATCCGAGCCACTCCAGCTGGGCAGTATCTCTTCCTGGTTTCCTGTTCCAAAGCATGGACACACTGGTTATCAGAGCACAATGTCTATGCATCGCGTGCAGGACCAATGGTCCGCTGCATTTCCGATTTCATCTTATCGCTTTATCTGACGTAGCGTTATAGTTGCCCAATACAGCATCGGCACGCATACATTGCACTCCCCGCACAGCCATGTAACGACAGTCTATGCCGATATTGTCGTGGCATAGTGCGTTTCAAGTTACTCTGTGGTAACTTTGCTGATGCTTCCACCGTGTAGCCTTGTATTTTCAAAGCCACTGTCCTACAAGAAATCTTGCAGTGGTCTCCCACCGTTGACGGTACCAAGGCTTTACGCCTGCCCGTGCATCCAGCTCTATATAGACCCTATTATAATCCTTTCAGTCCACTGGCCGCTGTTTTAGGGGAGTGCACATGTAATAGCAAATAGGGTCCAAAGTTGCAAACCCAAGCAGTCTATCTTGTATATCATTTACTTCGTGACACGTTACCGCTCCTGATCAGCCTCTTTTAGCCGTGTCCAATGGCTTGGGGTTGTCCGTAGCATGCTGCTTGCAGCTGAACGTGGTGATACATGAATCATAGCGGGGATACCAATCGTCGTCTAAAGTTCGATATGTGCTGTGCCAGTTATTTCAGGTATTGGTGGGAATCCCGGAACAATTGTCAGAAGCTTCCTTGAAGCGCCTATCGTACAGTTCGCTTCGTACCGCCGTCTTCTACAGCCATGCCTTCTTCCTCTTTGTCCGTATCTGACGATGAAGAGAAGAGTAAATCTGCAGAAGCTACCAATTCTGACGATAGCCAGCCGGACGTAGAAGATTCGACCTACTACTCGTCGCGCAGAAGAAGAAAGTCCACGAGAGGACTGATGGGCATGAGGATTCGCGAATATCTAGTCAAAGGTGTGTCTGCGATAACATCTACCTGGGCTTAGTGAGACTTATGAGGGAAAGGGAATGATCCATTCGACTACGAACAGAAATTCCCTGATGATGAAGCAATACGAAGAACTGGGATCGATTGCCAGGATATGGAGAACATACCTTGAGGAGTGCACTGCTTTTGATATCGAAATGGTAGAAGGATGGAGGGATGGATTGGATGTTCTGCTAGTTTTCGTGAGTACAAATACTAAGATGCAAAACTCATTCATTAATAAATAAACAGGCCGGTCTATTCTCTGCCGTAGTCACTACGTTTGTTGCACAGACATCACAGAGCCTTCAAGTCGACTACAGTCAGGTAACCGCCTCACTAGTTTTCGAGCTCATCGATGTCCAGCGTGCAGTAGCAAATGGTTCCCTCGTGAACGATGTTCCTCGTTCAGGCCTTACACCATTTTCTAATTTTCGTCCCACGACATCCGATTCGCTGGTCAATGGACTGTGGTTCACCAGTCTTTCATTCAGTCTTTCTACCGCACTATTCGCCGTCTTGACGAAGCAATGGATCCACCAGTACATGGCAGTGCCATCTGGCACGCCTCGGGACAGGTGTCGTGTCCGTCAGTTTCGGTATATGGGGCTCCAGCAGTGGGGCGTGGGTTTGATTATCGGGCTACTTCCAGTCCTCATGAGCGCATCGCTTTTCGTCTTTTTAGCGGGTCTAGTTGTTTTCCTCGTCCCGCTGCGAGGGTCGATTGCATTCATCGTCGGAAGCATTACATCTTTATCCTTCGCTGCGTACTTCATCACCAATTTACTACCCATCATATACCCCTCGTGCCCATACAAGACGCCGCTATCGCAGTACATCTTCCCTCTCTATACTTACGTTGCCCATAATGACTTCCTCAAATCAGTCTTCTCCCCGATTTCCAGATGCTGGCCCGAATCGTCGCCAGTCTCAAATGGCAATCCTCCTATTCGTGCACTTCGGGAGGCTGAGCGTGCAGCAGTAGTGCAGAGTGCAGATGAGACAGACGCGAGTGCGTTGTCGTGGTTATTCTGCATGTCCTCCAACCCCAGCGTACAGAGCATTGTTGTAGAGGCGGTCAGTGCTTTACCGTTGGACTCCGTGGCATCTCTGAAGCAGCGCGCAAAAGGAATGTTGGAGATGTTGGATGCCGCCCTCATTGACGGTATACAGAATCATTCTGGAGAAGGAAAACTTGATCGGCTCATTCGCACATTTTCTCGCCTCACTGAGCACAACGAATTGTCCATGCCATTGTTCCCACCGGGGGCATCATTATCACCCGACGTCTACGCAGAGCTTTTGTCTGTTCAGCCCATCCTGATGTATCACCAAGAGATCAGAAACTTGCTCAAAGCCGAGTTCACAAACAACGACCTTCGTCTGCAGCCCATTGTATGGGGAAATCTGCTCCGGAGGGTACTACCGCGGTTTGCAGAAGACGACCTCGTTCAGTGGTTACTCCATGCGATTCCAATATCCTATTGGCATATCGGCTACACTCTCCCTCCTCTATTCTTGACATTAGAAGGAGTGCAGATCTGTTCGATTCCTGAAAAAGACCATCAGGCTGTATCTCTTTGGACAGCCATCAACGAATATCTGTACCCGTACATCGCTGACATCTTTCTTCAAAGGCACGCAGACACTACGGACAATGTTAATCATTTCGGTCCCGTCGACGAATTTCCCCAGCCCAATGATCCCCGGCTGCGTTTTCTGCTGGAGGTAGCTGGCTCGCCCTCTATCCAGAAGGCCTACGGCGGCGTTACTTCTATCGATAGCTTTTTTGGATCTGCTATTCGCAACATCGGCCATTACATGGCGGTCGACTCGTTTCAGCTGTATGGCGATATTCCTTCTTTCAACCTAGACGCCGATCGTTACACAGTGCTAAAGCTCCTATACACACTTGTTTCGTCCCGCGAATTTGGCGGGGATGCTTCTGTTCGAATCGAAGATCTGCGTATCACCTTGGTCATATTCCTTCGGGTGTTCAATTCGACTTCCCCTCGTCCTCGTTTCATTCCTGAGGAATGGTGTACCCCAACCATGACTACTGCCTTTGTTCGAATTGCCTTCCAGGGTGATGCATGGGCATCTCAATATAAACCTGCTTACGGATACACCTCTGAACTTACAACGGCTGCTGAGCTGGTTCATTATCTTCTACAGTTCCCCCCTGTGATAAACGAAGTTTTTTCCTATTTTGTTTCCAGGCGTCTTCTTGGTCCGATAGCCAGTTTCCGTGGTTCTGATTTTGCCAGAACCCATGACTTATCAATCATCTTGAATGCGTTTGTCGCCGGGCTGGAATCCAATGTACTGGACCCCGAGACGATTCAACGGTCTACTGACTACTTATTCGAGCCTGACAACCTCGTCACAGTTTGTTCAGTTCTTCTCACGTGTATCAGAGGTCATTCGACTCTTCGTTGCCTCGCCCTCCTTCGTCGAGACCATCCTGCATGGTCAGAGTGCCTGACGAAACTTGACACTATTCCTGTACAGTTCGGAGCGGAAGCCTACCTGGACAGTCATGACATCATAGATTTCCGAGAATTTGTGGATAGAGGATGCGTCGGGGCCTACGGAATTGATAAGCCAGATTCTCATACACCGCGACGAGATCACGATGGACCCAGCTGCCCTCCAGAAGATTCGTTGTCGAGACTCAGGTTGTGGCTGAATCAGCTTTGGCCGCGACTTGGTGTTCGAGCTACCAACGAGGAAGTCGTTATGAGTGGTGTTGGCCAGGTGTGAATTTCCTTTAGGACAGTTAGATAGCAGTAGTAGTAGTAGATGGGTGAGGGTCCCAGATAGTTTGCCTATTGGACAGCTTTTACATAATGACAACTCCCTGGTCGGAACGCTGGGCCGGTGTGTCTGAAGCTTCCTTCAAGCGCTCATCATTTTGTTCGTTTTGCACCATCTTCCACAGCCATGAGGTTCTTCTCCGTTCTCTGACTCGGAAGATGGAAGGGAGAGGAAATCCTCCGAAAGAGCTGCCCATTCGGAGAACAGCTATCCAGAGGTCGAGAATTCGACCCACTACTCGTCACCGCAGAAGAAGATAACCCACAAAAGGACTGATGGGTATTAGGATTCGCGAATATCTAGTCAAAGGTCCCTGCATTCAAGTTCTATCCACAGGTTCGCGTGCGATCGCTCTTTTCGTTGCAGTCTTCGAATCCCTGTACGGGTGCATCGGTAAGGGCTGTGTGGATTTTGAACTCCAGGATAATGTATCCTATCATGATCCCACACCTCAATCCCTGAATCTAGCGATCGCCGAGTGTATTCCAGCTCTCCTTCAATACACAGGATGGTACACTATATTCTTCTCCCGTTATCCTTTAGCGCCGTCCCACAAAGCCTTACGGTTTACATGGCTGTCGAGAAATATAGAATCCATCAACCCCAGGGCAATGTGACCCCGCCATACTGAGGCTACTATACACGTTGATTTTATCAAACGAGCGTGGCGTTAACGGTCATTCGACATTCGGGGGATCACCCTGATCGCTTTCTTTCGAGTTCCCGGTTGCATACCCCCTCGTCCTCCAGGAGACAGTTTCCCTGCAGAGCTGGCTGCTAAATATGCGTCCATCGCTTTCCGGGACGATCCGTGGTTATGATCACCCCTAAATTCGGCTTCATACAACACCGATTTCTTACATTACAGAGCTGAACCCGTTATCTTCTTATTACGGATTCTTTCACCATGAATGCCATTTCAAGTTTGTTGAAAAAGCGGCCCTTCAGCTCGTTCATTGAACGCCCCGGCTCCGCCGCCGCTATCACTCGCTGAAGCCTATCAGAATCATATAACCGCCGTTGTCGCAGAACTGAGATCGGGGGACTTGGATCCTCAGATACGCCAGAAATCTTTGGAATGTCTTCATGAATCAGGGTCCCTCTACAGCTTATGCTGTTCTACTTACTCGTGGCAACATCACCGCATTTCATCAGCTCGCACTCCTCCGACATAATGTCCTTGTTTGATCTCGATATTTGCAGTCTTCAAGAAATGGACTTTCCTGGCTCCTATCCCTCTCGAACGGATGCCTATAGGTCTGGCACGACCCTTGACATGCGACTGACAAAGGATGATACCTGTCCTGTTACGTTGGGTCAGACACCTTAGTGCTAGAGTGGCTGTTCCCGAGGAAGCATCGATGTCTAGCTGTAGTGGCCATGTTTGATGGCGCTCATATACAGCAATTGCTGTAGAGGGTGATGATAGCTCCTTGTATCGGAACTTGTGTGATCCTGACGACAAGTTTGTCAAAGCAGTCCCCCTGCGCAGCCCCGGTAAGGCTCATAGCGGACTTGCCTTGCAAGCGTCCGCAGCTACACCACAATGGGTTCGGAAAACAAATGTCCGACTGAGTTGATTGCGAGCGATAATGTTTCTTGATCTCAGTATCCAGAAGTAGCAAAGCAGATTGCTTCCCGATTAATTCAACATATTTACAGTCCTAACCTAGAAGCAGAAAGAAGGAATAAACACGTCACAAAGAATGCATGTACATTATGTATCGTAGAAAGCGCAGGGTCGTAGTTGGTACATACACGTATAATAAGATAACTGAGGGCATTATATATAAACAGACGAAAGCACATACTGAGAATTCCGAGCGAAGAGGACGAGGCATGGCTTTGACAAGATGGTGAAATGACGAATGTGACAACGGCGCGAGGGGGTATAGAAGACCGTTCAACATCTCACAACGCTCACAGGACGGCTCCTGATTGACATGGGACTCGTCGCTCCGCTGACAGCTTCCAATCTTTCCTCGAGCCCCATACCGAGCCCCTCTTTCTCCCACTCATCGAAGCCTTTCAAATTGCCACCGTCCGTCAAGGTCAGCATATGAGGGGGTGTGGGCGGTTCCAAGGTCAAAGAGGATAGCATCACTGTATTTGTCGGACTGGAAGCAAGGAGGTCGCTGTACGACAAAAACGACAAGCGTTTCGTCACGCTCTTGGGAGAGGGGCACGGAGAAAGCTCACGAGCGATGCTCGTGGGAGACGGCGGGCCCAGAGATGACGTGGTAAGCAGCAACGAGGCCCTTGGAGACGGACTGCGGCTCACCAGCGGGCTGGCGGCTGGGGTGAGCACCTCGACGTCGACATCGCCTGCATGCGAATCTACCAGGATTGCCGCAGCTGAGTCGAGGACGGACGGCACAGAGCTCTCTGTGGTCTTTCCACGGGGTATGCGATGGGGATTCGAGTATGCTGGTGGCAGGGGCGGTGAAATGGGCTCGATATCACGCTCGAAAATGGCGGAGCTCGACGAGTGCACCGACGATGGCGACGATGGTATCGACGACGGCGACAGCGAGCGAGGCGACAAGGAGAGGCGCTGGGTCTGGGGCTTAATTATTGGCGAAAGTGTGAGTGTCATCGTGGTCCATGGCCAAGGAGGTCTCTGACCAGATCGGTTTCGCAAAAAGACACATACCCCCACTGACGTCATGTGACACTTCCGTTAGCAACGGGATAGATCCGGGATCAATCGGTCCGCGTCGGAACTCTAACTCGACAGCGCTCATTCTTCATGTTTTCATGCTTGTACATCCAGGATCCATCGGTAAGTATCAGGAGCATTCGAACCTGATTTTCTCAAACAATATGACCACCCCCGGTGGATGCCAGTTGCAAATTTTCTCCCCGACCACTCCTTGAACCTTTGTTTCCAAGGCAAAGAGTGTTTCTTCTCCTTGTCTCATGTATAAGTATCCTTGATCCGCTCCTTTTCGGAAGGAAGATCCTTTCCTTCTTCTTTCATGGTCAGCGGGTAACACGCAACTTCACAGTCCTAGGGCGCCCATCATGATACCACCGATTCTTAAGACCGGTAATTATGCTTCCGATATGACCCTCTAACTAAACTTGAAGGTTTCGGCACTAAATCGTCTTTTGATGGAAGCATGAAATCATTGGGTCATGATTATTTCGGTAGAAAAAGCTTTACTTATAAAACGTAATAAGCTCACGTCTCGCTGTCAGCGATAGCTAAATGAATTGAAATGGAGGCCTGAGACCTACGGCAATACGGCTTACTACCAAGAAAGATCTGTATGGCGGTAAGAGCGTACAAAAATCAAGATGGTCGCAAGCTGATCAATGACTATCAATTGGTTTTTGATGAATGATAATGGTCCTTCATATATGGGCATAATAGGGTACAAAAAACTGGATGGGCACAAGTAGGATTTCTCCATAGGCAAGTTTTTTATTCATGTCCAAGTTTGCCGAAATAATCTTGCAAGTTGAGGTTTTTTGTACACAAGTTAGCTGTTAGAAGACCTAGGCCATGATATTTGAATATGACATTTACATCATTCAGCCGGCCATATCATGAAGCCTCATCCTCCTGAAATCAAACTTTTATCCTCATAGCATCTTACTATGTGCTGTTTCTCAGGTAACAGTAGGTACAAATGACATGCATACCTTCAAAGCATCAAGAACAGTAGCCGGATACAAGTACAGATCCATTCAAGATGAATACTTCATTCTAATATCAACATCGCTGCTGACATCTTATCACTGTATGGAGAAATCAATATTTTGGCCTATAATATTAAAATTTATAACTGTATATTAATTTCATATATTACACAAAAATATTGAAAGAATATTTTCAATAAGTATTCTTTCAATATTTGGGAAATTTTCAATATTTCTTCAATATACAGGATTATTGAAATCATATTAAGAATGATGTGTTGATATTTTGGCCAAGATTCTTGAAAAAATATACAGTGATAGAATTCAATATTTCAGCCAAGGATATTGAATTCTTCATGCAGTGTATATGTTAGCACAATCCCCAGTACCAAAAGTGTGGAATCTTGGATGAAGTGCAAGAGAATTCATATTATGGCATCAATGGAGATGTCAAAGAGAATTGCCTCTTTGCTCCCTCAAAACACACAGGCAAAGAAGATGAAGCTGAACAATGATGAAGAGATTGAGTTTGTGAAAGAATTAATGGGAGATTTCAATTTTGTGGCAGAGAATTCCAATTGGGGATAGAAGTATGTTACAAGGTGGGTGTTAGACTCACAGCAATCATTGAAATCCACAATGATGAGTATGCAGTAGCTTTATGGATCATATCATACCTTATAAATACATAAATCCCCTTTGTTTGGGCCTCTGCACTGATTGGAAAATGTATGATAATTACCCCTGTATGTTAAGAAGGAAAAACTGTCCTGAAGCTTGTGTATAGACTAATGCCAGCAGACTTGGGTGGATGACCATCAACTAGAAAGATGCAAGAAATAGGACCTACCAACATGTGCTTTCTGTGGTGGAAAGTTGTGGAATCCGGTGACACGCTCGCAATGTGTCTACACATGTAATTTTGTGAAATGTATCAATACATGCATTGCATAATGGCTGGGTACTGAGATAACGAAAGATACAGATAGAGTGTAGTGCTATATGCATAGAGCACAGTGTCAAACACACAGAGTGCAATGATTACGTATGGAGCACAATATAGAGTCACACACAGTACAGCCTTGGGTGACAATTGGTAGAGTGCATGCTCTAACTTAGAATGATACTAGTCGAGGTTACACTAAGTATGAGAGCTCAGCACTTGATACTGAATGCACTAAGAGGCAGATCAACCATGTGCTCTAAGGAATTGATGAGAGACAGGCATGATACAAGGAGAACTACATTGATCTATGATGCGTGCCACGTGCATATAGAAACATAGAAGTAGAGTGCATGAAAAGATGTGCACTGCATGCGTAGATGGAAATAGACATGGAGCACAGTGTCAAACCAATAGAGTGCAGTGATCAAACCAAGATAGCGTGCAGTGTAACAACGCGCGCGTGTGCAAGTCTTCAGTGATGATTGGTAGAGTGCATGCTCTAACTTAGTATGATACTTCATTGAGGTCACACTAAGTACAAGAGCTCAGCACTTGATACTGAATGCACTACCAACAGATTGCATACATGATCTGCAGACGTAATAAAAGACATGCCTGATCCCAAGAGAACTACGTGACACATTGATCGATGACACACAGGGCCCTGATTGTGCGGCACGTGCATGCGTGTCCCAAATAATGCCTCAGTATAGATAACTCCGAGAGAACCCAGTATGGCCAAAGAGCGCAGTGCCTAGGCTTATCACGGGTATCCCCCACCAACCAGAGAAACCTAGAAACTCAACTTTAGAATAGGATACAGCCTATATGATTGGTTGTCACTCCAAGTATCCTCTGAGAAAATGACGAGTGACATGCCAACACATAGAGAGCAGTGCGAGTGGAGTATCAACCATGAGGAAACAGAGTCTGGTCTCGAGATAGGCCTCCAACCAAGTGTCCAGCCCCGGGCATGCTATAACAATGTGCGTGCGTTGCGAGGAATAATGTTCTGAGGTTCTAACAGTACTGTATTAAGTTGTATCAATGTGTATGATGTAGAATTGTATAAATACTGTAGTGTAGATGTAGAGTACAGGTTTTGAGCCCACGGTGTAATAGTGCAAAGCTTTTCAGCCACGTGCTCTAGCACTTAGAGTAGCTAGGAACTTCGAGAGAGAGAATACAACCCATATCAGATATCTATTGTGTGAATTAAGTCGCACACTTAGATAAGAAAATAGCGCAGCACTCTGTGCAGAGAGTCTGGTTTCGGTTTGACTTGTGCTCTGTGAGAGAACAAGAGTACAGTGTCTTGAAGGTCACCCTTTCGAGTTCTTGAGGGCATTTGTGTGATGCGAGGCATTACAGGCAGCAGAGGTTCAAACCCTTTGGCTTGATTAGTGCTTGCTCTTCTGTGTTATTTCTGCAGGTTGGCAAAGGTTCAAACCCTTTGGCTTGTTGGACGGGGTTTCTCTGGATTGCATAGGTTTGAACCCTGTGAATCTACAATTGGTTGGAAGCTCGAGCGTATAGGTTCAAACCCTGTGGCTCTTGTGGAAGTTTTGGAGTTTTGTGTCAGTGTAGACACTTCTCCACGTGTTTGCAAAGGTTTTGGTTTAGCACGCAATGCGTGAGGTTTATTAGTGTGTTGAGTTTAATAGGAATTGGTTTCTGCTTCGAGCGCAGTTGTTTAAGTGGTGTTTAGGGTGTTATTGATTGTGTGCAGTGGTTATTAGAGTCCCAAGCGACTGCTAGAAAGTTGTGGAGACATTTGACGAAGTTGTATTGTGTTATACACCCTTGCCTTGAGGCCCGGCGATGGAAGTTGCACCCTCTTGTTCTTGAGAAAAGCTGTTGGACTTAGAGAAGTCTAGGTATTATACGAGCGCTATTGCTGCACATGTATCTTAGAGATATTGAGAATTGAATTGTATTGGTTCGCTACTTTCATCGCATTAGAATCCCCCCACGAACTTGAGCGTGTTTGTGTGTGTAGTGTTGGGTGTGGGTATGATCAGTGTCTTCGACGCTGTTGCATTTCTAGCTCTGTGCACTCAGACAGCTCTTCACCAGTCTGAATTTGGAGGCTGGTCACCCCAGATGAAACTTGTGAGGAAGGTATTTCACTGTTCAACTTGCAGAAGTAAAGGCAGCTTGTGACCATCTCAACTTTTGTATGCTGTTACCACCATACAATGGGTTGATGGTGTGATGCTCAGTTCAAATCTGGGTGAACTCATTATATGGTGGTAATAGCATACAAAAATTATAGTGGTCACAAGCCACTTTTACTTCTACAAGTTGGATGAAACCACCTTCACAAATTCCATCTGAGCTTACCAGTCTCCAAGTTTAGACCACCGGATGCCACAAGTTTTTGCCATGGAAAGCACAGATGGTCATCCACTCAAGTCCACTGGCAGTAGTCTATGTATGAGCTTCAAAACAGTATTTCATTTCTTTACACATGGCAGTGATTATGATATATTTTCCAATTGTGGGAGCCCAAATGAAGGAGGAATATATATTTATAATGAATATGATGACCCATAAGAACTATAATATACTCACATTGTGAACTTTGATGCATATATTGCTATCAGTCCAATAACCGCCTCGCAATACACCTCTATCCCCTTATTGGAATCCTCTGAATTGAAACTGAAATCTCCCATCAATTTATTCATAAATTCAACCTCCTCATCATTGTTCAGGGCTACTTTAGCTGCATATTCTTCACCTGTGTGTTCTGGGGGAGTGAAGGGGAAGTTATTGTTGATGTTGCCATCCATCCCATGATGTATGAATTCCCTCTCACTTGTTGAGCTAGTCTGCATGGTCTCCCTTTGTTGTATCCTTGACATCATCTGGGATGCAAGCTCACAACACAATGGGAAGCCTGAATCACATACACCTATGGACCCTGAATGTCATGGTGAGATGGGAATGGAGAGCTTATTGGGCAGTGATTGTATGGAGGGGAGCAGACCGGTCAGCAGCGTTATCACTCTTTGAAACCCAATTAAGAGTCATGTAGTGCAAAATCCCATTTTGCTGGGGACAGAACTTGTGAACATGGACAGAGGAATCAAACTTGCAAAGCAGAGATGCACCTAATATGTATGGTTTTACTGGACTAAAATGCACAATCACATGAGGGTAGGCATGGCTGCATGAGGACACCAATTGTCAGAACAGTGATTCTGACAATTCTGTTCCCAATGAAACACATTTTGTCACATCAGTCACATGGATTGCTCCCAGGCCCGGGACATGCCTTTGGGTAGCCAATAATGTATTTTTATTTAATGCCTGTGAAATTTGTCAATAAATTCCACCACCAAACACTTGAAAAAAACAAACAAGCATGTGCTTCACACTGGTCAAGATCAACCTCTATGTTCCACTCTCCAGACTCTTAGCTAGCAGTGCAACTGATGTATTCACTAATTGGACCAAATGCTTAGATTTTTGGCTATCCAATACCAAGACAGTTGCCCTTTTATAGACTATTTAAATTGAAATCAGAAGCTATTATGCATTGTACATGATGTTACTGAGTCACAAAACCCGTAGGTCAGTCACATAGTGTGACATTGGATAAATATACATGTGATGTTCTCAATATGATGCCTCCCAATCCGTAACATCATAGTAATAACCAGCAGATTTGGTTAGGGATGCAGCATGTTCAGGGTACTCTGCATCCACATCCAGGATGTGACCCAACTCAAATGGTAAAGTGGGAGCCCAACTGAAGGCTACATAGAAACTTTCACAATAAAACAGGGCCATGTCCCATTGCAAAGATGTCAACATATCCTTTGTATATCTGTCCTTTTCATCCCATATACTCTGCAGACAATTTCTCCATGTACTCATCACATGGCATAGTGAGGAGACATATGGAGCCTGACACATCCAGCTAGACTCTGTGAGACTATGGTGGGCTTCTACAAGCTTGACAATCCAGCACCAGTCATAAGGTCCTCTGAGAAAACAGTATCCCAAGTGTTTTTGATGCCTCCTTAGAGCAGAGTCATTCTCGATGACCCTCAAATGACTATCCACAGATAAGATTTCCAACCTGAAGCCCAATTCAGACAGCTCCCAAAGGATTTTGTGCATGTCCTCTATGTTCATGTGAGGTGTAGACTTGCCCTGCCAGGTCGCATCCACCAATACTCCTTCCTGAATGGACATTTCATCCAGACATCCAACCAAGAAGGTTGCCACTAAGTCACAATGGTGGGTCTCCTTTCCTCTCTATTGATAGAAGAATAAATGTGAGAACTTAGTCTGGTGCAGCATAGGCAAAATGACTGAGGTATGGGGTAACTATGGTGAGGTTATATAGCTAAGATTGAGTAATGACAGGAGTTATGATATAAAAGGTAAGTAGGAATGAGTGACAATTGAAAGGGAAATAATATATGATATAATGCACAACGGGATGGGAACAGATATCCTCCAACACTCTCACCCAGTCATGCACATCTGACTTCCTAACCCAGTCATAGCTCAGGATGGCCTGCTACATTTGGTGGCTGACTTTCCCAGGGTGGTATGAGGATGTCTGGATGGCCAGATGGCCTGGGCAAAGATGCAGCCAGGTACTCAGCAATAGGTCTGTCACAGTGCATTTGAAAATCACAAGGCATTGCTCACATGACATTGACGCTGTGATGTGATGAACCAATAGGTCCATCACAGTGAGTTGTATGGTCACAAGGTAATCAACTGAGATGAAGTAATTGTTTTAGCATAATAAACTTTTTGAATTTATTTATTACAGGAGGGGTCCAGAGGTGGTGGCCCAAAGTAGGTGTCACCCTCTGGTCACATTTGAGGCACCCAGGTAGCCTATCTTTCAGGGGTGGAGGCACCCACCCTCTCTCAGCCGTGTATGATTGTGCATGGCCATGTGTGATCTTGTGTGATCGTGCATTTTAGTCCAGTAATACCCAGTGATGTGCCTAAAAAGTGCTCAGCGGTGTAAACCTAATAAAAATGCATTTCTGAGAATTACAAGTATCGCTAAGTATAAGAAAGTAACACCCTAGTAAGAACACCATAACCTGGAAAGATTATAAGGCAGCAAGAGTCATATAAGCATACCGGGTTGTGAACATACCAGCAATTGATAGAACCCACCGAAGCACTCCACATGTCAAGGTAGGCCTTCTTAATTATCGAAAGAATAACAAACCCAGGCACGGTACCACGTGATTTGGATGGCTGAGTCCGGCAGGTCAATAAATGTGTTACCAAGTCCAAATATGGCAAGAGCATGGAGATTACCCGGTAGCTGGGCAAGAACTACAAGTTCTACCTGGTTAGCTGCGGGTTACCTGGGAGTATGCATCATAGCATGGGTATGAGAAAATAGCTGCTGCATGCATTTGCTCATAGGCAATCTATAGGTCGGGTACAGGTCCAGACCTATCCGGTAAGGAAATATGACTTGATTGATGGTGTGATTGTGCCTTCTGATCAAGCTTTAAGTAAGCAGTGTAGTAGGATTACTAGATATTCCGAGTCCTATGTATATAGGTAATCGGTCCTTATAGAGGATTGGCCACTTAAAATGATTCCTTCAGTGATTGCCAAACTTGCTGCATGAGCCCAACCGTGGGAAAAAATGAAAAAGATTCATCAATATCCTGGGAATCCTTTACTTTTCTTAGCATTTTTGTTCGGCCAATCGGAATTAATCGTCCATTGGTGAAATTCATTCCGGTTCCTTTGTTTTTGGCCATTCGGATTTCCTGTCCATCTCCTTTGACATTTGTTCACTTTCTGTTGCATTTTGCATTGTCTCCCACTATTCTTACAATGACTGATTATATTCTTGCCTGTATGTTCTTATTTATTTAAGGAAAACACATCTGTTTCTGATCCTATTGAGGTTCCATCCACCAGCAATTCAGACATACAGAAACCTATCAAGTTGCAAGATATACCTCCTTATAATAATACAGAATTACCAGTAATAACAGAAAATCTTATACCTAAGGGTTGTAAATGGTATAATAATAGCTGTGCATATGATGCTGTATTGTTTGTATTATTTAATATATGGAGTTCAAATCTAGATATGTATTCTGTTCTGTTCACACAAATGAATACAGAATGGCTGGGTTTACTTGTAGGTTCATTTAAAAAGCATGCAGCAAATGAATACACTTTAGAAGAGGTAAGAGATTTTTTACATCGTAAATTGTGTAACATGTATTCAAATGTATTTGTATTTGGGCAGAACACAAGTGTGGAAGCAATTGTAAGCAAACTATTTGTAAGCTCAACCGTATTCAACAAATTAATAGTAGAATGTTCTAATCTGCACAATATTAGTGTAATTGAATCATTCAATTGTTCTATCATACCTTCTCACAATGGCAACACATCAAAGCAGCAACTATTCAAGAGTATGTTACAATTTATTTACTTTTTACCTTTCAGAACCTTCACATTGGCACTATATGCATCACATGGGCAACGGTCACATCAACTTCTATAAATCTTCACCATCACCATTGTCAATAGCTATTATTAGGACTACCATTTAGTATATAAGTAGCACGCTCTCAGCTGTAATACTCAGCTTCGAGCTAAAGTTTATACAACCTCATTCTTCTCTCAATTCACTCGCAACGATCTGACTGTTGCACTAGTCTCTGACCACACCAGACAATACTGAGACTCTGTTAGACTCGGGTATTACCCGGCATAGCCTAGCAGTTTACTCTAGTTTGGTTTACTCAGGGCTAGTCCTAACAGAGTACCTGGATGTCAGCTCAAACAAGACACTAAAACAGAGATGTACATATTGTTATGCACCTGTTTACAAAAAAGACTTATTTAAATCTGCCCCACCATTGCTAGCAGTGTTAGTATCATCCAGTAATACACCTGCAGACCCCCATATTGAACTTCAGATACATAGTCAAAAATTGAGATATAATTTACAAGGCATAATATATTTTGGACACACTCATTTCACTGCACGGTATATAGATAACAAACATAATGCATGGTTTCATGATGGATTGACCCTGGAATGTAATGCAAAGTATGAAGGCAATATCCATGAAATTGATTTAGCTGATGGACCTAATGATCAAATACCTGAATTGTACATATACACCATTCAAATGTAAACATAGTTATACAGACATACACCTACAACATAATATATATAATACCATAACATATGATTAAATTCCAATATCATGTATATACTGCAACATAGATGTGATAAAAATTAAGACCATAGGACTTGGATAATGCCACACAAATGTGATGGCCCTCAACAACTAGTCAGGTAATAGTAGCCCATAGTTTTATTTATCCTAAATAGACATACCAGGTAGTATAAAAGTAGGTAGTAAATAGTCGCCGAGAGAAGTTTCCTGGCCCCCAGCTACAGTAGTAATACCTGTGGGAATTTAGGTTAGAAGCTTTGAGTCCTAGACTCAATAGAATTGAAAGTAAATCATGATTAAGTTCGCTCTAGCAAGTACCCTCAGAAAGAGTCAGAATCAGTATTGAAAGTTTGTACCTCAGAGCCAGTCAGTCAGTCAGAGTCAGTCAGTCAGTCAGCCTGGTTTGGAGATTCTTGCAACTCAGTGCAGAATCTGGTATCTCAGTAGATACTCGTGTTTTGTGTTTCTGATAAACAAGAATAAATCCTACCTGGTCAGAACAGACCTATAAAATCCAATTATATTGCAACCCAGAAATCTAATAAAGTACAAAGTTCTACATAATGGACATTCCTCTGCCCCCACAAACTTGCTGGGTTAGTGTCTTAGAGTGTTATAAGTGTGAGTAACTGTACCATTGCACACCTGCACCACCACCAGCCCTTTCACCAGCATACCTAAACTTGTGTTGTGAGAGTCCTCATCGAAGTTAGGGACATGATAGTGTTTTTGTGCTTCTTTGTGACAATAGTCTTGTGGCTCAAATTAGTCACTTGTGGTCACAAAACAAGCAGCTTGCGACCATTTGAATTTTTGTATGCTATTACCACCATATAATAGCATACAAAAATTCAAGCAAGCACAAGTTGCCATAATCTGATCGCAAGTGTGTCTTGCGAGTGTGCAAGTTTATGTCCCACACAAGTTAGGTGATTTTGTATGGATGTATACACACCAGAATCAGTTACTACCATATATAATTAAATAAAATCTGGTGAGTGAGTCCGGAGCATGACAAAATGCTTCGACAGCGGGCCAGCATTATTCTGACACTTAGTACTAGTCTTTCCTCCAATTCTATTATTGTGGTGGACCCCATTCCTTCAGCCTCTGATGCATCTGTTTTACCTATTTATCATCTCCATTTCACAAGATGAATTCATGTTTATTGTCCTGCAATGTTTGATCTCCAGATTCCAGGTTAGTACTCAGTAGCTGGCTATTCTCATTTGAAGGTATGCATGTCAATTGGCATGGCATCATCTTCCTCAACATCATCCAGACAATAAACTCTGGATTCAAATGCTATATGCTTCGCATGCTGTGGGTGCGTTGAGATTAAGCTTAGTCAGAGGCTATAGTCTATGAGAATGAAAGTCTGATTTCTGGGGGACGAAGCTCCATAGATGGCCAGCCGAACGGCGTAAATGCCATATTCAAATATCACGGCCTATGTCTCCTCCTCAGACTATCGCAAAACAGCCAACTTGTGTATTAAAAAAACCTTAACTTGCGAGAGGATTCCGGCAAACTTGCACACTTAGAAGGAACTTGTGAGAGGATTATAGCAACTTGTGCTTGTCCTATTTTTTGTATGCTATTACCGCCATATCATTACGATGAAAGCAGCTCGAAAATTCTTTTTCATCTGATTTTCTGCCTGCATGTCTATACGGCTAAGTTTTAATGCTATAGGCCCTTAAAACTTGGGGAGTCGGGACTATGACTCAGGAGGAAAAGTAGGTATGTTTGACCCTCATTCCTGTTATGGTCTTCTCACATTGAACTTGTCGTGATATGCCAAAGGACAAGCGAAAGGGAAAAGTAAATCCTACCACAACAGCTCAAAGTACTTGGCTATGGATCTGGGGTAGAAGCATTCCCCCCCGTCCCAATTTCGAATAGGCTGGGGAGTACATGTGAACGAGAAAATCATTAAATCACAGATAGGTGGGCAAGCAAATTACACAAAGGTTTGGCAACGCTACTTTCTTTTCTTACGTGTTCCCGTAAATTTCGTTTTATGAAAACAGACATTTGAAGGCCTCAGAGCATCAGAGGCGACATGAGAGATTACCATGCATCATGTTGGTGGAAGTCCCCATATTATGTTCTCCTGCGGAGTCCGAAGCACGCTTCTCGTCATAATTTGACGTTATATTGGGTACCGGCAGCCCCTGCCAAATTTCGGGCTCCGAGCGATCTCGATCTCGGCTGGAAATATGCCACTTTCATGGATGCACCTACTGCAGCTCGAACGAGGAAGATTCGCGAATACTTTTGCAGGAACATTTTGCTCAGGACGTAATTATACATGTATTCTTCGAAGCAGAATATTTTTAAGACCCTGTTTTACTATAGTTTCATTGTATTTATGACATTAAAAATGCCTTTTTAAAAAATGTGCTCCAAAGAATACATGTATTTTATTTTAAAAAGATATCCTGTAATTTTTCCGAAGCAATATGAGGGTTGTGGAAGCCTGTACCAGGTGCATTTGGATCAGTAGTCCGAAGGCTTTACAAATACAACCAAACAAAGGTGTCCTCCCAGTTTTACACCATCTCATCTGCTGTTGATGGATGTGGTCCTTATTGTACTTCCGAAATACTTGAGGAAGTATACCAAGTACAGCATGGTGCAAAAAGATACCTCACAGTAGCAAAATTGGATTTTCAGTTAGACTAGCATATAAAGAATTGTAAAAATGGCTCAGGATTGGATATTGCAAAGGCTAAATCTGTGCAAAAGACAGAAGTGACTTAAAATATAGATACAAACATCTCCAGACAGCTGTAGCCAAGTTACTGGAGCTGCAGGGAATCTGGCAGTTGAGGCTGACAATGAAGAAGCAGAGACAGGGGCTGGAAGGTGCCAAGAAGAGATCATAGATTTTGATATTAAGGGACAGGATGAGAGTGATAATTAGTATTATTCTAGGAAGAATAGTGCTACTATATACTTGAACTTGTATGTAGCATTATGAAAAGAGAGGAGCATCCATCAGTGAGATTTGAAGCAATTAACGTTGATTTGCCGTCAAAAGGGCCGAAAATAGGCTTAGTCAGCTCACGTTTTGGAACCGGCAGTTGCCGGTACCCAGTTATATACATGATATGCAAATTAAATACGATAACCCTTTTCACTTCTGGTGAGAGTATTTCGCTACAGATTCATAGAGTTCCAAGACGCCTGAAATTCCGGACAGTAAAGAGCTGCTGAACATCAAGCAGCCATGTTCAACTCACGAGGTTTCGAAAACAGAGGCATCGTGGCCTTGTTGTAAGGCTCATAGTACGTCTTCTTAACTTGCGTCTAGTAATAGCCCCACTGTCAGCGAAATAGCCGTGTCTGCACACAAAACTCCGATGATTACCTCAAGGAACTGTTCGACGGAATACGCCCATATCTCAAAGATCTTGATAGTTGTCTCGCCAGTGCTTTCGTCGTGGCTGACGGCTATTTCGAAGAGTGTGCACTCTGGCTCATCGCAGCACTTTTTGTGCAGTGGCTCGAAGTGAGACCAGAAGACGTCGAGGTCAGACGACTTGATGAAGAGGGTGAGGTCGAGGACTGTGGAAGACATGTTGTTGATGTCTGTGGCGGACCAGTGTCTGTATTTATGCATCGGTCAGGTGAGCAAAGAGAGAAATTTACAGGGAGGTAAATAATAACATGAATGCTCCATTCTGCACCGTTTAAATCAGACTAGTACTTGGTTGAAGTGAGAGAAGTTTTAAATCACTAATTACTCGAGTGTTGGAGTCTTTCAATAGTTGGAATTCCGCCAGAAAGCCTTCAAGCACTTCATAAAATAAACGACGTCACATCCCATGCTCCTGAAATAGCTTGTCCATTAGTTGAGCGTCGACTAATTCACTGATGAAAAATGAGATATCGATGAGAACAATACGTGTACAACAGGTCATTACGTTCTGTCGACGTTTCGGATGGCATTCTTGGCTAAGCTAAGGAGGTAAAGGTTGTCTACCAAGCGATCAATATGCCCGCTCCTTCGTAATACCGGTAAGGAGTGGGACCGTACCACAGTAAAGTCTATAACTCATTTGCATCCTCCACCAGACGATGCGGGTTTGACCTCTCCAGTACTGAATTGAGGACTTTGAGGTGGAGTCAATGACGGGGTTGTACAAGTCTCCGCCCTGCCACCGGCCCGAAAATCGAGCACGAAATCGGAGCGGAGAACGCGCCACTCCAAAACCCTTGGCCACTCCCATTTGCCACCTCTATCTCACCATATCCACCGTCACAATCACTGCTGGGGCTGGCATGTTTTTAGGCTCCAAAAAGTGGTTCTAAAAATATCACAACTTTCCGTGCAATTTTCAAGCAAATTTTCGACAGGAAAAAAGATGACCTAAAAACAAGACGAAAGAGGACACGAGGACACATTTTCATCCTGTTTTATGATAAGGAACTCAACACAGAAAACAAATCAAAGATGCGGATTCCATTCTTCAACGGCTCTTTTGTTAAAATTTTGCTCTTTTTTTGGTGCGTAAGAACTTTTTAAAAGGCAAGGTATTTTTATGGCATTTTTTAGGTCCTGTTTGCGATTGCAAGAAGGCGATCAACAGTCACATTATATTTAGAATATGTTGTAAGATCCAAAAAAGCAGTCGACCCCAGCAGTGAATGTAACCGCCTCATAATTTCTCCTGTTCTCAACAACCTGGCCAAATAGTACCTGCATCACGAATCTGATCCGCGACCGTCATCACCGCGTCGCTTTCCCCCTCAGTGCGTTCAACCTGTATATTGTCATTCCTGAACTGCAATACCGCAATATGTGCGGATTCTACTGCCGTTGGTGATGACAAGAACTCCGAGTCATTATTTTTTTCTATGTTCAGTACGTCTCGGCGAAAGGCCGCCACTTATTGAGCCATTTCGCACCTGTGCGTATCGTCTAGTCTAACACCAAGCCAACAGAGAACTTTGCATGAGTTTAAGGATTTTGTCTATAGCAGCTCCGTCGATTGCTGATACAGTTATGTTACTCGGCCAATTCGAATCCGCTGAAGATTGGATTCCAACCACCATTTCCTTTTCTACTCCCCGGGCCGATCAACTGTGATCCTATCTTGTCTCAAAGCTGTAGGCCTGTATCCACACGTGAGACCTTTTTCTAATCGGTGGTCTCAAGGCTGAGCTGAGGCACGAGGAACGAGGAACGACTCCGAAGCGGTAGGGCCATGCCAACTGCCATCGCAGTTATGGATGGGCCAAGTACAAGATGCGATATGTGTAAGTAGATAGTTCTTTCCGGATGCACTTTCGGTATTACGCGATGGTTCCCGCGAAGCTACATTGAAATTTTAAACTAACGATGCTACAGTTTTCTTCCATTTTCTCCACCGTCGGACTAGGAATACGGCTAAATTTTCTCCTTTTCATGCGGCAGTTTTCCTTCCTACTTGGCAGTCTCGATTTTTCTGTGAGGCGGCTTAGACGTGCCTGACTGACTCTGTTTCTGTCTGCAGTATGTTAGGTCCGAGGCTACCCCTGGATTGCGGCATAATCACTGTGGTGCCCGTTGATGGTTCCTACCATTCGTTCCATGAATAGTCCAAAAGTGGTACAGAGACAGACTACGAAATTTCAACCAAGCAATTTTTCAACTTGGCCAAGGCGCCATGTGGCCCTATAGTTCATTTTTTCTTTATCGTTCTTCGAACCTTTGAAACTCTGGGAAGAATTCTGGTCGTACTATTGGCAGGACCCGTCTCACTGCCACGGCCCAAGATCAAGAGCTTGTATCTCGGTCTGGAATTCTTGTCCGAAAATACTCCTGTCTGAGCGTTAGAAATGTTACGTGCCATGAGCTTCACCCGCCCCCTTAAATACCCTCGAGAACCACGATGAACGTCAGCCAACACCTCATCCCAGCTTCTCAAGAATGCTCGTTGCTCTTGTGCTCTATCTTCTGGCAGAGATCTCTTTAGGGTTCGAGGTCGTTGGCCCAACTACGAGTCTAGAAATCACGAACCTGTACCTCGCCCCAGATGGATTCACGCGCTCGTTCGTCTGCTTCTTCTATATGTGCCTCACATTTGCTGACCGCCCAATCAGGACAACCGTAGCTGGAGGGACGTTCCCTGGGCCATTAATCCAAGGAATTAAGGTGTGATACTTTCATTTAATCTAAGTGACAAATTCTTACTTGAAAATGTTATTAGGGCGATCGATTCCAGATTGATGTCAAGGATTCGCTCCACGATAAAACAATGCTTCAAAGCACCACCGTTGTAAGCAATCACTATCTTATAGTTCACAACCTTCTAACATGCCCCGGATAGCACTGGCACGGTATTTTCCAACGGGGTACAAATTTTGCGGACGGTGTTGCTTTGGTCACCCAGTGCCCTATCACGACGGGAAGCTCGTTCTTGTACGACTTCCCCGTACCAGATCAAGCTGGGACATTTTGGTACCACTCGCACTTGTCCGCACAGTACTGCGATGGATTGCGTGGCCCATTTGTCGTGTATGATGGTATCGACGGAGTGAACGACCCGCATAGGGCTCTGTACGATGTTGATGATGGTTGGTACCCTTCGTTGGAGGTCTTCTTTATTCTCATGTCTTTTCAGAGTCAACTATCATCACGTTGTCTGATTGGTTCGTGCTACTGTCTTCCGATGAGCGAAAGTCTTCTGATATCCGGTTAGGTACCATATTCCTACTCCGGTCCTTATTGAACAACTAGGTAAAAAAAGGTTCAATTCTACCCTAATCAATGGGCTGGGAAGGTTCTATAAAGATGTACGTATAAGCTTTTTGTTTCCAAAACGTTATGCTTACTCTTCAATAGCCGACTTCACCTCTTACGGTCATCTCTGTCGAGCCCATGAAGCGGTACCGACTCCGTATAATTTCTATGTCGTGTGACCCGAACTATATCTTCTCCATCGATGGTCACGACCTCACCATCATTGAAGCCGACGGGGAGAATACTGTGCCTCATACGGTGAACGCTTTGCGCGTCCTTGCAGGTCAACGGTATTCTGTTATCTTGAATTCCAAACAGCCTGTTGGTAACTACTGGATACGCGCCCAACCCGACACCGAGGCCTTCGGTTTCAACGGAACGGCCTTCGAGTCAGGAATTAACTCGGCTATTTTGAGGTATGTAGGTGCTCCGGAAAGAGATCCTACTTCTACGCAGGATACCCCTGTTGTTCTCTTGAAAGAGGCGAACCTTCATGCCCTCGAACATCCCGGTGCTCCGGGACTACCATATCCTGGTGGTGTCGATCTGGTGCTCAACTTGACATTGGGATTAAACACTACTACCGGCGAGTTCACAATCAACAGCATCCCATTCCAGCCGCCATCCGTCCCAGTTCTGCTTCAGATTATGAGCGGGGCGCAGAAAGCGCAGGATTTGTTGCCACAGGGTTCCGTGTATGGGCTTCCGCTCAATAAGACGATTGAGATCAATTTAATTGGAGGGATGGCAGTTGGGGATCCTGTGCGTATATTTCTTAATATCCAAAAGAGATCTATGCTTAAGATACTTCTAGCATCCAATGCATTTACACGGTGTAAGCTCTCAACCAGTACATATCGCTGTTTTGCTACACACTAACATAATTGCAGCATTCGTTTGACGTCGTCAAAAGTGCGGATAGTGCTGTGACGAACTATATCGATCCTGTTCGCCAGATTTCTTCTTGTTCAGCCCTTCTGAAACTGAATAACCTCGCAGGTCCGTCGGGATGTAGCGGGCGTCCTGTTGGGCAATACTACTACCATACGCTTCGTAACAGATAATCCTGGACCTTGGTTTTTGCATTGGTAAGCGTTGCCTCTTTTCCATGTTCACACCGTCTTTACTCATTCGCTCATTATAGTCACATTGACTTTCATTTACATGAGTGAGTATCATTTTATTCTCCTGTTCTCATGCCAATAATGAACTTTCTTGGATCAGGGGTATGGCTGTAGTACTCGCCGAAGCTATCGACGACACCGCGTCGTTCAATCCAACACCTGGTAAGATGATCGACCAGCTACAGCCTTTCGTATCCTTGATCATACATGTCTTTCAGCCGCCTGGGATAGCCTCTGTCCCGCTTACAACTAAGTTTCCCCAGATCAACTCTAGTGCCGCTCTTTTCGTGCCCTTACATTTGTTACATTATGTTATGCTACTCAACTTCATTACTGTATCAAATCCGTATTTACTACGCGTTAATTCTATTATGCGACATCCGCGTTGGAATTTCCCAAAGTTCGTCTGAATTCCACGCTGTATGAATTGTGTTTTGTCTCGGCCTTCCCGTTCGCGAGTCTCTGGAGTACAAGTTCAGGAGTGCGGGGTAAAGAAATTTCCTGAAAATACGCGCGAGTCATTGTAAGGTTTATCACATAAGGTGGAGGTTCTCACCATACTATCAGAAGTAGTTATAATATGCCTCTCAAGGATACATATAGCATCGCGAATCTTTGCCCTCATCTCCGGTAGGGAAGCCCCATCGACCTTCTGTTTCCGGAACCAGTCAGTCGAATCCGATTCATCCTGCGCTAGTTCTAAGAGTCTCTTCCGGCATATATCCCACGAAGGATCCCCAGGCCGCTTCTTTATCAACTCTGACAGTGCTTTATTTGGACCCTTTGCTTTGCCTACATTGTTGCAAGCCAGAGTAGTACATATAATGGGGAGAACGTCAGGTTGGTGGGCATAGTCCAGCGAGGAAGATGTTAGTCCAGGAATATACGCCTCCAGAATTCTGACAAACTCTGGATGCAACTGGCAATTCTCTGACAGCCTAAGGCAATCAATCTGCTCAAAGGCGTCATATGCGACCGATATACGGTTTCTGAAGCAGTGTCGCAAGATCTGGGATAAATTGTGGAAGTATAGCTGATGCGTAGGGTTAAGATTCCCGTTATTGTCTACCGACAACCCCTGCAGCGACCATGACTCGTCGTCAAAGGCTACTTGTATAAGCTTCCGCATAGTTATCAAGGACAAAGAATGTCCGACGTATAACGGGAAGTTGAGGAAGCCCGTCCTTAGTCGAGACGGCATTCCCAGCACCATGCAATATATCTCCAGTATGCAGATGCGCCCAGACCAAAACTGGGAGTCTCTCGGAGTTTTCGCATTGAACAAATTAGTATCAGATTGGATAAATCGATCCATTCCAAGTATGATACCTCGGCCTTCATCCGTAGTCAGCAAGGGATATCTTGCCACACATCGTTCGAGGTCGTTTATGGTGCTCACGAATAATCGCAAACCTGACGCCGAATCTGGGGAGCGACGAAACACAATATTGAGAAGAAATTCAATGATGGCCAAGAGGAGTTGGATACGCGGGATGGCATCAATATGGTGCTTTGCGAACATATTGCAGCCTGCTCGCGTGTATGCCCCAAGTAGATTTTCGACTACGTCTCGGTATAGATACATGATGATAGCCTGGCGTAATGTGCTGACATGTGGCGTATGCAGAGAGATCGCGTGCGTCGGGGGACTTGACCAATCCTTAGCCGAAGCCTCTAGTAGAGCCGTAGACAACGAAATCCAAGATTCCATAACTTGCTCCATGCCTCCGATGTTAATATCGCACCCCCGTTTGACGAGTTGCGACCAAACGAGGGGAGGAAGCTGTACATCAACCTTCCTATCAAGTAGGTCAAGGATGAACTGTATCGACCCTGCATGTCGAAGAGTAAGCGGTACGAACACGCTCGTCTGGAAATGGCTGGTAATCACTACAGCAGCAAGGCGAGGTGCGGAGAACTCCGGGAGCCTGAGGTAGGGTGTTCTCGTTAGATGCGAAACCTCAATGGGGATTTGCAGTTCAAATCGCAGGAGCCGTTCCAGCTTGTCTTCTTTCCCTGAAACAGGGACTATGACATCTTCGAATGGACCTGGGGATAAACATTCGTTCAGCAGTGCTGTCTGCTCCTCAAGAATGTCGGTATCGGCAAATCTCTGACGAGCTGTGCCTGAAACCCCCAAGGGAAGTCCTGCGATTGCTTGGATAACGACGCTTCGTACTGTGGGATTCGACGACGTGTCGTATAGCCAATATAAAGCGTCCACATCAAGCGTATCGGAAATGGACTGGACGATGTGCGTCTCAGTCTTATTCAACGACTGAATATGTATCCTGTTCGAACTTGACGGAATTCTGGGCAGGGGCTCGGCGAAGAAACCTTTCAGCTTGGGAATGACGCGTTGCGAAAAATAGCTCGCTAATAAGTATGCAGCATCTGAAAGTGGCGTGCGGTAAGGGCATTGCGAGAACCAAAAGGGAAGGACATTCGTTGTAATAACGAACAGATATGCCATGGCTCCAATTCCACCGGTGACCCAAGCAATGATAGTATGCATGGGACTAAGGAAAACAACGAGGCCTACGAAGAAGAACGCCAAGGCAAGGTGCATGAACATCGGCAAGAGACCGATGATCAGAGGCACCTGCCACTTGTGTAGACCCATGTATCGGTACTGTCGTATGCGGCTACGTTCCCGAGGTGTACCGGATGGCAGAATCATGTAGTGGTGGAGCCATTGCTTCACCAAAACAGATATGAGCGCTGCCGAAAGACTCAGGGAGAGACTGGTGAACCAAAGTCCATTCACCCATGCAATGGATGTCGCCGGAGTGAAGTTCGCCGTCGGATTTACAACTGAAGAAAGCGGGAGGTTGACGCTAGTCCCGTTGGAAATGGCTTGTTGAATGGACACGAGTTCGAAAAGCAGAGAAGCGGAGATTTGATTGTAGTCTGGTTGAAGATTTTGAGAGAATTGGGCAGCGAAGGCACTAACTACGGCAGAGAAGAGACCGGCCTGCAAAAAGTTGCATACGAGTTAGAATGTACGAGAAAAAAGGTTGATCGACTCACGAACACCAAAAGAACATCAACAGTTTCCCGCCAATCACCCACTCTGTCAGCATCAGACTTTTGGCTTTCGTCAAGGTAGGTTCTCCAGACTCTTGCAGTCGGCGCAGTTTCTTCGTATATGGGATCTTCTGGATATTTATCCTCGTAGTCAAATGCAGCTAAATATTGTCGTCAGAGGTTTCCCATTGTCATGAAGAACGTCAAATGCACCTCTCTCTGATCTTTGTTCCCAGGCGCGCCTCGTGCCAAAACCCCGGTTTCCTTTGGCTTTCGTCTCGGAAGTCGGACTTTGGGAGGGCTTTTCTCCAGTGCCACTATCTTCATTCTGGAAAACGATTTCTTCCTGGATAGCATGCAGCGAGTATTTCGATCCCTTTTCAGACGACAGAGGATAAAACGGTGTAAACTGAGGTTTGAGAGTCAGGTAGTCTGTTAGTTCATGTTTTCCTGATGTATCATTCGAGATGACTGAAGCGTCCTCGTCCAACATGAAGGAAGCAAGCTGTGAGAAGGTTTCAGGGCCGCGCTTGGGGTAGGGTAGAGTTACACGGTATGTTCCAACGGGTAACGCCAGGCGTAGATAAAACACGATGATGGGAACGATGGTGATGATGACGATGATGGCATCAGCGAACGTGACTCTAGATTTGATGGCATACCAGTGCCAGTACAATCCAACTAATTGCAGGATATCGATCGCAGTCTTTCAACACAAGTCCAGCTTATATAACAATTTACAAGATTGTAGGAAGCTCACGGTATGGACGATAAGATTTGAGAGCGCTACTGAAAGCTATATCGTCTACTATGCAGACCGGGCGCCCACAACCAACCCACAACGATGTAACTTGAAGTAGCTACCACATTATGAAGTGGACTGGAGATGCCCAGTTTCTGCAGAAAAGCAACACATGAGAACAAATGGCAATCCACACGACAAGCGTGACATACCCAATTGAGCGCTCGCTGATCGCGGAGTCCTCGGTTCAATGTTCTGGAACTGCGCTTTACCGGCTATGACTGTGCCTTCTACTACAGAGACGTTTAACCTGTCACCCAAACGCGGGCATTGCTGAACGATCATATTTGTCCGTTGCATAGCGCTCGTCACCGAGACGGGGTGGTAGGCTTTGATGATGACGCGAAGAGATTTGAACTCGGAGAACTGATCCTGGGTGAGTAGGCGATCGAGTGTCATCCATATCTCGTTCGAATATTGCAGGATGTAGTCCTTTTTGTAAATTCCCAAAATGATTGTTAAACGTTCGAGAGGCGAGACTCTGCCTTCTTTGATAGTATCTTCCAGGGACTGTGTCCACCATTTTAAGATGTCGACCATAGTGTGAACAGAGACTCCTGTGACCCTCTCTCGCCCATGGACATCAATACCCAGTGTTTTCAAGTGTGAGAGAACCAAGGGCTCTGGCATCTCCCTCCAGCTTGCTCGGGCCCTCGTCGTGTCTAAATCCACAATGAGATAGGAAAACAAAGTTGATGGGCGTAAAGTACTTACCGCCTTGGATAACGTGCATATGTCGTATATTCAACTCGGAAAGATTCTTCGCAGTTTGCTGAAGAAATCGTCCGACTTTTGGAATATCATCAAAGTGAACATCCAACGCGGTGACTTTCTGCAGTTTGTTGATCGACCCGAATGTCCCATTTAAAGCTGCGAGCCATAGACTGCCGTCCACATCAACCCTCCGAAGGTGCGGAAGTAAGGGAATTTGCCCAGTGTACGGCTGAGAATGCGCCTTCTCCGCGAAGCGTATGTCCGAGCAGGACAGCTCCATCACTGTAGGAAAACGGCGTATGAAATCAAAAAGCTGTTGCCGGTCACTAAATAACGTCGATTTGAGGTGGAGACCTTTGAGGGGTAGCCTGGATAAGGCTTGTAAAAAATGTTGTTGACGCTCGATATATTTCATATTTTTGTCAAGGAACTGAATCCGCTCGAGGCGTTTTAGGCGTTTTAGATGTTTGGGCATGTGTGAAATAGGTATTTCCGGCTTTTCAGTAATCTGAATGGCGGTGACATATGCAGGAGTCACGATCTTGAGATTTTGGAACCGCTCTTCATCTAGAATTCGCCTGGTAGAACATAAGTATCGTTTAGGTGATAGTATCTGCCAGCCCGAACATAGCCGGCAACGCAGAATAGCTAGAGTTATAGTAAGTCTACACATTCGCAAGTACAGGATACACTCACTTCCGAGCATACTTGAGTTAGGAAAGTCCTGGTTGGGATCTCGCCCCAGTATACATTGGAATTTAAAGAATGCGCGTGGTGAGGAAAGAAAAAACGATCGCTTCTCGGAATTCCGGTCCGACTACGAATCCGTTTTTGGTTTTCACCTCCTCTATCACGTCAGCAATTCAACATTGTGTGCGTGCCTTTAAAATCGTCAAAAGGCTCTTCCTGTTTTCCGTACAATGCTCCGGAGAAACGTAACTACCGGAACCCGTTGAGGCCGTTGCCGTCCTTATCGCCAAGTGGGCACCTTCGACTTGGCATACTGGTACTTATATGCGCACCTAACCCGGTTTTTCTGGTGCAGTCCACCATGGATCGACAAAATCCTCGCCTCTTTTAAAAAATTTACGTTATATAAATGCAATTCACCCACCCGGCGACAAGGCTGCCAAAACGTGGCAATATTAGAACCAAAGAGAAGTCGGAAAGATAGAGTGATACCTAGGCTAGAGTATGCTGATGTCACTGTCCCGTAGATGCATGATAACAGCAGCAAAGGATGGATGGATATCCGTTCAATGGCGGTCGGCCAAGTTTCGCCTACTGACGACCACGGGAATACTCAAGTCGCTACGACTCCTCCCCTGATCTGGGTGCTCGTAATTTGGCGATATAGCAAAGCCAATGAAACGTCCGACAATATCATTTTGCAAACATTCCCTCTGATAGGGTGCAAGTATCTGTGGCGGACAATGGGGCATTCTTCTGTCATCTGACGATAAAGGATGCTATAGGGCCCGGAGTGTTCGCTTTTGGCACATCCTATCTCAATTCACTAACAGTTCATACTGCGAATTGGCTGCAAAGAGAAGTCGGACTGCCTACGTGCAGCCTGAAGCTATGTACGTAGCCATATCTTTCAGTGCTCGTTTTGGTAAGCACTTTTGGCATGTGCTCTACATTTGGCCTGACTCAGATTGGCAGTGGCCTTCTCTTGCAGACGTAATGCTTGGAACCGCCATTCAGTTGGCGATTATAAAACGTCGTTTGCATACCTGCCTCGGAGGGTATAAAGGACGCTCAAATTCCTTGCAGACTTCAAGCACCCTAAATCATGATTCCCTGCGCCAACGACCAAGATGCCAAAAAATACCCTTGGGGTTGGAAGTGGAGGTCGTCGTACTGGTTTGTGACGTTTGTGATGTGGCTAGGTGCCCTTCAAAATTATACTTATGAAAGAAGAGCTGACGTTCGCCACAACGCAGGAACCGTCGTAGACGTTCTTTGTCTTGCTCTGACCATGCCTGTTGTCCCTTTCCAGCTCAAGGCGCTCGGTTACAAGGACGTCGCTTCTCTGACGGGGTGGCTTATGTTTGCATATGTACGGCCCTTTCCTTCTTTATTAGCAGAGTCTAAATCTTGCTTGTTGCCAGAGCGCTGGATGTGTCATATGCACGTCTTTTTCTTGAATTTTGCACATGGTACGAACGGAAATGTCACCTTTAACACAGCCTCTGTGTCCATTGCTATATGGTCTGAAGTATACGACACGCGAAAGATTCCCTATATCGCTGCAGTGTTGATCCAAATCGTCTCTCAAATAACGTTCATGGAGGCGCCTTGTTACTGGGTCATGTGTCTCAGTGCGCGGTGTCTTCAAGGCATAGGAGTTGTTGCTAGGTTTGTCATTGGTTTGGCAATGTTGTGAGTTATAGTTCATGAATATTACATCTAAAATGTATGCCCATATCTTACCTTCTACTAGGTGCGAACGAAGCCCTTCCAAGGTTATAGGCAGTACGTTGTCTGCATTGGTCGCCTGCTTGAATTTCATTATGGCTCCGACAGGACAAATTGGCATCACAATGTCCGGTGTATCTCTTGGGTCCGCATCTCGCTCTTTTCCTCGTTTAACTAAGCGCTGATTGTTCTTTAGTATGATGCTTGGAACTTCAATCGGCGGGGCACTATATACCCGTTTCGGTTTTCATGGACCATTTATTTTTGGCATCACTGTTTCCTTGCCTGATCTTGCCTTCAGGCTGCTTGTCATTGGAGACAGAGGCGCATATAGGTCCCCATTGTCCTCGGATCGCATACAATTAGAGATAGCGGAACTAAGCAACGAGACAGTCCAATCAGAGACTAAGGTCTCGTTTGCACCCAGTTTCCGTCTTCTGCTCCGGTCGCACCGCGCTCTTGGGACAGCATGTGTCGCAGTTATGGTTTCGTTCGTTATCCCGTCGTTAATATCCTGTTTCGTTTCCAAATCCTGACTTTGTCTTCTTCATAGTATGTTGGAGAACATGTCGAATCCCGTCTTACCCTCTCATCTGAATAGTGTTTGGGGCCTGGACGCTTCAAAAGTCGGTCTTGTCCTTTTGGTATCTGTTATCCCCTCTGTCTTTGGTGCGCAAAGTTTTCCCTATGTGTCATGCTACCATCTCAATGGACTGTTTGTTCAGCACCACCAATCTCAGGCTGGTTCGCAGACCGTCTTGGTGTTTCTGTCGTCGTCATCGCCACTTTGATTTTTGCCATGCCGTGGTACATTGTACTGACTCTAAACGGGCATTTGACGCTTTTTCTCACAGGTTATGCATGTACATGTAAGTAGTAGTTGTTTCGTTCCATGCGTTGACCACGATCTGAGAGGTACTGACAGTCTTCTTGACTTCCGGTCTCGCGACTTCTCTGTCGACCGAGTTGGCATCCATCGCTCGTACTACTGAAGGAATTGGCTGTATGTAAATCTCCGTTTACTTGTCTTCTCTATTGAATCACATCGATCCAGATGTACACTTGCTACGTCGGTTGAGGAAACGGAAGGAGAGATGATCCTAATAAAACTCATCACTATTCTTTCTCACATCTGCAATCCAAATTTGAGACAGTTGATCCGTCTCGCACCGTATGTCATTTTTCAAAGCAAGCCTTGAAGAGCAAACGGGAGAAGCGAAGGGAACAGGTTGGGATTGGTGTTGGAAGCTTTGCCGAGTGCGATGGTAAGTTGGTAACGTCCAAACTTCAAAGAGAGTCCGGGGTGCAAAGGGTTTTTGAAAGCTAGCTGGCAGAAGCGCGTGAGTTGGTCACAGTTGGGATCAGATGTATCAAATTCGTATGGGAATAACGGGATGTAGCCGTGATGCCGCTAAGCATCAGGCACATTCAAGTTGTCAACCTCCATCGTGGAGGCCTAATATTTGGCTGGACGCCGGCGAGCCAAACATGATACCATTCTGGTCATCAACGCCCATCCTCTTGCTTTCCCTGGCAATTCCCTGGTATCATTTTCTCACTGTCGGCGTCTAGCATAACAAGTCGTCAAGCCAGCCGCGCTTCGGCTATCATCTGGTGACATACACGACGTCACTCCCTATCTCATAGCCGTGTATCGTCCGTCTGTCTACGAGAGAGTAGATGGTGGGTACCAAGGAAAAGCCTTTCTGCAGTGTGAAGACCCTGGTTTCACCAAGCAATCACCATGCAGTGACTAGGATGTGACCTGTTGAGGCTAAATAGTGATTTCGGGAAACGGTGCGTTTTATCTCCTTACTACAACGTGTGACTGAGGTGAGTATACTGATTAGGCTATCTATTATATATTCTTATGCTATGCTATTATAGTTATCATATTCTTAAGACGAAGCTGCGGTCGAACTCGAACAGTATGCCTAAATGGGCGATTTCTTCCCAATCGGCCGGACAGTAAATGGTTGCAAAAGGCTATTATGGAATCTCCGACTTTCCGGAACAAGACACGCAGCATTCTGCTGTGTCGCTGGAGCATGGCACGCCCTCGCTGCACGGCCTCTTCCCATTCTACCAACGCGCTTCGTTACAAAAACCATCGCCTTTGTAGTGTAGTCCCATAGGTATCTTCCTCATCTATCTAGCTTCTATGTCTACTAACTTTACTAGATACAAAACATTCTAGACCGCCAGTTATCAGCAGCCCCAGGAGCAATGGCTGGGAGCACACCCGTATATGTTCTGGTACGATTTCGCTTTGTGGACATTGTGAACATCATCGCCCTCTAATTAGATCTACTTTGTAGTCCCCGGTTGGAGACCAGGATGTGCAGAAGGAAATACGTCGCTGGGAGGAGATAGATAAACGTCTTGCCCACAAATATGGAATGGGTTCTCCTATCGACTCTACGGCTGTCTTAGTGGTATGTATTACTTAGCAGTTCAAGTGGTCTAAGCTTGATACAGAATCATCTTCCGGCCCACAAGACGTATATTCGACAACTGTCCTTCGGCCAAATGCGTGACATAACCCATAGCTTCCGCTCCACCAGGTCGGCTTTCCTTCACTAGCTTTCCCTTCGCTGGCGGGGGCTTCGATACTACCGCTCAGAGAGCAACCTCAAGCGAGAACGACTCAAGAAAATTCTCTGAATCTGCTTTCGCTTGTCATTCTAAAGAGACTTTTCAGTTTGGAAGGAGCTGTGTTCTTGGAGAGTGACAATCACCAACTAGTAGCCACGCACTTCTGGGAAATTGAAACCAAGAATGGAGTTGTCCGGGCTTGTTGACTCATGTCCTTCCCCTTATCCGTTCCGTTACCGGATCTCACTCCAGCGACCCTTACCCTCAAGCTACAGAGGGAGAGATCTCAGACGATTGCCTCCCTCTGGAATTTTATCTTATCTAACGACGGAAGACGAAAGATGGTTGTGTGCGTAGCGTCTTTTCCTTCCGCACTTTACCCGCGGGTTTCCGCTCGTGTTCAAGGACACGTTTGCTGCCGATTTACGAGTGCGCCGCGCATTTACCCAGGGCGGCCTGGTGCCAAAACCTTAGGCTCGCTCATTTACGTTGAAATCGATCAGGCATCTCTCCCAAATGAAGACCGAGACTAACGAGTAGACCGAACGTTGCCCCATTGAGAGCTCCTGTCACTCATCCCGTGGCAGATTAAGACTACTCGTCGCGTGCCTCATTCTCAATGGTCCTGATCTGTTTCTGAGGAAGAACTTCGAACTGGCACTGGGAAACCGTGATGCAGCTACTAACGATCTATTTACCCCAAATAACACCGTGAAAAATGCAGACACAGAATGACGCGCGCGCTACAGCTAGCTTATCTGAGGCGTCAACGTCGAAGGCGACCAAGAAATCGTATACTTCCTAAATGTGGCGTTCTCCGAAAGGTTTCCTTTTTCTCTATCTATTGCCACATCACCCCTCATCTCATATCAGGTCGATCTGCAACGCCAATCAAGAGAGAATTTCCTTAAACGTCGCGAAAAGGGAGCTCGCCATACTACAGAGTACTTCTACCTTGACGAAAAAGAAAGAAAAAAGTATAAAGTAGCAGAACGTTCGTCCACACTCTACGTTTCATGATGTTGCAACCTGTTTGCGTACGGCATTGTATCCTGCTCCGGCTTTGAAGGCATCGCGCTCAAATTGCGCTTAACTCAGGGTCTGAGTCCCTAGATATCATCATCTGTGACCCTTGATTGCCCTGACTGCCCCTGGTATAACCCCGCACCGAATATAGTAAGATGGAAGGTAAGTGTAATAAAAGGGCTTCAAGTAGGACCTCCCTCTCTCCCTTTCATCCTCAGTTTCCCACTTTGTGTCTCTTTCACTTTCATGGATACTCCTTCACCTCCTTCAAACTGTGTCTTGTTCCCACAGTCCTCATCAAACTTGAGCCCGAGTTTGTACAGCAGCTCACCTCGTCACGACACATACGATAACAACATTTCTAGTCAGCTCAATGACGGTATTCATCTCGTTCCAGACCGCTTTCGCCGTTGTTCAGACCAAAAACGTGTCTTCACCTCACCGCGTAGTCCAAGAAAGGTTTCACTTCCTTGGTTCGACAGGAGGAACCCGAGCTCTGCATCCATTGAAACCTACAACTCGGACTTCACAGCGGCAACGGAATCCATGTTATTCAAAGACGAAATCTTTGATGCTACGGAGTTATATGACCAACACTCTACCCTTGCCCCCGCTTCACTAAGGGCGCCATCAGTAGGCGCTTCGCCCATCAGCGAGCCACGGAAATCACCACATGGTCGAAAGAAGTTTTGAATCTTCAGACTGGCCTAAAATCATAATCCATGTTATTCTTTGTCTGGTTGCATACCCTATTCCTAACCATATTCGTCGTGATCGCACGTAACAGGACACTGTTTTGGAGCCGGCTTTTTGTCAGCGTTGGCTGTTGTGCTATAGGTTTCGTGTTGGGTCTTAGCCTTCTTTCACTAGCTAGGCCATTCCTGGAAGCTGCGAGTGCGTACCAGCGCTTATCGTTCACAGAGCGATATTAACCATCATCTGTAACGTAGCGTGGGCCATGATTATCCACCAATCGCGTATCAATAATGCTCCAGGGATCAGGCTGAGTGACTTGGCGACTCCTTCGCGAGATCCGACAAGTGCTTGGCCAGCGCTTCAACTCTTGTGGTCGAGGTTCATGTATCGAGGAACCACCAGGAGGGTGCGCCAACATTATGAGTAAGTCTCTTTTTGGTTCGTGTCCAGTTGTAACTAAAGCGACTACGTCTAGCAAGCGCCCATGGTCCCTGGCCATTCATTTTTTCTTACTCAATGTCATCCTCGCAGCATCGCTGACGTTTATTTTGGGTCGTATAGTCGATATATCAACATCCGTATCAGTGAGCCATATACTCATGTCTTCAATGTGATCTCACCTTTTACCAGCATCAACACACCGAATACCAGGAGGTTACAGTAAAAGGCGACTTATCAGAGAGCGATATATCAGCCACTGCTGCTCTCACGTCAGCATTCAATGTCAATCCTTCCTCCAGGTCTATATTTTGTGTCACTGAATCTTATATTGCAGGACTACACACTGACATGGACCTTGTCCTCATTTGCTGCACATATATCGCTACCTACTGCTATATCCTATCTATGGAATAACGACACTGTATATTTCTCAGAGACAAGCCTCTACCAATTTCTTCCAAACGGTAGTGGATTCGGGACGCTCACTGAAAATATGACTACCCCCACACAAGGCACCGATTCTGCTAGTCCCGCTACTGATTCATTCGGTACAAATACTGTGGAACCCGGATCATTCTTGAGGTGAAACCTTCTTTTGATAATACAATGCTAGTCTATTTACGATTACAAAGATATCCACGATGGGGTATCAGAATTCATTGCGAGAAGATCCCAGATGGGTCGACGAATATGTACGTCTACGGGATTTCTAAACGCTTTGTTGTTCTATGGTACTTATATTTTCCACCACAGCCTTCCGAGGTCTTTCAGTAATCTCACGTACCTATTCACGCCTAGGGAAACGATGAATACCTTGTTTTCTTCTTTTGGTCTCCCAAACTTATCCTCCGGCCTGGAAACAAACGTTACGGACGTACTCAAACCGAACGATACTCTGCCCTCAACTGTTGACATTAACGGTACCGCATTTGCAGGTATGAGATTGTTTCTTTCACCGAAGTTCTATAAATGACCGTCTATGTGTAGCGTTTTTCACCGACAATGGTGTTGCTCATACTCTTAAAAGCGAACCTATCACAATGGGTAGGGCACCGAGTATTGTGTTGATGGTTTGACTGATGGCCTTCTCATCTAGGCGAAGAAGGTTTTGGCTGGATATCTATTGAATGGGTATTAGTTCGGTTAAACACCACCTATGCCCTAAACGGTACTTTTGCTGCATATAGCGACGAGTATATGCTCGATAAAAATGGGAAGGAAACGTGGATAGGCTATGACGCTGCCGTTTGCTTGGAGCTATACGAGCCGTACATCGTAGAGACGTACAATTCCACCACTGGGGTACCCTTATCTACGGGAATTCTCAGTCAGAATAAGGAGATTACAACGGATTCTTCAGTAGAAGAGAAACGAACAGGAAACCCTGTGGTGGGTTCTAACGTGAAGCGACAATTGAATTCGACAGGGCTAAAAGACGTGTATGATACTCTGCATGGAAATTCCGCTAATCAGATACTCAAGGTTCGTCAGTTTAAAACTGTAATAACGAATTTCTTTTCCTGAGCCTTATTTGTTTTCAGGATAATGGAAGAGACGCCTATTATGTTCCCTCTCCCACGGTCAGGATCTTTCTCAACATAGGCGGCTGATAATAATATGAATCTGCAGCTGATCTCTTTTACAAACGGCTCGGGGCCATATGGATATACGGAGCTCTCCGGCAAATTATTTGCACAGGCAAGAGCCCGGGCGGATGCCACCAATGTACTGCCCTACTTTGCAGGATCTGCTGATACACTTGCACGCCAATACCCCGACCGTGTTCTTGCCTATGCCGAGATCCACACTTTGTATATGGTCAGTCTTCTGATAGCTGTACTGTGTGTTGGAGTCACCACAGGCTTATTCATCCCAACACTTCCCTTCCACGTTCCTCGCCGTGGCTTTGACATTTACTCATGGCTTGCGGCGTTTCGCGCTAATGAGCTGATCGTCGACACCGACACAAAAAGTATTCAGAAAGGGATGGAAACCAAGGAGATGGCGAAACTAATGGGAGACTCGAGGATTTCTTACCAGTGGTGAAGAACCTGCCTTTATTCACGTTGGACCACAACTTCAAGAAGAAATACTCCATATTTGCTTAGACTTCCAATTGACATAGATACGAGATACAGACTTATCGTTAATAATTGGCGTCCCAGCTTAGTATCAGCGAGAGCCACGATTTAATACACAGGATGATATTCTAAACGATAAGTTTCTTTTTAATGAGGAATTTGAGATCCTGGAGGATGCAAGATGTTACACACAGAAACGAGGAGCTGCTGAGCTGGTCTTTACTAGAGGATGAGCAGGGACTTCCCAATTGAGGAATAAATCGAGCATTGGTAAGTTTATGACGTTTAGTAAGGGCACAGATCCTCTCCGTCATACTACCTCGCCTCGACACGGGAGATGTGAGCGCGGCCAGTCATCGAAATGTGTGCGCGCCCACTATCAAGCGTTCTCGATCCTATCAATCATCCAAAGGGTCCAGGATTCGATGTGCAAACAAACTCGCATGATAGCTCTTCCTAATACGAGGCTAGTGGGGCAAGTCAGCCTGCTGTTCGCATACCAAGACCGGGAGAAACCCGCTTCGCTTTCTCCAGTTTAGAATGTCCTGGCGCGCGTTGATCCGAATAGACCTTGCGTTGCTGTGATAGTAATCGGATAAGCAATTAAGATGTCAATGTCCAGGAAAGCTGCGCATCAGAGACGTGGAGATAAACAACACTGATACTACGGGAGATCGTCTAGAACGAGAATACTCGGCGCGAACTTGCTTCTCCTACACCAATGACGTCCTCTTAATATAATCCGCTCGTCTTGAGCTGACAAGGGCTATTAAAATGGAGAAGAATGTCATACGTGACTTGCCGAACACTGCGCAGAATATGGAGCGAAGTTGAACGGCGGGAATATAATGGAGTAAGGAGCACGCGTTGTTTGACACGTCGACATCCAATCTTGGACATCTCATCAACGGGTCCGATCCGTGGGTGCTGCGATACAGCCTCGGCCTAGCGTGGCCCATCCTCACCGTCTCAATGAAACACCCTTCATTTATCTTAATGTCTACTGGATGTAGTAGCATTTTGATATCAACGGTTGCTCATGTTGTGTGTGATCATTGGCAATGGTTATCATATTCTTGTCATAGTCATAAAGGTGTATTCACTCTTTGCTCTCTTTGTCCTCCAAAATCTGCTCCTCGATACTGCCCATGTCCGATTTCTCACGAGCACGTCTGAGATCACGATTCTGGAAATATAAAGTCGCCAGTGCCGCAAAAACTGCAAACAAAGTGTTACGAGGGTGCAACAAATGACTCGTCAACTTACTCATGGCTAAAGTGATGAAAATAGTAGTCACGTTTCCAACGAAGACGCTAAAACTGCGTCGTTTCTAGAGCATAAGCAAGACTTTTATGGAACGTACCGAGGCTGGTCCACTTGGGGAAATATGACACTACGAAGTACTTCAGTAAACCCGTAAACACTAGAAACAAGCGGAACAAATACATCGGAAGCCATGCCTAGGGTAAGCTTAATGAGTTCGGCACCTTCGTTGTATTTAGGTGAGAATGTACCTCAAAGACATAAGCAAAACTGTTACAACAAGCGACCACAAATGCTCTCTCTGTGTGATGATGTAAGAAATGACCATACCATCAACAAAAGTCCAACGACGCACTCTCACTATCGGAGCCAGTAAGTTCATTCGTCCAGGCAAGAATGATACCAGATAACCCATTGCAAACTTGAGTCTACGCAATAAGGTAACGATAGAGTGCATAATGTATATTAAAAGGCTGACCCACCATATAATAGAACCCCCAGCGCCTGGCTACGTTTGTGTACAGAGGCGTAGACGCAAGCATGATGCAGACGATAATATTCCAAACCTGCGAAATAGTGTAAGCAAGGTATAATCACGCGACTAAAGTGTGCATAGTACTCCGGCGGCAATAATCGGAGGCCATCGTTTCTCAATAGCATCAGACCACCAGGCCCATGTCAGAGCTGTAACAAGGGTCAGTACGGCCGTCGATCGATGTATAAAAAACGTACTCGTGAGGATTTGTACGACATTGATACCCAAGGGATATATGTTGATTTGACTAACTGTATATCTCGTGTGTCCTTCCGTGTTGAAACTCTTAAGCCAGAATATCATCGAATTCGCAGGACCACGACTATTATTATACTAGGACCGAAGATTCAACAACAAGCGACTGATACAGAGGAATAAAATCTCACGAAAACGAAGACTGCAAGTAATCACAGGCATTAGTTGGATATATAGCAAGCGGCTTTGATACCGACGAATGACAAGCATGTAAAGATGCCATGTGTTGAAAAACCCCATAATCTGGATGGAATCATCAATGAAGGTACAAATTCCAAGCAACATGACGAACTTACCTTAGCTTTGGTGAACTTAGAAGGCGGCTTTCTTCCAATTAGATCCATCCGCTTCCGGGCTATCGCCAGTTCTTTTTCAGTATAAATGAAGCCCGCCCTAGTATTATGCGGTAGATCTATGAACGATTTTGGCATGGATGTAGTGAGCTATCGGAGGGACACAAATGCACCGCACCTGGCATTACGAGGAAGCCAAAAAGACCGATGGGAACCGTTATAATTCCATCGATGATGAAAAGCCCTATGGGATGGTAAGGAGTAGCAATGTGGTGTAAAGATGAGGGTAACACACATCTCCAGCCAGCGAGACCGCCGACGCCATTTAAGCCATCATAGGCGGCCTGATGGACATACATATGAAAAACGCACATGGTCATGAAGGAGCAAAGACCTACGGCCTGTAAGAAACCACTGAATATTGGGCCGATAGCAGCGGCAGTCTAGCGACATTGATAGTCAGTCGGCGGCAGTCCCACGAAATGGAGATCGTACATGAAGTATACAAGAGCGTTTTGCTAGTTCCTCGCCCTTGTACCAGCTTCCAATCACGTATGACATGGCGGGATAGAAAGTCGCTCCAGCCAAACCTGTCAGATCAACTTAACAGTTCTTCCAAACGACCGAATACGGGGATTAGGTTACCAATGAAAAACCGCAAGACACAAACTTGATTGAAGTTCTTGGCATTCGCCAGAACCATGGTTAAAACGCTCCAGATGATTTCCATTGCGGGAACCTGATGCGTTCCGGTAAATAACAGATACCGGAAAGTATAAGTTGTACGTACCCAAATAGATGGCCTGATCCTGGTTATGAGCAGACTAGGATACGGTCAGTGGACTGGTCAGCGCGACCGGTCTATGTCGTACTTCGAAGGGATTTGTCCAACGACATAGCCGATTGTCCAAGCGGTTGTAATGAAGTTTAATTGATTTCCGTGTCTAGATGGGATGAATATTGTGTAACGTCTTTACGAGAGACACCCCTACAAGTGTAAGCTAAGAGAAGAATGAGAAAGTGAAATAGGAGAATAAGCAGAACCCGACGAACTCATCTTGCATTCCCGAAACATACTTTCAAACCTCGTAAGCTCAACTCAAAAGCTGATACGATTAACAAGGTGACTCACAGCATTCTTACAACAAACGAAATCAGAGCAGGCAGTAACCGGTGATAGTAATCAAGCACGCACCGTCACGTTTTGCTGGTCTAGATACGTGTCAGAATGGGTAGGTAAGTCAATGAAGACACCAAGTCTTTGTAAGATCACTTATTTGCTGAAGTACGACAATGTCGCATAGGTCAGGAGACACGCGTCGAGTTTGGTGAGGAATTTTCTCTCTTCCGGTGGCTTGTCCAACGTATCCCTAACAATCAAGTCAGAGCTAGATTGTGCCAAGATGATGGGTACGTACCAGATGTAACTGTAGACAGTTCGTTTCTTGGGGCTCAGTGATTCAGCAGACATGTTCAGATGGGTCGAGTCTTGACTCTTCCAAAGCCCGGATCGCTGTAGGAGAGTATTTATACCATTCCATCCGGTGTATCTCTGGTGCTATCGGTCCCTGACCCACCAGGGGATGTCATCTCGTGCACGCAACCTCCGAAAACCGTGGTATTACTAACAGGACATCTTAGTCAACGTCCTTCAAGACGATAAAAAAAGCACAGCTACCTACTTCTATTCCAAAAATACGCAATGTGAGAACCCAGGGCGAGCATTAAGTAGGTGAACGCGGCTGCACTTTGTTATTTTTGCCCGAGTCCGTCAATCTTCTGTGTTGAAGAAGGTCAGGAGGTCAGAATGATCCAAGTGCGCAGCAAGTCATACATGAGAGAACCTTTGCGGATGCCAGAGGTGACAGTGGAAGAGAGCAAAGAGAAGACTGCAACCAAACCGTGCCGAACTTTAAATTAAATTGAAATCGGCCAAATAATGTCGGTCCGGCACTTGCCGCCGGCTCGTATCCACCTAGCAGAGGTGGGCCTTCAACCTACACTGTACAGCGATAACACTGGGGATTATCTGCAAGGCGTTCAGTCTGTCTTTTCAAGCCTTAGCTTAGGAAGTGGTGCTTCTTGCTTGTAGTTGTACTGGTATGCCGATTGAAAATACCTTTTTTCTCAACTACTTATATTATTATGTTTTCCTGGATAGCAGTCATGGTTGAGCTTCCCCAGGAACTCATCGAACACGTCATCGACGGACTCAATCTTCTGCAGGGAAATCGAAAGGCTCTGTTCGCGGCGCTGTCCACCGCTCGCTCGTTTAGAAGTCGAGCCCGTCTGCACCTTTTTCAACGAATATACCTTGCCAACGAGCAGCATTTCCACAAATTTGACGAGCTATGCAAAGCATCTCCATCGATCCTCACCATTGTACGAACTATCCGTATGGTCATCCGTCCAAATTATAGCCAAGCTTTGCTGGCACTCCAAGCTCACTCGTTTCCCAATTTGGCTGTCCTCGAGGTGGACGGCTGGAGAGCTGGTTATATGTGCTCCAAGCTGTCACGAGATTGTGCACTGACCATGACCTCCAAGAACCTTCGCTCTCTTACACTCCAATACCTCTTCTTCCCAGACTTGGAACGCTTTCGCAGCTGTCTCCAACCCTACCCGTTTCTCGAATCGCTTTCTTTGCGATCTCTTGACGTCCCTGCATCAATCGAAGATACCTATTCATATCCAGGCCCTCCTATCAAGGAGCTTTCTATCACATGTCCAAATTACGGCACCTGCGCGTTATTCGCTGGACCTAGGAGCAGCTTTGGTCTCCAAGCGCTATCCACACTTCGAATAACCCAGTCTTCACTGTGCCAAATCGCAATAATCCAAAAAATCCTTGACGTAGCACGAAGCACATTGCAAGAACTCCACCTTTGTGCCATCGACCCCAGTAAGCTCTTTACTAATTAAGTATTATTTACCATTGCTCACTGTAACTCTCGAAGGCGTAAGGGAACCAGAGGAAATCCTTGAGATCTCTGAGATACCCGTGGTTTCTTTTCAGGCGGCGGGATTCCGAAGAGCCAATTTGAAGTGTATGAGGTACCTCGTCCAGTGTTTGCAGAAAAGTACTCCGAGTCCTGCGCAGCTCACAATTCGTATGGCTGGTTATGAAAGAGTATTCGAGGACTTGGGCTTGCAGGACACGTGGGAATTCATCGATTCCATGCCCGGTACATGCCTTCTACTCATTTTCCACCTAGCCGAGGTCTACAAGCAGATACTTGTCGAGAATGCCGCATTGTTTCTTCCTTACCTACACTCTACCGGGCGGGTCGTAGTTCAATTTGAATCTTGACTTACTATACTTTATGCAACAAGTGACCTTGTTGACACGTATTGGTTGAAAGATTACACTAATTATCTATATATCGGTCTTTCAACGTTCACGTTCATGATGCGCCTCTGGCTTTTGAGGCTACCGAGGCTGCATAGGACCAATCAGTATATATAGTCATCGAGGGCATGTTAACTGTACGCACCATCTGCAGCGTGTGCATTTTGAGGTTCCATTGACGCCTGATGCGTCCGCAAGAAATTAAGTCCGCATTGTGCACACGTTGAAGCGTACTGCGGGTATTAGAAGCCTAACTGCAGGGAGATATACGAACTGTGCTGAATCGAGGTGTAGCGGCCCTAGATTAGTATCAACGTGGGAAAGGCTTCGCACTACCGGTATGTTAGATATTCTTAGAACGGTAGCCCGTCTCTCCTTGTTAATCTTCGCGGCGAACATTCCCACAGGATACACATCTAAAAATAAGTATCTAAAATAAGCACTGTACAAGATTCGATCAATCCTTATCACACACTTGTAAACTGTAAGACCACAAGTCAGTTCACCACTTGGAGAAACGCACAGAGGGAGATACTCACAAGTCGTCATTGGTTCGTCTGCAGAACGGATTTGAAGCTGACTGAAGTAGGAAAACCCATGTCCGCACTTGGCACACTCGTCTACGCCGTCCGCGGTGAGCTCTGTGTACCCAAACATCAAGTAAATACACATACATGCTGTTCTTGCGCCACTGCTGAGCTCAGAAGAGACATCTCTCATGTCATCGACCTTTTTTGAATCCAATAGAGTTCTCGACGTATGCTAAGATAAGAGTCAGTGACATGCAAGACTCGACAACGGTAACACGGACCTGTTTGGTAATTGGAAACTGGTATGGACATGTTTGACAAACCCATTTATTCTTGCCATCAGCATCGCCAATGATGAGGATGTTTGCACAGGATGGGCAGAAGAGCATCAAGGCAACAGAGAGGATGGAGTTGTTGTGCCTTATTTAGGGCGGCGCCTAAGTTCGGTTCTATTACGCCCACGGTCACTCCTCGTGCTGTTCGATTGGAGTTGTGGACTAAGATCTGTTCGAAGGATGAGCGACGCATAGAGGCACCGTCGTCAGGGGCACCTCAAAGCGGTAATCAACCAATAACGCGTCAGGAAAAGGTTAAGTGATTTCAAAATATCCATCCAGATATGGCACCATGTAGCCTACAGAAAATGTAAATGGTCAATCAGACATGGTCATCGACCACGATCTCCTGCGTCCCAAAGTGACGGGTAGAACTTTTCCAGTCAGAGCTAGCATAATAGAAGTCTCGTAAAGCGCGTCCCTCATCCGGGCTTCAGAGTTCAAAGCTCGCGCACGAACTCGTAATGCGTCCCGTGTCTCTACACCGTTGCATAACCCGACCTGGATGCTACAAAAATTGTTGAAACATATGCCTAGAAAATCGTGTCAGAAAAGAGGACGAAAGACTAGTATCACGGCACCTACCGCTTGATGTCTGATCCGCGCAGTCAAGGATCTAGCATATCTCCCGGGATTTGCTCCCCGAAGGTCAGTGGTACTTGTGAGTGAACACCCCGTCGAGCGGGGTCAACCCGTGTGACTGCACCTCGTAACGCTACGACAGCTCCACATTCGACTCCGTACGGCGGGAAATGACTGGCACAAGGCCCAAGGAGCATTGCGTCTGGACACGAAGGGGATGTCTCCGGAAAGGAATCTCGTTGTAGCTGGTGAACATCCGGGGTGTACCAAACCTTGTCGCAATTCGATGGGGCTATTGTGAGCAATTTATTCGTAACCTGATTGTAGGAGGTTATTAGGACTTCGATTATCGTACATGTGGAGCCAGTTGATGATGTGGATGCGGCAATAGAGGAAATTCAAGAGTAAAAGTGAAAGGCCAGTTATGCCTGGATACTAACAAGGGAGCTCTTTCGAGCACCTATCCACCAGACCGTTATTGTGAGGTCGCAACTGAGCATACAACTTTGGTGTGCGAATTAGATACGTGAGCCAGGGGAGGAGCAGGGGGAGGAATGCGAAGAACTGGAATCTGTAATCGGTGCGACGATAATCTGGAAGGAATCCGTCACTTCGATCGTAATTTCATGCGCAGTACCACCCATCGTGCCCGTTCCAACATGAGCAGGTAAGATCGGGGGGAAAGCGGCATTTACAGCATCATTATTGAGGATGTCGACCAGGAATGAATGAAGGGAAGAGGCAACGCTGAGGATATGAGCAGCTGAAAGATGTGAGGCGTCGCCTTCCATAAGCCAGACTTCTTCTTGGAAAACATTGGCCCCTGGTGAGCAACAGTTAGATGCAGAAGCAGGCCATCGTTTGAACATTGACACACCTCATAGGAAACATCTCCGTGACGGCAGAGAAAGAATTCACGCCGCGCCTGGCATCAAGACCATACGATCTCCAATCTCGACCCTAGCATGTGGACTCATAATTGGGACAGCTTTAGTCGCCAGTGTAGCACCAGCCCTCCAGCTAAAGCACAAGAGTGTCTTCATTCACTGGTGAGTAGCGTGGTTTTTGCATGGCGACGAACAATGTCTCGAACAGACTCGGTTTGACACTGTGAAGTATTCGCCAGGTACAAGAATGGATGACTACATTTTCACGCGTGACATCCCATAATTATCAAATCTACAACTTCATCTCAGTCCACGGTGACGCCTTGAAATCGAAAGACACGCACCTCGGATGGGAATCATTCCCTCTCTTTTCCCGGGAGGCTCTGTTCATGATGTCGTGAGTCAGATGTTGATAGCCTGGCTGGACGTCTCGCGTATCGGCGGCCAGATCCATGTCATGTTGAACCTCCAAGCTCAGTCGCCTTCCTACTTCTCGCGGTGCATTTTTGCCGGACAATGTTTTAGCTCAGACGACCGCCTCCTTGGAAGCTCTCTTAGAAGGCCTATGCAGTTCATCCTAACAGCGTTATAAAAGATAGGCAACGAGCTATAAATCTGAAGGTCAGATAGTCGGAATCGAGATACAGTATTATATACGTACAGTATTGAACCTGCTGCCATTTAATTGAAGAATTTGGGCCTCCTTGCGCACCAGTGATAGTAGTAGAGAGGATGGGCTCTGCGGGTAATTGTCGTCGTCGTCGTCTGGAAATAATTGTGGACAAGGTAACGTAATCTCTAAGGTTCACGGTAAGGTCGGCCCGGTTCCCGCCACTCTTGTTCTGCCAGTCTTTGCCGCTTGCCGCTTCAAGTTCCTCTACTTCTCTGACCATAATTCCCGGTGCATCCTTTGGTGTTAAATATTGCTCGAGCTTTGGTATCGATATGTATTTGTGCAATACTGGAGGAATTTGCGCTCTCTTCTCAATATTCGACTTGTGTGGCACGGCGAAATGCTCAAAACACAGTTATTGCATGTCGTCTGCACTCACCTATTTTTTTTTCTGAGCTGCGTGTTCTACTATTGCTCTAGAATCTCGAATGCACCAAGGGAAAACTGGAAAATCTATGCACGAAACAGACTTCAAAATGAGCGTCCCCCTCCCCACAGCCTTTGCCACATCGCTTCTTACCGCTAGCAGAATGTCCAATAGCTCTCAGCCATTAGTGCTCTGTTATATTCTCGCAAGGTGCTAGACTTGCTTTGAAATGCATGGCAAAAGATTCGTATCGTAGGCTCACCCCTATTTTCTGACGTGAACCTCACATTGTAGCAGCTGGAACACTCGACGGCTGACCCTTTACATCAAAACATTGTACTAGTCTACTCAGGTCACCACTGCCTTGCATCTAACGCGATATGCCTTCGTTTCAATATGCTGTGCTACGGCAACCTGTGCTACGGAAAGACATCGCAGTGCGACTGAGACGTGGGCAAACGACGTAAATACCATCTCTTCTCTTCAAATATCCGCCATTTCTACTCTCCTACACATGCCAGATATCACTACCGAAAATCTTCGGTCTCTTGACCAAATCAAACACTCCGTATACGAAGAGACTTCCCCTCTCCCAGCCATTCCCCCCCACCTTTCCAAACCACCGCAATGGAGACGTCAACCGTCCCCTCGATCTCCGTTTCGTTCGTCACCGCTTTCTCCACATTGGAAACCGTACGTTGTTATCTCCAACCCAGTCCATGCAGTTATTCATTGCCAGTAGGCTTGCGAGAGCGTCATCCGAAGATTGTTTTGACCGACTGGAAGAGATACTGTCACGCTTTAGGGAGCGGACACGTGTATTTCCTCCCAACCGGTCCCCTTCTGTTGGGCTTGGACAGAACTACTAAGGAGGATGGCAAAGGAGGACTCTGAATTTAGTTGTTTTCCAGAGACATCGACCCCTCATCCTTGGCTAAGGGACCTTTCGTGGCCCTTCACGCACCAATGGGGACGCCCCTGTAAAATCGCGAGTAGATTTACCCCTCTACTTCACCACGGGGTGAGCTCTTGCTATAGGGTCCGCGAGTGGCGTCCCTAGTGGAATTTCGAACATATACCCAAAAAATGTTATCGAATGAACTACTATCATTCCGAGCTGCTATGGTCACAATTCGAAACGTTGGTAATCGGATATTAGACCTGCAGATGTTGTAATGCCATAAGGAATGTATCACGCCATCTCTGGCCGTGGCGGTGTAGGTTGCGCACAGGAACTTTAAGACAGAGTCAAAACTTCGACAACGACATTATTCCAACGGATGTGAACACTGAAAAATATCGGTGCGTCATCAGAATCAGTGTTATTATGGCTGTTTGAAGGTCGACACGACAGATACAGCTTCAAGCGGGTGCGATGACTTCGTGGGATAAGATTCAAATTGCCTGTTTCATGACTGCACCGATACCTCTAGCGCAGAGGCAGTGAACTCGGGAAACAAGCACATAGGCTCCTATTCGCGTGCCAGGTACACTCTGCCAAGCGCGCGCGTGCAATCCGCCTCTCGGAGTTGACATAATCAAGATTCATAGCAACCAGATTGTTAGATTCGGTGGCGGCAAAGATCTAGATATCGGCGTCGAAGTTCGGGTGTACTTATGAAAGAACATACAGTGTGGATAGGCTCCCTCGAGATCTACCAATAGTGCCACAAGGATTGGAACTCGAGGTGCCCTTCAAACCTGAGAAGCTCATGTTCATGCCCGATATCATCACCAATCGCCATCAATCCCACTACTACCGGAGAACGATTACTCCGAGAAAAGTATTAAGATTCAATTCAGGACAAGCTAGGTTAGCCATAAATGATGCCCGAGTATATAAGGTAAAACAAGACCTTGACAAGGTTCCGCTTAATTTCAAGCGCTGTTGTCCCGGAGGTAGGAAGTTCCTTACTGATCTGATTTTACGGACGGAGAAGGGGCATCTTAGAACAAAACATTCCAGGCCATCGTTGAACCGTACCTTGCCCCTGCACTGGATCCCATTGTCATAATTATAACCCAGATACAAATACCCCGAGGACGAAGACGCAAACACAGAGGGGAGGATGTGTGTTGGTACTGACATGAATAATGAGTAGTGAGGCCGAGGGTGTAAGTTCAATTGACGCATAGACATGCATTCAGTGCCTGTACGTTCAAATAAAATCGCACTCCCAAGCAATATCACACCGACCATCAGTTGAAGGTGGTGACCCTACTACTAGTACTCGTTCCCACACCAAACTTTCACGATGGCGGACATTGAAGCAAGGACGAAGATGAGCGATCCTTCATGAAATGCATGTAAGCCACGACTGAGAAAAATCTAGAGTTAATAATGAGCCATGCGTCTTGGATCTCACTTGCAGCAAAATATGACGAAGTGAGTCAAAGAGGCTGCTAAGACAAATTACACGAAGACAGAGCCGAAACTAAAATAGCCAGTCTGACGGAAATCCACAAGGCCTTTCTGCTGCCATTTGTGGCTGAAAAGAGTCTCACGAGATATTTGCCTCCCGGAGGGATTTTTCGAACGATGGGGCCTCTAATATGCTCATATATTAACTTACAGCTATCATTTAGAGCTGTTAAGGAATGCACGTCTCCTTTACGGGAAAAGCTGTGCGTATTTGGTACAATCCTAACGTAGGTTTCACTACGCAACATAAATCAGGGAAAGATATGCCGTTGTTCAGTTACCCTCACCAATAATCTGTCACTGCTGTTACATGACGAAGCAATCGATTTGTCGTTGAGAGGATAAATCTAATCAAGCTCTAATCTTCGGAGCGTAGAGGGAGGGGTATCGACATGAGAACAAGGATCCACTGTTGTCCAAATTCGGCAAACATACGCAGTCTGGGTGTATCGCCGGCAATTAAGTTACGCGCGCACATCACCTTTGATGATGAATTGAAACTACGATCCAAGACGCTGTTCAGTCCTCGGAGCCGAATACTACCGTTCCCGCCTCCACGAGTCCGGAGAAAGTTTTGGAAACAGACGCTTTAGCGGCGTAGGCGGCGTTGACAGACCAGTGGATTTCCGGTGACCGAGGAAGATACATTTTAATGGACGGCGGGCACTCAGCCCCGGAGATATCTGGATCGCTTGTCACAGTCCTTGATAGAGTCCTTGTGGAGAAAAAATTGAGAATATCTTTGCGGAATAGAGTGACAGCGTAGTGGCGTTCAAATACAAGTACAAAAGGAGTTTGGAGGACAATGACTGATATACAACGTAGTCTACAGAAGAGGGAGAAATATGATACGACAAAAACACAAAAAAAAAATCAAACGGCATCATGAAGAGGCAAGCATAATTGAAGCAGGAAAAAAGCAAATCATGAAGTCGTGATATGAGCAAAGAGGGGAGGGGACTTGGATGTGGACGATTCGGTCTCCGTTGCCGATGTCGCATCGCTGACATCAGACCGCCCCGACGAACGAAGTGTATTCGGAAGCCAATAAGGCTCATATTGGTGTTCTTGTCTGCGTCGGGAAGTGCGGGAAAGTGTCACTGCACCAGTAGGTACGTGGGGAGCGTCATCATCTCTGCCGCGCTCAATGTCCCGGTCCTCATTGCATTTACTAAGGAGAGGCAATCGCGTCTTTCTGGTGATTGCTCGACGATGCCTGCTCCAGATAACGCTGGAGTGATAATCGGTGCTAAATTGGACATCAAGAAGGAGCGGTCGTTCTGGGAAGGGAATGTGCACCAATAGGCGAGCAACGCGTTGGTTATGGAGATTCATGGCCTCAACAGGGTTTGACCCGCAATAACGGGTCATTTCATCAAGTTTCCACAACATTGACTCTAGAAAATCCCAATGATCTTGTCGGACAGCCGCCAGCCGCTCCGGATCGTGTTCATGAGAGATGTCTTCGATGCTCTGAACAGATCTGGTGTGGAAGCGCACTTTGCCGTCGGCGATCTTCAAGTTAGAGATGCTGAAGTCAGGCCAGGTAAAAACTAAATTGTTCTTTTGTAGCTCTTGAAATGTGTTGTACGCCTGGGATGAACTTGATCAATATACTTCCCAATGCTAACAAGCGCAGGCGTACCAATGCCCGGTCACAACACTCTATATATCGGCCACCGTTTGGTTCCATGACGATTCCAACGACATCATTGTCACGAATAAGATGACCAAGGACCTTGAAATTCAAATCCAAGTTGCGCTGCCACAAAGCGCGGAGCCCGACCATGGTATTCTGCACAAATCTTAGATAGGTATCATCGTAACCATACCAGATTTCTGCATTGATACTTCAGAAAAAGTAGCTACGAAGAAAGGACTGACTGACCAACGTCCATATTCTTCCATCTCCCCATACGTTGGGGCGCATCTATCCAATCAGTAATATCAATTTCTCGCTCATCGATGAGGCGCTCCCAGGTCGGACAAGTAACCCTGAAGGTCGTGAGGCGTACTACCTTTGGGACCAGAGTATCGCCATTCTTTCGACGGACCAAGAAAGCTGTCAAAGTTTTTGTGAAATCAGTAGTGTTGACAACAGTTTCCTGTAATATGGCATCCGGTCATCAATATAATATGCATATCTTTGATCATCTACTTACTATCAGTCCAATGATGTCGTTTATTTTACTGTCTGTAATCTCAATCTCTGGGGATGTCTCGTTCTGGCCAAAAATGAGCCATTTTGGAATCAAGACCTGCAGGACGTGTCCGTCGCGAACAAGAATGTGTTCATATTCATTAGGTCCACTACTGAAAGCTAACGGTGTGATGAAGTAAAGGTAAACATAAGATGCTGTTCACTCACTAAGATGTGCCGTGGCAAGAGGAGGGACTTTCATCGTGCGGTGGGTCGTAGTTCTCAGATGATAGAAGGACGTGACGTGACAGGCTGATCCAAGTCCGACCTGGTCCGCCTGGCCGGAGACCCATTACATCACCGGCGTTAATGCCTACTTGGTAGGTCCAAGATATTGCATGTCTAGGCGAAGAAAATCTATCAGTATTTTTAATATACAACATCTGATTCCCCCTCGACGTAGCTTGGCGCTTCGCTCAAAATGCAGCACGAACTGTATTCGTGTGGGTCCTTGTTGACGGATCTTACATTCCCTTTTCTGAGCTCGCCGAGTATGTTGGGTGTATAAGTTTTTCCACTTATGTAGTTGACAAGAGTTTGGACCTACACGTCTCTTTTGACACATCGATATGGATCACCTTTTTTACTAGGCTGTTTACCTTTCGCTTTTTCTCCTTTTTTGTGACATTTGGCGCCAAGTCGGGTAAACGAGGCGCCTTACAACTATGGGTCCAACAGTTTCTGTTCACGCTATAAAGTAGATTGGAGGTAGTGGCCATGTTTTTATCTTTCCGAGTCCAAATTGCAGCGCTCCACTGGCAATTATGTGCACTACGCAAGTTTATAAGTGTCAAAAGTGTGGGGAGCTGGGCGAAACGTTATATCGTTGTCCTGCGAATTGTGTCGATAAAGGATACAAACCAACAAGATCACCTACTCCCTCTCAAACTGGTCTATGCCCCAGATGTGCCAAATAACGATTATTCTAGGACTCGGTGAGACATCCTTTGCACCTGTCGACCACAGGCGAACTTCTCATCGTTCCGCTTCAAAGAAATTTTCTTCTTGTCTCACAAACTGACTACGGCTGCTTAATTCTCTTTCACTCTGTTCAATATTGCTCGGTTTCTCTGTCTCGCTTCAAGTTCTTGTTCTTGCTCCTGGATCTATTCACATTCATTGTTCCCCTTGCGTGTCTCTTCACGGCTGACGACTACCACCTATTCTCGAAGATGCCAATGGCTGCTTTTAACTAATGGCAAGCGCTTTTTTATGACATTGCAGTCTCTTATATTTATCAAAGAACTGGTAGACCCCCTTCACTAAACTCCACTCTGGACGTCGCTCAAGTATCTCTGCCAGCCAGTTGTGGCAATTCTATGTTCGACTGAAATCTCTGGCATCCTATTCTACAAGTAATCATACATATCATCCCTACTCACTCTAATGGTCTGTATATGACGCGTTCTTTGCCTTTTGTCTTGGCTGCTGGTGCTAGTGTAACCTGTATCCTGCTGCTTGTTCTGTCACCCTCAGTCGACCAACCTGTATATTGCGTAGAAAGTGTAGAGCACAAATTTACTTACTGTAATGTAGGGGTTGTAACTAATTCTCGATAATTATCTGTGGCTCCAGATGGAAAATACTCTGAGGAAAGGCTTTTGCGACTTGTTTCTAATACGCTCTGATAGAATATCTTGATGTAGCAAGAGCTTTCAAGTTCTTGTGCGATTAGTACAAGAGCAGTCCTCTATTCCTCTTGGTAGAAACAGAATTCAATCAAGCTGTCCTATTCAATTTCGACTCATTTGTAATCATGTTTGAGATCTGTACTAAGTGGCCGTTGGCAATTCGTAAGTACTAGCATGCCTGTTATTTGCCGAAAAGCACACCAAGTTAGTGGCTGATTACTGAACACTGACCAAAGCCACATTGGCAGTTTCCCAGACCCAAGCGCTGTGAACATTCATACTAGTGACCGAGATATCTTCCAAACGATCTACAGAAGTACGGATGCTATTTTTAGGTGCACTGGTTCCGATCACTCGATCAAAGATTCCGTCTAGGTTGCTTCCGCCCTTGGTTCTCAAATGGCAACGGTACAGGTCTACATTTTAATTAAGAAGCCACGACTTCATCAAAGTCTATTAAGGAACTATAAGCGCAGTCTGGGATTACTCAGATTTCGGAGTACAAAGTAGTCTTACAAAATTCTTCGACTCCGAAGTCTGGACACAAACCTGTTGACTCTAAAGGCAAGAGCACAGATGAGGACATCGTTGGTATGAATAGAATCAGAGGGAAAATAAGTTTGTATGCATGATTCCTGCAAGCCTACACCTATCGAGATTCCAATAGGCGACATGCATTCACCATCCTTTGCATGCTTAGCACTGGATTTGCCATTAGTACTCATCTACTCAATCATCAGTTTAGAAATTCTGGCCAAGATAACTGAGGACTTTAAATCTCTTACCCTCGAACTAGGGGGTAGACTGGTGAGTGCAGTGATTTTGGACTTCACAGAGCATGTGAATGATATGATAGGCAATCCCATTACTAGTAGCCAGAGTTGCTCAGCTTTCATTGTTGGCTGTTCTACTGAGTCCCCTGCTATCTATTCATCTATACAGAATGGAAGCATTGATAGACATGCGACGTGACTTGTTGGCTGAGTTTTTACCAAATCAGGAACGTGAGCACCTGTAAGCATGGCTTACAACAATGACAGGTATATACCACCACTGGAAGTACCATATAGTCCTGTGGGACTGGATCAGACAGCCCGGGATGATCGTAGTTATATTTAGATTATATATATATATGTACATTCATAGTTAGTTCGTCTCTCTCTCTCTATGAAGTCATTTTCTGGACAAAAATCAAGTTTTCACCTTTTTTCCACCCAAGAGCAGGGGAAATGCAAGGAAATGCAAGGAAATGTGAGGAAACAGGAGGAAACAGGAGGAAACGTGCGGAAATGTAAGGCATCCGATCAGGAAGATGTTGAGCGCACTCATGGTTTGGATGACGTCGGCATTAAAGGTGTTCTGATGTCATTGGCGAGGTACCCTATAGGACCCCGTAACCCACATTTGTTTTGAAATTGATTTAAAATATAAATAATAATAAGATATACACCCATAGAGGAAACAGACGGAAAGGCGAGGAAATGGAGATTCGCCGCTCCGTCAATAAAGCAACCCAAAACGGTCAAATGAACATCAAATTCCTGATTGGATGCCTTACATTTCCATGCGTTTCCTCCTGTTTCCTCCTGTTTCCTCACATTTCCTCACATTTCCTTGCATTTCCTTGCATTTCCCCTGCTCTTGGGTGGAAAAAAGGTGAAAACTTGATTTTTGTCCAGAAAACGACTTCATACTCTCTCGCTCCTTTCTCCCCCTTTTACTCTTACGTCTCATCCTTACCATTACTCACTACCTATGTCTGTTGTTCTCAATACACCCCATTCCTGTTCCCTCGTCCCTCATAAGTAAACTCCAGTGAGGCTGTCTCTACATGAGCAGCCTTTCACTTTTTTTTTGAACATCAAATGGGGCACTAAATCAAACATAGAACATTGGAACTTGCTCTTCGTTAGACCTCAAACTTGGACTTGATATTGCTCTTGCACATTTGAACCTCGAACCTTGAACCTATTGATCATGATTATTCCTTTGATCATACCATTTGGCAAAAAAATTAACTGCATATAGTCAGCTTCCATCGAGACCAACGTGGATTCCTTACCAAAACCCACTTGCCTCCCTGGGTGATTACCTCCACTGTCCAATAGGAATGTTCATCTGCATCTGGACCCAACTTTGCCCATTTGCATTCCCCCATGAACACCACCCCCTCGAATGTCGCCACCACAAACCTCACCCCCCACATCCCCCATGAATCAGATACCTGCACGCATTTACTCTTCAGATTCAGACTCAGACAATTGTACCATGTCAACATTGTATCCCTCGGCATCTCAGAACAGTGAGGCTTGCATACTGGCAGGCATGTCATCAAAGAATGGGCCTAGAATCTCGGCAGGCAAGGTCACCCATGGAACCTTGCATTGCTTCCTGACCACTGCACAGAATTGGAGGATGACATATCATCCTACAGTTGCAGAAAAAGCAATCATGCCATATCTCACACCTGGGTTCAGCGATAATGCCAAAATCAATGGGTTTTATTACCCAAATTCGGATCACTACAATGAATATATGCCTACTGAGTTCAGAGCTGCAGCACGTCAACATTTCTTCACTGCAACTTGGCATTTAGATGTCTGCCACACGTTAGACTGTCTGGTGTAGGGTGATGGCTCCTTCATTGACTTCCACGATGCCGTGCTCACACAAAACCAATATCTGGAAGGCAACCCAGAACATGTTGAAGACGCCTTACTTGTCTCTACCCTTAAAAAGGGAATGCATATTGACCTTTCCGAGCATTGCTCTGACCTGGACACAGAGTTGGTGAAGATCTTTATGACTATCTCAAATGGATTTGCCGATATAACAAAGGACCAGACAGTGGCTCAATGGGTCAAACTTGTAGAGATTGAAGATGAGAAGCTACATTGTGAATGTGTCCAGAATCAGTGGGATGCACATAATGCCATCAACAATTTGAGACTAAAGTGTTTACATACAAACACGTTCCAATCCAACTCGGCTTTTGCAGTTCCTTCTCAGCTGCTCCCTGCTTCCATCCCCTTATACCGTGGTAATAACACCTTCAACCAGCATGGACATAATGTTGCTGCTGTGGGCCCATCTAACCAATATGCAGCACTTGGCCCATCTAATCAATTCGGGTCCAGGTCTTACATTCAGAATTTGCACCTTGCCCCCCACTATAATGAGAACAAACAATGGATAATGTTCTTTCTGGCACATTTTTGTATCAACTGCTGACTCCTGTTGATGAGCCTTGTGGCTCTGTGTGCTCATAAATTCACAGATCTACAAAGATCTAGTGATACTCCATCCCCTCAAATTTAATATCAAGGCGCAGCCTTGATCCACAGGCACCATGATCTGCAGGCACCTTGATCATCAATCCTATTTAAAACACCCCTCAGAAATAGCCTATGGCTATGCCAGATCAATTGGAATGGCTGTGCAACTATTACACAAGTTGAATGACAAAGTTAGCAAACTTATTCATTGCTACAGTCAGCAGCAGTTGAGATATTACCAAGGCAGTTTGCTTCATGAAGCAAGAAGGCTTAAAACACCCAGAATTACTCAGAAAGTTCGTGCAGCATCAGCTTTGCACAGCAATGCACAGTTAGAAGCTCACAGCTGCTGACTGATTGCTGACTGATTCTGACATAGCAGTAGTAAGCAATAGCTAATAATACTCTATTTCTTCATAACAAGTTCACTTGTGTTGCATGTCAACCAGGCAAGGACCAATGTAGCTTACATACAAGTATTTATCAAGTAGTAAAAAGGTAGCTCAGTAAATGGTCGAAATGGAGGAGATCAAGAGAGATCCTAGGAGACACCTAAAGGACAAGCTCCAGAACATCTTTGCGAACTTGTTCCTTGTCTTCTACACCTCCTACATACCATACACACACACCAAGTCCGAGTTCTCTGCTTTCCATTGGAGAATAACAATTAGTGAACTTCCCTTCACTAAAGTTAACTATAACTTTGTGTGCTTGCCTCAGCTTCATAAACCTCACTAGGAAACCTTTACTGGTTACCCTTGCAAGGCATCCTCATCGAATTAAGATTGACTGCATACCTGTGCACTTCACAAAGCAATCCGTAGCTAGGATTGACTCCCTTTAGCCACTAACACCCTAGTACTACCGTTTCCAAAGTTAGGAAACAACACCACTTAACTCATAGTGAGTTAGACACCAATTGGCACCACATATAGGTTGCCCCACTCAGTATACATTCAAGTTCATGCATCACTTCCCTTCCAGAAAAGCTTCACACACATACTTTGCTTCTCAATCCAGCTGCTACCAAGTTGTATAACACCCACACTTGCACACTTCCTTCATTTTTAATAACAACTTTGCAGACTAATATTCCTTTGTGAACCAGTTATTCAAAAGCACAACATCCTGTTGCCTAGGGCAGCTTCGTGCACCTACCTTGCTTCTTGAACCGGTCACTCCCAAGTTGCATAACACCCACAGTTGCACATACCTTCTTTTCTAGAATGGCTTCATGCAGTGCCCCCTTATTTTAATAACAGCTTTGCGCACACATATTGCTTCTTGAACCAGTAATTCAAAGGCATAACAGCCTGTAACTTCAGGACAGCTTTGCACACTTACCTTGCTTCTCAAACCAGTTATTCCTGAGCTGCATAACACTCATCATTGTGCATTCCTTCGCTTCTGGAACAGCTTCGTGCACCACCCGTTGAAGAGGCTGGCTGTGGGCACTTGTGGAACAGTGCATAGAACGGCGTGATACACACACCAAACCACACACACACTCACACAACTATGCAATAATACAATCACCCTCATAAGTGTGTGGGGGGATGAGATTATTTCTACTCTGCGGTTATTAACACTTTAGAACTCGTAAAGCTCCTTCTTATCTCGGCGCGGTACAGCAGTTTACTCATTTTATTTGATCCTAAAGCTAGAATCTTTTACAAGAAGGTATACTTCGAGGCGCAACCTTCTAGGCGAAATGGTAATATTCAATTTACACTAGGACACACATCCTACAATACAATAGAACACGAGACTCCTCACTACGACACTGAGCTTGCTCTTTAGACCACTCAACCAAGTACTGACTTAGTGAGCTCGCTACTCCCTAGGGGTAGGGTTGTCAAGACTAACTTTGATGACGATAACAGACTCCAACTCTCCAACAGTTCGCAATTTCAGAACAGAAACAACTCAATTTCAGAACAGAAGCGGATTCAGAAACAGACTGACAGAACAGAACAGACAGACAGACAGACAGATTTCAGAACTTCTACTTCAATTCATACTCTTTCCAAACAGACCTCGGCAGTACTCAGATGGAACAGAACAGCGACACTCATTCTTATTCACTCGGAACTTAAGCACACTTGTCAGATCCTGAAGTTATCTCTATTCCTCGAGGTGAGCTCGTTCTGTATATATGATGCTCGAAGCTACAAACTTATTCCTTTATTACAGTACTCGCCTTCTACGCACGCACCACAACTCGGGGGTTCGAAACTTGTATACTACACCGAACTTCTAACTACTTATACTAAAACAACTATTAATTACAAATATCACCTGCAGTCCCCAGGTAATCTAGACTCCTATGCGTACAGCCCACCGCTGCCGCAGTCCTGCTTGGTGTCCTGACTCAGGTGTTGCCATATGTGGTTTAGTTTCCATGTCGAGCTCGCTACGGTTTTACAAGCGCTCGCTAATCTCAAGTCCAAGGACATATCTCCTGACTGGTAGCAGGTCAGTGCCGTGTCTAGCCCCAGCTCTTATTCAATCATTCTTCCAGAAGTAACCCTTGCTGGCAACGGTTCCTCGACAGTGGGACAACCACGGAAGGCACTCGTCATACCATGGCTGGCACATCAGGATTATCTTCTTATCTTATCTCTCGCGTGGTTTCCGGACCGGGCTCCTCAGGTACAGTGCGTCACTTTAATTTAGTACACGCTGCCAATCATTTTAAATTGCAATCCTTTTTGTCTTGGTTTAAAGGAGCGAGCTCTCTTGGTAATGGACAACTACCGACGGCCTGAACAGGGTTTATGAACTTTCTGTCAAGCTAGCCTGTCAAGTACCAGCTGTAACTAAGTCCCTGGTTTGGGTCTGTCGTGTCGTGTCAGTTTAGACAGGTAGTCTTATTGTTTAGAGGTACTTATTATGTACACTCGCTTAGTCCTTAGGCCCTTTTCTCTCCTTGTACTGTAGTCCCAAGTATATTCACTAGATCGCAAAATTACACATCTGGAATGTATGCAGTCATAACACCGTGCTTCTTGAACCAGTTATTCGAAAGCATAACACCTTGTAGCCTTGAATAAGCTACATTCTTAGGATAATACAGTCACTGCATGAAGGTGCCTGACTAGACTCGCTAAGAACCTGCCTTCAGATTCTGTTGGAGAATTACATTTCCATTCAGGTTGTGTTTTCTGCCTGCAGGAGTCTCTAGGTTCAACACCGTTGACATGCCCGCTAGGCGTTTACGTGTGTAATTTTGTGTTTTATAACATTATACACAAGTTGTGAAGCCCCACGACTGAAATAAGAGAGATTAGAGAAGAGCGCAAGGAAATAAACATAATACCATGAATATTCAAAGTGACTATTGGTAGAGCACATGCTCTAGCTTAGGGAGATACAAGACATGGTCATCCTAAGTATGAGAGCCCAGTGTTCGATACTAGCTGCACTGAAACAAAGTGGCACGCTGATGAGTCTGAGGGCTCTGTACGCTCAGAATTTGTGAACTTTGTCATTTCTAAGTGACAACTGACTTAGCACTGGATATAATATTATCTCCAGTATGCACGTGCTAATATAGGACCTTCTTGACACTTCAACGACTGGATATAATGAAGAATATCCATCCCAACTTGTTTTGCAGCTCAAATTGTATGCCATCAGGCTAGGCACCAATATCAACCAATTAGGCAACTACTGGAGATAAATCATATGATGCATCAGGACACATCATGGTGTAAAAGCCCGGCATTGATCCTTTAATTATATGAGGTCATACTCGTCAACAGTTACTCCCCTTCGATAATCACCGGGTTTTGGTCAGCTAGACGCCCAGTGATATGCCTGGTATCAGGCTACCCATAGATTTTGCGAATTTTATACAAAATACTGCAAACTACTAGCTGTACTAAGGACTAGAGTGGAGACTTTGCACTGCTAAGTTGAGTCATCTAGATCAGTGGTGGAGCACCTAAAACCATAACAGAAGAGGAAGTAGAGAAGACATCTAGATGAGTCAACTCTACAAGCCTTTCGAGATTACTTGCTATTTTCCATTAAAACAGACTACACATAGTCACCACACAAATGGGACCTCACTGTATCTAGGCGAACCCAAAAACCCAAAAGTTAGAAAAACTGAACTAGATTTAGTCTGTCAAACTCAACAAATCTGAAGCCCACCTTGAATATCTACTAAGTCACGATGGAACCAAATTCCTCCATGAACTTAGTCTAAAAAGAAATGAATGAGAAACCCTGAACCCTGAATGAAAGAATAGCTTAGTCAGGATCCAAGGTACCAGTCTAGATTGTGCAAGTGATCACGACCAAATACAATCTCGGTACCTCAATTGATCAATGATCAGTGGTTACATCCACTAAGATACTAAGCAATTAAACAAGTACTGAATGAATAGCCACACGGCACCATAGGAAAAACAGAGGCAGGAGTGTGTACGGACCAGTATGGCACTCCTAGGCAATAGGAAAACCCGTCGCCTCCCCATATAACTGAATGGATATCTTGGAATCACACCATTCTTATAGAATAATTACTCATCGTTTGTATTACTACACATAATCACGCTACTAGTAGTCTAGATAAGTGACTCCTATACCTAGATGTAGAATACTATAAAATACCATCATCTAGACACAGAACAGCAGGAAAGCATTCCCCCACGTTTGTGCTACTGGCCTATAGCTACCTAATCAAATAACAGATTTAAGTGCCTGTCCTTGACTGAGTAATTCATTGCTAAGTCACCCAAATAAGAAAGAACAAGTAGTTGAAGTGAAACAAGCCCTAGAACACTTTGAGTTCGAATGATTAAAAGAGTCAGCGTACTCTAGAGTCTGTGTGCTCTTTGCAAGTCTGTGTACTTGACATAGGATCTGTGTATCCTTTGTAGAAGTCAGTGTACTTCTTTGTCTCAAGTCTGCAAACTTGTGTTGAGAGTTAGTAAACTCTAGAGCCTGTGAGCTCTTTGTAGAACCTGTGTGTTCTTTGATTTTTTGAGTTAAGGAGTAATCTAGATCAGCTATTGCTTGCCTAGATGACATTTGGTTCCCTGAACTAGACCAGTTCCTACCTACCTATTAAACTCCACACCATTATAACTCGTTATCTCAACTAGTGTATCTTGTGTAAAATGTTGAAGTGCCGTCTGCATGCACAAAGCTAGAAATGCAACAGCATTGAAGACACTGATCACACCCACACCTAACACTACACACACAAACACACTCTTTAGTTTGTGGGGGATTCTAATGCGATAAAAGTAGCAAACTAAGACAACTATATTCTCGATATCTCTAAGATACATGTAAAGTGATAGTGCTCGTCTTGTATCTAGACTTTACAAAGTCCAAAGGTTATCTCTAAACAAGAGGTGTGACATTTGTCACTTGGCCTCAAGGCAAAGGGCTTTCCAAACACTCTAAATGCTGATAAACATAACCACAATTCTCTAGTAATTGCGTGCAACTCAAATAGTCACCAAACGAAACCACTAATCTTCAACACAACACTTTAAAACCTCGTGCACTAAACTGTAACCTTCACAAACATGTGGAGAAGCATCTACACTGACACCAAACTCCCAGAACTTCCACAAGAGCCACAGGGTTTGAACCTATGCACTCGAGCCATTAACTGATTGTAGAACCACAGGGTTTGAACCTATGTGCTCCAGAGAAACCCTGTCTGACAAGCCAAAGGGTTTGAACCTTTGCCAGCCTGCAGAAATAACACAGAAGAGTGAACACTAATCAGACCAAAGGGTTCGAACCTCTGCCACCTGTAATGCCTCGCATCACACAATGCCCTCAAGAACTTGAAAGGGTGACCTTCAAGACACCATACTCTCATTCTTTCACAGAGCACAAGTCAAACCAAAACCAAAACTACTGCACAAAGTGCCATGCCACTGTCTTATCCAAGCATGCAACTTAAATCACACAATATGTATCTGATAAGCCTCCATCCCGTGTCTTTGTCACGATTGCCAGACCCTCGTACCTCAGGTCTTGGCAACCTGACTATGACACAGAACTTCAGCTTGTTGGGGCCTGCCCCAAACCTGGCTTATTACTAAGATGTTAGTTTGAGAGAAAATATGTATTATGTGTTGGAGATTCAGCCTATCCTGAGTGTCCCACCTATTTGACATACCAACATTTTACCTTATTTGATTGAACATACTTACTATATTTAGATTACATCTCCTATCTGTTCCTACTTATATCTGCCATATCCCCTTTATTGCACCTCAGCCATTCACACTGACTACATGACTGACTGAGGTGTGTATCTTATGTTCATTCTATCATATATATTTTTATGCTACATTCATACAGCTGTTCTCATACTAACAGGTAGTGTATACAATAAAGCCATTCACATCGACTATGTGACTGACTGAGCTGTGCTCATACTAACATTATGATTGTAATTGAGCTTCAGAATATACAATATTCAATGTATCAGTATTTTTTTCTGTTGGTGAAAAGCAAACTCAAATCTGTTGTCCAGAAGTGCAGCAGCTAAGTGCTGCATACAGTTGTCCATGTGAATGAACAGGAGTATGTAGATCCAATCTCACATAAGTGACTGACTGGCCTTGAGACTTGTTGATTGTCATTGCAAATGCCAGCCTGACTGGAGATTTACAACATGAAAATGCAATAGGTAGTTTGGCGGTATCTTCATTGACAGTGATATGGGGAATGGAGATAGTCTTGCTCATATGGGTGCCACTAAGAAGACAACATTCCAAAACATGAGGATGGAAGCCAGTAAGAATCATCCATGTTAGGGCTTCACACCATACCATGTACAGTATATGGCCATACAGAGGACAGCAGTCAACCATCAGAAACTTGGCCTTGATGGTATAGTGATGGTAACAGCTGTCATTACCATATATACATCAATGGTTACCTTCAAGGGTGGACATCAGCATCAAATATTGCAGAAACAGTCAGTTTTCATTGTTTTATCTATACCGGTCAAAAAAAACTCACTAATTAGTCCGTTTTCAGATACCCATATAGGACCTATACAATACAAAATGGGCAAAACTCTCTGACAGTACAGGGATGGTACCCATACAATGACACCCATACAACCATACCATACAGTGATGGTGCAAAGCCCTAATCCATGTCCTATTGCATAGGCTATTAGCTGGATCCAGATTGCATAGGAGCATAAGTGAGTATCCAGCTTTGCACATGGTAATCCAGAGGGATTAAAATTCTGAAAAAATTCAATTGAATAGATGGCAGCAGCATCACTGTCATCTCATCCATGATCATCTTATCCATACTCCACTATACCATCACCTGTCCCTGGAAACTTCTTTAGAACCTGCTGATATTGAAGGATATTCATCCTGCCATATGCACAGCCTACCTTTTTTTTTTTGATTGCCTTTTGTTCCTACTACCTATCTTTTATATTATAAATCTTGTCATTACTCAATCTCACTTATAAAGTCTCACCATAGTCACCTTCTACCTCACACTATGGGGGTAATCATTCTTTCTGAGTCTGAAAATGATGACTAAATAATGAGTGCTGGCATATTTAACATGTAATTTATTTGGCATGAAAATTGTCTGGTAACTTTGAATAATCAGACCAATAAAACATGCCTTTTCTAAAAATATTAGTTGGAATCAAGTATAAAATAATATTGATGTATGCTGCCTCGAAAAATTGCCTGAAATTTTTTCCTTTTACATTTGTTACTTCAGTACTTACCTACTGGAAGTATGTAAACTGAGGTCAGGGACTACAGATCCCACAAACAGTACCCCAAGTTGAAACTTCCACAGTCCTTGCTCAGGATGATCGCAAATGGAATAGGCTAAGAAAAGGGTGAGAAAAGGCCAAAAAACCCAGGTTTCACCCTTTTCTCAGCCTTTTTTCAGCCCATTCCATTTGCATCCATCCTGAGCAATGACTCAGCCGGTTTCAACTTTGGTTACTATTTGTGGGGTCTGAAGCCCCTGATTTCAATCTATATGTTCCCATCAGGTAAGTACTGAAGTAACCAATATACAAGGCAAGGTTTTCATGCTGTTTTCTGATGCAGTATACATTGAGACTATATTATACTTTAATACTATCTTTAATAACCAGAAAATGTTCATCTTATTGTCCTGATTATTTAACCTTTGCTCACAATTCTTGCACCACACCGATTTCATGTTACTTATGCCGGCGCTTAGCCCCTGATCACTATTTTCAGACTCAGAAAGAGTGATTACCCCCATAGTGTCAGTTGTTTCATCTATGCTGTGCTGACTGAGGTGTGTAAGCCTATACCACATTTACTATTTACTTACTCACACTTGGTCTTAGATCTAATGTATACTCTTCTACCAATAGGTACAGTACACTGTTAATGTACAGTTGTTTTGCCTATGCTGTGTGAACTGAGATCTAACATATATTTTTCTACCAATAGCTAATTGCATTCAGAGAGAATTAGTAGTAAGAACATATTGAATACCCAATTGGTCATGCCACAGTAATCTCCCTGCATTGTGACATTTGAATAAGGCATAGCACAGATGGCATCTACATCCCTCTGCATATCTTAGTTATGTAAAGATATCAGGAGCAAAATATGCAAAAAAGATGAAAAAATAGTGTATATCTCCTGAGATCTTGATATAACAAAAATAAATCCTCATGATACTATCTCACTCAACCTCTGGTTACATATATAAGATGTACTTTAGTTTTCTACACCTCAGTACTTTCTGCTTTTACTGTGCTGACTGAGGTTTGAATATTTTGTTACCTTTCTATCCATGTACATATATAGTCTTTAAAGATCTTACTCTTATCCTCCCATTATCAGGTACAGTGTGCTAACTGAGATGTTACTATCCTTTAGTACAGAAGGTGGGCTTGTCACCAATATCATGAAATGGAACTAATGCTTACCTGGGTGTGGCAGTCTCACATAGGAGTGACCACAAAAACAGCAGGTGGCAGTGCAACCAGGTTAAGCTGGGCTCGTGGCAGTGCTATAGGACTGGTCCTTCAATAACTGGTTGTGGCAGTGCCTACAGAAGAGGAGTAGAGAATTTAAAGTCCACTAATTTTACATAAGCAAAACCGTGGCTGTGCTCATCCTGTATTATTATATAGACAAGCTTCTGTCCCATGTCTTCATCACGATTGCCAGACCCTCGTACCTCGGGTCTTGGCAACCTGACTACAACACAGAACTTCAGCTTGTTGGGGCCCACCCCAAACCTGGCTTATTACTTAAATTTTAAGATGTTAGTTTCAGAGAAAATATATATTATGATTGTAATAGTGCTTCAGAATACAATATTCAATGCATCTGTATTTTTTTCTGTTGGTGCATGGAATGTAAGGCTCTGGTGAGTTCCCAGTCGCCATTGAAGCATGTGGCTGTTTGCTATTAGTTACCCAGTCGTTTCCACTTGCATGGGCCTCAGATTCATGTTGCTCTGACAGCAAAGATTCAGCAGCATCAGTCCTGGGGTGTGCCACACACGTTGATTGGAAAATCATTGGTTTCATGGCATTAGGTGCAGTGGGAGTTGGCTCAGCTGGTGCTGTCATTGACAGTGGAACCTCGTTTAAGGCAGGGGAGTTTCTGGCAGATACGACTGACGACACTACTGTCAGAAGTGCAGTTGCTAAGTGCCACATACAGTCGACCATGTGAAAAAACAGGAGTAGGTAAATCCAATCCCACATATGTGACTGAATGGCCTTGAGGCTTATTGATTGTCATTTCAAATGCCAGCCTGACTGGATATTGATGATGTGAAAATGCAATGGGAGGTTTGGCTGTATCTGTATTAACAGTGATACAGGGAATAAAGACAGTCTCACCCATATAGTTGCCACTAAGAAGACAATTTTCCAAAACATGAGGATGAAATTGGATAAGAATCATCCATGTCCCATTGCATAGACCATTAGCTGGATCCAGATTGCATAGGAGCATAAGTGGGCATCCAGCTTTGCACAGGGTAATCCAGAGGGATTAAAATTCTGAAGGAATTCAACTGGATGGAAGGTAGCAGCATCATTGTTATCTCATCCATGATCATCTTATCCATACTCCACTATACCATCCCCTGTTTCTGGGAACCTCTCCAGAACCCGCTGATGTTGAAGGATATCCATCCTGCTGTGTGTATATCCTATTTTATTTTTTATCACTTTTTGTTCCTACTACTTACCCTTTATATTCTACATCCTGTCATTACTTGAGCTTACATATAAACCCTCACCATAGTCACCTTATACCTCATTGATTTTGTCTATGCTGTGTTGCCTGAGGTATATATACCTATACAACATTTACTACTTACTTACTCACACTTGTTCTTAGATCTAACATACATTCTTCTACCAATAGGTATGGTACACTGTTAATATACAGCCATTTTGCCAACACTGTGCTTACTGAGATCTAATGAATATACTTCTACCAATAGCTGATTGGTGTCAGAGAGAATTGGTATGAACACATTGAATGTCCAATTGGTCCTGCCACACCAATCTTCCTGGCTTGTGGCATTTAACTAAGGCATAGTGCAGATCACATCCACATTCATCCCCATATCTTAGCTATTTAAAGATAGAAAGAGCAAAATACCCAAAAATGATGAAAAAATAGTGCGTAAATCTCCTGAGAACTTTATATAACAAAAATACATGGATAGATGCAGAATCACAGATGCTGTCCATGCTATGCCTTATACCTAAATGAGCACCTATTCACATGCATACACATGAAAGCAAATCTGTACCTATTTTACTTACATTATCTTAGTTCTTCATGATACTACCTCACTCAACCTCTGATTACATATATAAAGTGTACTTTAGTTTTCCACACTTCAGTCTCTTCTGCTTTTGCTGTGCTAACTGAGGATTGAATATTTTATGTTACCTTTCTACCCTCATACATGTGCAGTCTTTACAGATCTTACTCTTATCCTCTCATTACAACTCAATGCAGGCACTTCTGCTTTTGCTCTGCTGAGATATTACTCCTTATCCTTTCATCATTAGTACAGAGGAGTAGGCTTGTCACCAATATCATAAAATGGATCTAATGCTCACCTGAGATGAGCATGGCACAGGAAGTGTCAATGGGGCACCCAATGTGGTGCAGGAAAGCCAGAAACACAAAAATGGAAGTGGCAGTGCAGCCCAATTCAAACTCAGCTGGGGAAAGCCGGGCCTGTGGCAGTGCATAAAAGGAGTAGAGAATTCAAAGTCCGCTAATTTTACATAAGCAACTCTGTGGCTGTGCTCATCCTGTATTATTATATAGACAAGCTTCCATCCCGTGTCTTCGTCACAATTGCCAGACCCTCATACCTCGGGTCTTGGCAACCTGACTACAACACGGAACTTCAGCTTGTTGGGGCCCACCCCAAACCCGGCTAATTACTTAAATTTTGAGCTCTTAGTGTTAGAGCAAATATATTATGACTGTAATCAGCATGTTTTAGGATGTACAAAATTTAAAATATCTCTACCTCTTTTTGTATCTGGAAAGAGAGCTTGAATCTGTTGTCCATGTAAAAAAACAGGAGTATATAAATCTAATCCCACATAGGTGACTGACTGGTTTTGAGACTGGTTGATTGTGATTGCACATGCCAGCCTGAGTGGAAATTAATGACCTGATAATGCAATGGAAAATTAAGTGGTATCTGTGTTAACAGTGATACAGGAGTTGAAGACAATCTTGCCCATATGGTTGTCACTGAGTAGACAACAGCAAAATATGAGGACAAAAGCTGGTGAGAATCTCTTGGATTATCCAGTGTTGAGCATGGCTTCAGCTCCATGGTTGTCTGTTGTCAAAGAAGATTTGCTCATGAGACTTTACTTTATTTACTTTGGCACAATGTTGATTCACTTACCATGCATTACTGTACAGAAAGTAGATAAATATGCTGCCCTAATTTGATGACCCTTGCTTGTGGTCTGGTAATCGTGACAAAGACATGGGACAGAAGCTTGTACACTATAGGGTGGGACTGTCCATATGCACTGTAATATAGTCACAGTGCCCATCTCTAATGGTACAACATTTGCAGAAAGAAAAAATACACCTCTGTACAACTCTGTGGAATCATCTATGTCTCATTGTGTAGGCAATTAGCTGGATCCAGATTGCATAGGAGTGTATATGGGCATCCAGCTCTGCACATGATAATCCAAAAGCATTAAAATTCTGAAGGAATTCAATTGGATAGCAGGGCCACAGCATCACTGTCATCCCATTCATGCTCCACTATACCATCCCCTGTCCTCAGAAACTTCTCCAGAATCTGCTGATGTTGGAGGATATCCATCCCACCATGCATGTGTATATCCTATCTTATTTTTGATCACCCTTTGTTCCTACTACTTACCTTTTATATCTTACATATAAACCCTCACCATAGTCACCCGATACCTCAGTTATTCCATCTACACTGTGCTGACTGAGGTATGTATACCTATACTGCATTTACTACTTACTTACACTTGTTCTTAGATCTAATTTATATTCTTCTACCAATAGCTGATTGACTTCAGAGAGAATTGGTATGGACACATTGAATACCCAATTGGTCCTGTCACACTAATCTCTATACCTTGTGACACTTGTATAATGTATAGCATAGATGGCATCCATATTCATCCATATATCTTAGTTATTTAAAGATCTCAAAGCAACGTACATGAAAAGGATGAAAAAATAGTGCATATCTCCTGAGATATTTATATATGCAAAAATACATGGATGGATGCAGATGCTGCCTTACACTTAATGGAGGCCCTATTCACATGCATACATATTGAAGGAAATCTGTATCTATTTTACTTGCATTATCTATTTTCTTCATGATACTATCTCATTCAACCTCTGGTTACATATATAAGATGTACTTTAGTTTTCCACACCTCAGTATTTTCTGCTTTTGCTGTGCTGACTGAGGTTTGAATATTTTACATTACTTTTATATCCACATACATGCATAGTCTTTACAGATCTTAGTCTCATCCTCTTATTATCAGGAACAGTACAGCTCAATGCAATCATTTTAGGTTTTGCTGTGCTGACTGAGATATTACTCTTATCCTGTGATCATTATACAGAAGGGTAGGCTTTTCATCATATCATGAAATAGGACTGATACTTACCTGGGATGAGCCTGGCACAGAAAGTTTCAAAGGGGACCCAAGGTGGTAGAGGAGGAATTGGATGTAGCAGTGCAGCCCAATTCGAACTCAGCCGGGTTAAGCCAGGACCGGTCCTGCAATAGCCGGTTGTGGCAGTGCATACAGAAGAGGAGTGGATATTTCAAAGTCCGCTAATTTTACATAATCAAATATGATTGGAAGCTTGCAAACTGTCTTATATATATAAGATTATATAGATATGGGTTGTATTCTCTCTCTAGAAGCTACAAACTGCTCCAAGTGCTTGAGTGTGTAGCTAATCTGCTTTGCACCATTACACCGGGGGTCCGAAACTTGTACACTACTTCTATACTACTGTATTTATACATTATGCACTCTACAAATTAATACAACCGGTCTTAGTACTATTTCCTGCTTGGATCTCAATCGTCTGCATTGATGAGCCTCAGGGCTCTGTACACTCAGAATTCGTGAACTTTGTCATTTCTAAGTGACAACCGACTTAGCACTGGATATAATATTATCTCTGGTGTGCACACACTACTATAGGACCTTCTTGACACTTCAACAACCAGATATAATGGAGAATATCCATCCCAACTTGTTTCGCGGCTCAAATCGTATGCCATCATGGCTAGGCACCAATATTGACCAATTAGGTGACCACCAGAGATAAATCATATGATGCATCAGAGCGCATCATGGAATAAAAACCCGGCATTGATCCTTTAATTATATGAGGTCATACTCATCGACCATTATTCCACTTTAATAATCACCGGGTTTTTGTCAGCTTGACACCCGGTTTTACCAATAAAACCGTGCCAAGGCCACTAATGCTCGATACTCCTTTCATACACCTCAGGTTATCAACCATACCCTCACAGTCCGCAGCTAAACAGCACCTCCATAACCACGCTGGAGAAGACTTATGACCTAAAGAATTTACCTTTCTTCAGTAACACAGAGGATTGGCTGTTACAAGCGACTACGGAGATACATATGGACACTAGGATCTTTACAAAGCCGCAGCCTTGTAGCTTTACTAAGTACTGCTATTAATAATTATCTCCGGTAGTATAAAAGTGGATAGAAAATTGTAGTACAGTAGGGAATCAACTACCACCTGTTACTCTGCCATTAGCCTCGCTATACGCTTGTCACCAGATATAAATCTCATCTTTACACACTTGCTACAACTGTTAACACCGGTTTTAAACGAACCATACCCCATGCATAGCGCAGTATATGAACAATAGCAATTGTTTGCACTCCATATGCTCGCTATAAGCCAGAGACCGGTTTTACACCGTCTGAGCTTTGTACTCCTTTGCACTCTCCTTGAGAAATGCTCTAAACCATGATCGACCGGTTTTAGGAATTATCTCCAGCATCATACATCGCACATTAGCTTGCACCCCATCATTCGTGGTTGATACTCATGTCTAGCACGTAACACCGCTGTTCACATCGTACACCACCTCTTTTGTTTTATAGGATTGGATCGTCTTCATCTTCATACCATTGGAGTTTTATTTGGCTTTATTTTCAACATCGTTTATCGCAGCCCCCTTGGGTAGTCTCTGGCAGACTTATAGGAATCAACGTCGTCAACATAGGATCGCTTTGGACTCAACACTGTTTAGGACCGTTATAGGATAGGATAGGATAGGATAGTCCCTCGAGAGGACTCATAGGTTTGACATTGACATAGGATAGGAAAGTCTCCAAGTAGACTCAGCTTTCGACATCGACTTCAGTATATTTCAGCAACACTCGTTATCTCCATGCCCCACCAGATATAAACATATTTTCACACTTTTGCCCACATTAACCGGCATTATTAGGATCGCCACCCAGTACATCGACACTCCACTGGTGATAAACCAACTTCCCCACACCTAGCTTCATTTTCACCATTATTTTCATAGGACCAACATCTAGAGACCTCGTCTAGTCATTTCTCCTCTTTATACCGGATTTGCGGTATTCACATCATACCCAATTCCATTCAATCTCATCATTGAGATTATCACCGGCCTACAGCCAACACCTTTTAGTACTCGATCACTTGAGTGCTACTTGCTTGACTGAAAAGTTGCAGTATAAACTTGTGTTTAGAGGAAGTGATTAGGTTGCATGGAGGTGCCCTGAACAACTCGCACAACACAGTACCTTTATCTCTGGTCTACACCATCATTAATCATTACTCTTTGAGTTTTGGTTTGCCATTTCCATGGAAGTCTAGGTTCATCAGTGTCCCACATGTCCTGTTGAGCATGCCATCTTATAGCACGTTGGTCAGAAGGTCAATTAAGACCCAGACTCGTATCGCGCACATGGTTGCAACGTCGGTTAGCAGTGCGTGCAGCATGTAACCTGCCACATGTTATCTCCTCAGAGCTCCCACCTATCAGGATTTGCTCTGCTCATATTCCTCTATTGTCTTCCAGTCGACAAGGTGACTTGCTTGGTGCCTAGACCTCATGCGCTTCAGCCGAAGTGTAGTATCTTGGTTTTATCTGGACTTGGGCTTTCATTATATGACATGTGCTAGTTGCTGGTCGATCCGTGCCTTGCGCATCATAGATCAATGTCTCTCGTAGTTCATTTACATTGCATGTGTATTCAATTATCTTTTTAGAGTACGTGCACCACTTTATCTTAGTGCAGCTAGTATCGAACACTGGGCTCTCATATTTAGGATGACCATGTCTCATATCTCCCTAAGCTAGAGCATGCGCTCTACCAACAGTCACTTCGAATATACATGGTATTATGTTTATTTCATTGCGCTCTTCTCTAATCTCTCTTATTTCAGTTGCGGGACTTCTCAACTGGTGTATAATGTTATAAAATGCGAAATTACATGCATAAACGCCTAGCGGGCATGTCATATCCCCCTCACTAAGCTATGGACCATCCATGGTCCAATCAGTGGGCTTCAGTGTACACACATGGGTCCCTGTCATTCTGAAGTTCTTATTTTCAATGAGAAGCTGTCGAGTCATTGTCGACAGCTTCTTCTCTCATGCACATGTGAACTTTTATTAATAAAAGCCTGTCGTTTTACATCATGTTGGAATATTTGGACTTGTCAAAGTTCATTCCCATTCTTTCTTTCTCTCTGTCACCTCTGCTTGACTTGCACTCTCCTTCTCACTGTGCTTTCCTCATCCTGCTACTATGTCCGACAATACCCAGCTCTTCCCTGCTTTTGACACTCCTCTTGCTGACATTTGCTACAACCTTGCCCAAGTGTGTGCCGTTACCATGTAATATCTCGAAATCACCACTAGGAATGCTGCTCCAATGGGGGAGTTGATCTGAGTCATGACTTCCACACACGTTTACTTGGTGCGTTGTTCCTCTACTTATCCTGTCCTTTCCTGACTGGTTTCTTTCCTGTTGCAGGACATGCACATTGATGTCCTTTGGGACTTTAAATTTGCCAATTCCCGGTACGGGCTGGCCTTGCGCTCCCAAATTCACATCATTGCCTCTCGTATTCTGGCAGACCTTCGACGTCCGCTCTGGAAAAAGTGGTACTTAACTTCTGAGGAGGCACTCTGGAACGAGGTCCATTATTCACTTCTCTGTTTCATATCTTCACTAACCTCTTGTTTTTAGTATGTTCTTGATAATGAGGCCCTTCTCCCAGGCGAGGAAGGATATATGCACAATGGGGAGGGCTGTGTCGCCAAGGCTGATGCCTTGCCCTACTGCATTGTTGAGCTGCCTCTCTCTCATCACCCTATTGCGACACCCTCTCCAGCCAAGCCTCCACTCATGCCTACCCCTGCCGCCGTGGCCATAGCTAAACCCCTTAAGGAGCTCAGTATGCCGCATGCTATTCTATTTCTCATCTGGGTCCCTTATCTGTTCATATAGCATTCTCTGCCCCTGGTAAAATGCTGGCTGGGGGCCTGATTCCTTCCCCTGAGCCCAGCTCCATAAGCTCTTTCTTCTTGGTACTGATCTATTGCTCTGATGCTATTCATTCTCCCAGGGTGGCCCAACCACATGCAAGCGCTGCTGGGATCAGCAGGCCATCTCAAACCTCCCCATCCCTACCTCAAATGTATGGTACGTCTTTGGTTCTTTTTTCTCTTGGTTGAGGGATCCCTGATTGCTCCCTTTTTAGCGCCGATCCCCTTGTTCACCAGTCCAGGGCTACTTCTCACACTGTGCCTTCAAAGTCAAAGCTGCACAAAGCTATATGCAAGTCCCCTGCTCCTCAGGCTGCCAAGGTGGTTTGGACTGCGAAAATGCCTGTCTTCAGTACGTCCTTCTTTGTCTCTTCTACTTTTCTGGTTGCTGATATCCTTTCTGTTTCAGATTCTTCCTCGGACAGCGATGTGCCCAAGTCCCTTACATATCCTAGCAGTCCCATGCTCCCAAAGGAGCCCCTATTTTTCCCAAGCGACAACGATGCGGCCAGCGATGGGGTCGCTTCTCATGTCTCGAAATGTGCGTGCGCCAAGCCACTCGTCTCTGAGGCACCCACTCTGTTTCTCATGCATGCATACCACCTTTTGACTGGAGAGCCCCTTCCTGGCCTCATAGCTCTTCCTTCTCCAGCCTCTGTCACTCCTGTTCAGATGAAGGGGAAGGGGAGGGAAGTAATTCCCCTTTCCCTGATCCCTACTTTGCCTGTTCTTTCTCCGCCATCATGCATTCAAAAGGGGCCAGTCTCTGCTTTCAAGGCCATCGCCTCTGGTTCAAAGGATGCCAGGGTCACTATCCCTTCTGCTACTGTGGATCGCACAGTTTATGTGCACACCTTCGATCCCCAAGTCAGCCTTCAATATCATGAGCAGATATCTCATTACACCTTGGAGCACATGCAGCTGTCTGCTTTGCCTGCTGCGCCGGCTTCTCTTCTCAAGTATGTGTTATTTTCTCACATTTTCCTATTCATATTCATCTCTCTTCAGGCCTACTACTCAAGGCCATTGTACTGCTGTCTATGGTGTTCATTCCGACGTTGGCACACATATTCTGTGCATCCCCCATGTACGTTGTTATATTCACTGTCTTATGTTCTTGGCTTATTGCACTCTTTTAGCAATATTGGCCCTGCTTCAACTGCACCATCAGTGGCCATGCCCACTTGTGCAAGTTCCTGGAGAACATGACACCTGGCAAGGAGGCCTGTCTCTGTTGTCAAACTGCTCGCCATGGCCGTTGTTCTGCATGCATGAATGCGGATGACTTCAGAAAGGCCACCACTCTTCTGGACCCATTGGTTTAGAGTGGGGACCCTGGTATGTTATTTCTTCTCTCTTTGTTTATCTTTCTCATTTGTCTATTCTTTTCTAGCTATTTTGGAAGGACTTCAGCATGCCAATCATCTCAAGAATGACATTGGCATGCTATACACCATCCTTCTGAATCACATCGAGGAGCGTGACAGTGTCATCAAGGGGCTTGCCGACGCGCTCGATGCTATTGCTGTGCATGAGGGTGGGACTGCTATCATCGACCAGTATGCTGAGGCCCATGAGTTGATCCAGTCTCTCATCATCAATGTTGGCAAGTACGGCGATGCTTCCAGGGTTTGAACTTTTATCTTTTCTTTTGTACTTTTTATCTCTTAGTTCTTGTTTTTCAGCCTATAGGGCCATGATTTTACATGTACAGCCTTCATGGCTTCTCAAAAACATATATAAAATATGTCTTGCTGCGCTCTTTTCCCATGTGAATGCATGTGATATCTCTAAGTCTTTTTACATGTTTAAGTGGCTCATCAAGGTAGCCCTTGATAGCCCTGATTGGTGTTGTAGGACCTTGCACATTATTGATCTGGACTTTCTTCTCAATATATCTCCTGTATCTCTTGTATGACTGTTTCATAGTGTTCTCATATCCCAGTGGCCCTATTTCCATGGTCTTTCACTATATATATGTTGTGAGCTCTAGAAACATCGTCTTTTCCCTGTTGCTACCACCACTGTGGTGCTCGCTACTGGTTTTTCTTCTGTTATTGCAATTTGATTTATTCTCTTTGTGGCCCTAGATACTAAGTCCTGTGTTCTGTATATTCTGTACACAGAAATCGCAAAATTTGTTGTATCTTTGCAGGTCATAGTGTGATCCTTCAGGTATACCACTATCTCCCCCTCACTAAAAGATTCTGACTGTCCTCAGTCATAAAATCAAATACCTCTTCATTTCCGAAAGACAAATATAATTTTCTAACTCAGATATGTCGCTCAGAATACTGACTATTCCCGCAGAATATCGCTAAGTTCCTATTTTGACTTTAAGAAATTTCTCTTTTGCTGTTAAGTATTCAACTGCACACTTCATGTGCTCATGTATAAAAGCTGTTGAAGATGCGAGGGAGACATTATCCTGAACCTCATTCACCTAAACAGCTATTCTCTTGCTTAACAGCTCGTTCTATTCTTCAATCTCTAAACATGACTCCCTCTTTCTTAGTAGTAAAAGGGGTCATCATCTCTTTGTGCAAGGACCCAGCTACTACTGCGAACGACAACCTCAACCAGTTCCAAGAGTATGCTGTGAGTCCTGTGCATTATTCTTTCCATTCAGTACTAACTGCGTGCGTTATAGGGTTATCTCAAATGTTACAAGCGGGAGCTTATCCAAGACAAGGAGCTCAAAGACTCTGTCTTTCGTGCTCATACTGCCATCGAGAAGGAACACCATACCAATGCGTCAAAGCAACCTATTCACAGGGTGCTCAAGGCAATCACAGGTTGGATTCAGAGTGAGCGCAGTCAGGCAACCAATGGTCCTCCTGCTGGTGCTCCCACTGGTCCTTGTCATGACCCCAAGTTGGTCAGTCTTCTTCTTATTCTTCTTCTGTTATCATATTTTCATGCACGTGTCTCTAGGCTGGCCCTACTACTTGTAGCAAAGGCAAAGGTCTTGCTACTCGGCGATTGTGTGCTACCATTGACAGCGATTCTGATGAGGATGATGATGGGCTTGACCAGGTAGCTCCTCATTCTGATTCCGATGTTGAGTCTCTTAAAGTATGCACAGTCTACGCACCTCATGCTTGATGTTCTAACCACCAAGTTTCTAAAGATGGCTGTCAATGAGCACAGCAGGGAGACTTCCAGGTCTTCCAGGTCTTCCAAGGCTAGGACTCATGATGCCTCTGTTGGGGACAAGTGCAAGGAGTCTTCTAAGGTGAGATATTCACCATTCTCCATTAATATCCCCCACACTAATTGCTCTTATCTCTAGGACGATCCTTCTTGCTGCGTCTTCTGCAGCAGGAATACTCACCCACCCTCTGAGTGTCCTGAGAGGGCTCATGTATGTATCTCTTTCCTCGTGTGCTATTCCATTCTAACCATTTAAGTGGCTTAGTTGTCTTCCTGAGGACATGGCAGCAGGGACAGTCCTCACAATAGCAAATGTGCTAAGTCGTCATTCCCACTCCCATCCGCATGGGAATACTACCCTCATCATTCTTGCAGAAGTGGAGATAGGCAACCAGCCTCAGCTCTTGGACTTGTTAGTACCGGTGCATATCTCCTTTCTCTTGCGTGCGTCTCAATTTCTCATTTGTTTCTTTCTCTTCTAGCCCTTGGAGATGGCAGAGCTCTTCCCAGTGTTGATGTTCTGCACGAGTCTTATACAGGACTGACCTTGGGTTCTTTCACAGTGGAGAGACCAGAGCATCTGGCCAAACTCGAGAGTGCCCTCATGGGTGATGTCCTCATGCTACAGCACACTCTTGTTGTTGCAGAGAGACAGCACATGTTCCTTCTTGATGAAATCAAACGAATCCAGCTCGCGCTTCATCCTGGAGTGGCTGAGGTACCCGACACTGGAGATCCCACTCCTGTGGAGGCCAAGGCTGCTCCAGTGCCTTCCACCTCTGCTGACTTGGATCCTCCCTCTGCCTAATCTGAGGCCTGTAGTTCTGGTCATCTATGGTATTCATCCGTTTTCTAGTCAACTCTTAGCTGTATATGCTGAACTTTGTTTCTCCTTATCTTTCCCTGACTCTGATGTCAAACTTATCATACCTATAACTGAGTTTACTCTACTGCTTTTGGCAGATTTGAGTAACCAAGTAGTACAAGGTTTTAAAAGCACATATCCGTAGTCAGTCTCTCTTTATATCACAAGTACAGTAGCTAGTGCTGTACATCCTGTCGCTACTTGCAATTCCATGCCCACAGAAGGTGTTTCTGCATAGCATGCTAGTCCTCGTCTAAGTTCACTGCTTCAGAAACCTTCGGATTAGCAACCTCTTTGAATTCCTCAGTGAAGTTCGATGGCCATTTGTCTTTAGGTTCTGGTGAATCAATAATTCTTCTCAATTCCTTTGAATCTTTTCTCATCCAATGTAACACTCTATCATTGATGTCAATGGAGCGACACACGAGGTATGGAATCACTCTAAAGGCTGCTATCTTCGACCATATAAGCGTGCCATCCAGCTCTGCGAGGATGTAGTTACCCATGCTTGAACGGTGTACTACTACCAAAGGTCCTAGATAGCAAAGCTTTATCTTTGTATTTAGCGCACTCTTGATCTGAGTGTTGCGCATCGATACTAGATTTCCTCTCTTGAAGTTATACAACTTGATCTTGTTCACATTCATAGTTGCGTTGAAGAGGCTGGCTGTGGGCACTTGTGGAACAGCACATAGAACGGCGTGATACACACACCAAACCACACACACACTCACACAACTATGCAATAATACAATCACCCTTGTAAGTGCGTGGGGGGATGAGATTATTTCTACTCTGCAGTTATTAACACTTTAGAACTCGTAAAGCTCCTTCTTATCTCGGCACGGTACGGCGTTTACTCGTTTTATTTGATCCTAAAGCTAGAATCTTTTACAAGAAGGTATACTTCGAGGCACAACCTTCTAGGCGAATGGTAATATTCAATTTACACTAGGACACACGTCCTACAATACAATAGAACACGAGACTCCTCACTATGACACCGAGCTTGCTCTTTAGACCACTCAACCAAGTACTGACTTAGTGAGCTCGCTACTCCCTAGGGGTAGGGTTGTCAAGACTAACTTCGATGACGATAACAGACTTCGACTCTCCAACAGTTTGCAATTTCAGAACAGAAGCGGATTCAGAAACAGACGGACAGAACAGAACAGACAGATGGACAGACAGATTTCAGAACTTCTACTTCAATTCATACTCTTTCCAAACAGACCTCGGCAGTACTCAGATGGAACAGAACAGCGACACTGATTCTTATTCACTCGGAACTTAAGCACACTTGTCAGATCCTGAAGTTATCTCTATTCCTCAAGGTGAGCTTGTTCTGTATATATGATGCTCGAAGCTACAAACTTATTCCTTTATTACAGTACTCGCCTTCTACGCATGCACCGCAACTCGGGGGTTTGAAACTTGTATACTACACTGACCTTCTAACTACTTATACTAAAACAACTATTAATTACAAATATCACCGCAGTCCCCAGGTAATCTAGACTCTTATGCGTACAGCCCACCACTGCCGCAGTCCTGCTTGGCATCCAACTCGGTGTTGCCATATGTGGTTTAGTTTCCATGTCGAGCTCGCTACGGTTTTACAAGCGCTCGCTAATCTCAAGTCCAAGGACATATCTCCTGACTGGTAGCAGTCATGCCGTGTCTAGCCCCAG
>JAUEPR010000022.1:600000-823020 GCA_030435655.1 Armillaria novae-zelandiae
CCAGAAAGAGACAAGCCTTGAAGTCGAATAAATAAGGGTCCGGTTTGTTTTGTACGATTTCGGGTGATAGTCGAGAACCCGTGGAACAATCAGCCACCAAATTCTGAGTGTAACGTAATGAAGGAAACGGTTGTACAATATAACGAAATTTTACTTTCGTATGGATACGGCAACGGCAGGCTGCACTAACCCACATTGCAACGATTTGGGAGGCTATGATTTTCCCTAGCATTGTCTTGGTATGGCAGAACTTACAGAAGGTGTTAGTATGAAGCTCCTGTATAGCCCCCAGGAAATTCTTGCAAGATATAGTGATTATTCGACTAAGAGGACGGAAGAATTCTCATCGCGAGCGTGGATGAGGATAGGATCTACTGAATACTATAGCGAGCACAGACGTGTCCAGTAATCAGACCAATTTCCGTTCGAGTCAAGTTCGAGCTGCAGCTCGCTTCAGGCTCTCTTCATGTACTCTTCATCTCTAGTAGAGCAGGGATAATGCTAATGTGTGTAGTTAATATAATTCACATTTCTCACTCAGTCTTACGATTTCCTTGTAATTTCTCTTCTCCCGATAGTAAATGCTTCGAAAATTAACAGATCTCCCTGTGCGCCTTCGACTTTCTTTGTTTTTTTTGGGGGGGAACGATCTCGATTCTCGGTTCGGCAACTCAGGAACTTTCTCATCTACGTGTGTATCACTTGAAATTGACCAGACTCCAATACACAATGTATTCGGGGAAAGATAAGGTGAACTCGTCCAATTCCCATATTTTGTCCCATCGTTTACCTCCTAGTATAAATCCTATGCATAAATAGTTCACCGCCTTAAGAAAATCCGCCTTGTACTCAAGGAATCCGGAAGCCCCGCTTCTCCACATCCTCTTCTCCCTTGCGGCATCTGCATCAGAATCCTACCTCCAAAATAATCTCACCTCCCCCAACCACATGATGCCAATCGATGACGCAAACACTGGGACTCTGCTCCCCATTAATAGTTACGCTTTTCACGTACAATCTGCTCCCATCTGGCGGCGTTGCACTGAGGGATGTGCTATCAAAGTTGTTCACCACAAACTTTGTGCTCGTTCCAAAGGCATCGTTGGACAACACGAACGAGGAGAGGAGAGGAGACCCGATAAGCATCTGTGTCGAAGACAAGACGGGATAAAGTCCAAGGATATGAAATACTAGTAGAGCTGCCATTGCGCCGGAGTCGTCGTTGCCTGGAATTCTGTGTATGACTCAGTGGAAGATCACTTATAGGTAGGACCGACGACAAACCCTGAGATTTTGGTGTTGAAGTTCTCATAGACGACTTGACGTACCCGAAGGACGCTCAGATCAGGACGTCCGGCATAGTGGTATATCCAAGGCATGGCGAATGAAGGTTCGTTGCCCGCCAAAAAGTATCTCGCTGAGAAGTAATGGTTGCTAGGGAGGGTTAGTCAGTAGTACGACTTATATAGCGACAGAGAACCTCACACTCTGTCGACGAAGGTATCGTTCCCTCCCATCAGTTCCACAAGGGTTGCTACAGAGTGAGGAGCAAAGAAGCTATATTCCCAAGATGATGCTGAAGATCAAAGTTAGCCACACCATATAGCTATAGAGTGCATCGCACGGACATTCGTAGAATCCAACGTTATTGTCAGTACCTCGAGCACAAGAATGCGATACGGGATCGACGGGCGAGCATGCATCTGGTGGACTAAAGGCGAATGTTCCGTTCTAGATGCTGAGGTTAAGTAATACCTCGACTCAACCAGACTGGTTCCCTACAGGATATCTTCTCTGTGCGAAGCCAGTAAACCCGTCATGAGTAAGATTGGCATCCCACATGTTTACAAAGTTCATGGAACGATTCGCGTAAGTAGCTATGTCGTCTGAAGATTTCCCCAAGCAAGGCCTGCTTGACGCACAGCAAAGTCTCCGAGGGCATACTGCTTTAGTGTGAGCATGCAAAGAGAAGAGAAATGAATTATGAATTACCTCCAGAGCCCGAGATGCTTCTCGAGTGGGTAGACCTGTAGATCCTGATGGATCTGTCCAGTCAGTAGGGATATAACCAAATTGTTTCCACGCGGTATTCTGTCGCCCAACTAGAGTTGTAGCCTTGAGTACCACACAAACATGCTTAAGCATTTGAGTAAGAACAGACCTCGATACCAGTTTGGCGGCTGTTCGAAACGAAGTATATGAAAACTATAAAACGGAAGAATGGACTGTCACGCACGGTATTCTCTGCAGTATCCACTAAAGCTTGGTACAGATCATCTGCCACAACGCCCAGTGCTGCAGCTCGAGATCCATATTTGACCGCAAAGTCTCCTAGGATTGGCATGCCGTCGCTTCCACCTTGGACATACCCACTATCGTACTCATAAATGACCCGACAAGATGGAAAGGAGAGTGACTTACGCTTTCGTGTTAGCACGACATTCAGGTATATACCCTATGCTCACATTAGTCTAGATTGCGTATGGATGCTGACTGCTTACCAGTGTTACGCCAGCCGTCTACATACGCACTGACGATATCAGCCCATGTGCGAGGATTGATAATTGAGTGTAACGGATGTGCAGTCCGGAAGGTGTCCCATGAACTGGACTAGTTTATGAGTCGGCATGGCTCGAGTAGGAATTTTACATACCAAAACAGAGCGTCGTAGAAAGGATACGGAGAATCCCAATATGGGTTTTCATCAGTGAGGTTCGCAGGAATGAGGGATGCCCTGTATAGCTAATTCGAGTCCATGAGGATGTGATCAATTCACCATCTTGGACAAGACTTACAGATGAATAAAGAAGTTCGACAACAGTAGGATCTTCGACGCTAGTGTCAACCTGGACACGTGATAACACGTCTTCCCATTTCGAAACCGATGCAGCCTGAACGGCATCCCAGTTCCAAGTGGGAACTTCGTCCTCTGCGTTAGCGCATGCCTGGTCGGTACTAATCATGGATATCCCAAAACGTGCGGTGACAGTAGAGGAACCAAACGACAATAAGGCTCCCGCTTGATTTGCATAGACAGAAGACTGGAATGCAAAACTGACAGTGGTCGAATTTGGCGTAATCACAATATTGTTGGCATTACTGGATGAAGCAGACTCATATGTCCCGGATGCAATCAAGCTTTGATTTGCAAACGGAGAGGAGAAATCATAACACGCGTAAGCTGTATAATTATCCGTTCCGTAACTCTAGGACACCAACATGTTAAATTGAATATCGGTGTTACGAGTAACAGATAACTGACTTGGAGGAACGTTCCATGCAAAGTGACTCTTCCGTCGGTTATGGAAAGACCGCCACCTTCAAACGACCGTTGTAGATCGTTTGTCAGATCGACTACGACGTGATTAACGCTGCTACTCTTGGGGTAGGTAAATCTGATCAACCCGGCTCTTCGCGTGGACGTTGTCTCCAGCTGAATGCCGTTTACAAACGTTGTAGTGAAGTAACCAGGTGAGGCAGCTGACATTTGATAAGTGTCAGTCTGCGTTCCACCCTCAAACACACCCTTACCATCAGCTCCCGCAGCACGTAAACCGGCCCGAGCCCCAATCCTTACTGGACATTCGGAAAACGAGCAGTTGATCAATGGAAAGAGTGGAAATATGCCATAACCTCCTGCAGTATTCCCGCCTGTACCTTCGTCGTGCATCAATGATATGCCAGTGATGGATGAATTATCTGCGATATACCCCGCTTGCCGAGGGGTAGTACTGACGTCGATTCCAACCTTGGCCATCGCATGGGGGACCGCTGAGCCTACAGTAAGCAATATTGAGCAGAGTTGAAGCGTTAGGAAGTAATGGACGATGCATACCTGGAAAGACGTTACCCCCACTCCCACCGTTCGCAGCAGTCGATGTTCCAATGAAAAGATTCACCAAAGAGGTTAGATTGGCACCATGAACTTGTGAGGGTGCGACAACCAACAAGAGCAAGACACCACGAAAGAGGTCAATCATGACGAGACAGTCGGTACATTTAACGTAGCAGCTACCTATAAGAAGGCTTGTGGCACGTTCGATGTGGTCACCAGGAGGACCGAGCACATGGTACCATCTGTTCGTTGCTGCTAGGCTGTCGCGAGTCCAAGGAATAGATAGAGAAGTATTGATTATCCACACAATAGATAGGTGAGGAATCAGCAAAATGAGATCCAGGTGAAACACACGTTCGATAGAATTTGGAGGGGTGAGAGAATGCAGAGATCAGAGGTCATAAGGCTGAAAGTAGAACTTGTCCACCGTTCCAGAGAGACCGATTTGTCAGACTTGCACCCAAATGTCCACACGGAAGGGTAAAAATAGCAGCCACGATGAGGAGCGATCCAAAATAGTAGCTGTGGCGCCCCACAACGTCATAAAGATGTCATGACTCCGCACAGGCGTATATAGTAATGGCGCGTCCGAGCTCTCCTACATCTCAATAATGTCAACCACAGAACAGGTAACGCCCACCGCCGCATCTGTACACCCTTCTGCAATCGGCTCGGGCATACGCCCCGACACGACGCAGCAAAATGATGCAAATGAAGCCCACCGGGCGACGGTTGGAAGCCAAGAACACCACGAGTACCCAGAGCAGAAGCATGCCGGGAAAGTTGGTTATGGTCCGCAGTACCATTCGGGACCAGTGAGCACGTTGTTACTCAAATCTGGAATTATAGGTTGATTTAGCGAAACAGACCTTTTCCGACAAGGTGTCTGGATTGAAGGAGGTTGTCAAAGGAAAGATCACCGGCAATCAAGGCCTCGTTCAGCATGGGCACGATCGAAAGACCGGAGAATTGAAGCGCAAAGAGAAACTGCAAGACGTAAGTCGCTTCCACACATAATATAATGACTTGCGTTTAATGAACGGTCTAGATGGAGGAAGATCCTTTTGCGACTCCAGAAACAGAGCATAATGTCGCCCAAGAACAACATCCGAACAATAACGAAAAAGAAAGACGATGAGCTTGGTATATGCAGACGATGTCATTGTAGAGTTTTTGTCCAATCCAAATGAATTCGTGCCGTCGTTAGTTGGCAAGGAGCCATCGTTCATGTAAATGGACATGTGTGACGTATGTGCAAAGACAGAGCGGTGGTGTATACCTCGGGACGCTACGGAAGATTTCAAAACATGATGAAAAAACTGTTTAAAGGAGAGGGTTAACTGCAGGGATCTGTAACAGTCAGACCGCCGGCTGGTCTTTAACGCTGTTTAAACCTGTACCATGCTAAACACAGTTATGGGCATATCCAACGCATGTTGACCGAAATTTCAGGCTGTTTCGGAAACGATAACATAGATGTAGTAGAATGTGTTGCTCATCCTCTACTGTAACTCGACAGAAGTGGTACACTGGCAAGTGCCTATCGCAGGGAATGTAAAATCGGTATCGCTCCGACCACCGCAGTACTTCTACAACGAGTAGATAGGAAGATATGAGCAGACCTGCCGGCGCTGCGATGGCTACACTGAGATAGGAATAACGAGACAAGGTTTCTTGTGAGCAGAAGGACGCCGAATGTTTAGAAAATACTAGCATCACAGCGGAAATATAAGCGAAACAGATACAAAAAGAAGAAAGAGAAGGCACATTAATCGATCTGATACCATGTTCGATTACAGAATGAAATACAGCATTGAATCCAGTACAAATTAGCTTTGAGTTAGGGATGACGGTTGGCGTAGGGAACAGCACAGATAAACAGTTCGGAAGCCAGAGTACGGCACACCGATCACGGACAGAGAAAACGGGGAGAACACAGAGGGGGCTGGCATAGGTTCCTCTGGCATCGTCGAGGCCAACACGGCGAGAGAGCCGAACACTATGGCCACGAACAGTTGGCGCTAACGGAGAGATATTACGACGGGATCGTTATACAGACTCCCGCCCAAAAGCACGAAGGGAAAGAGAAGACCGAAGAATAGTAACTCGTGGTAACGCAAGAAATTATGGTGGGAAACGTTTAACAGGCACTGGGCCAGGCGCCCTGTGACTGACGACGGCAAACGGCGATACCTAATCGGCATTTTAGAGCGGCCGGACCGCCTGGAGTGACGGGTTGCTTCACCCAAGGTTATTCACCATGGCTGTTACCAGCAAGATAGGTAAACTTTTACCTGGATGATAGCAAAAATCTCATGCTCACCTTGTTATCTCTGTGGTAGACCGTCAATCGTGATTGCGCAATTGTTCAGATGGAAATTTAACCTCGGAAACAAGTGAAGACTGCGATCAGGGCTCAGTGTGATTTCGCCTTTGCAGAAGACCCATGGACGCGTCAGCCGAGCACCGCAGCGGTCCGTGAGCATTCTACTACAGTCGATTTTCTTCGGGAGCAACACGGGTCCTGCAAACGATTATCCGAAAGACTTTATTTCGGAGTAAGTCGTCAGATTCGAGCATTCTTGGACCGACCAAGATTATGGCGTTCATCGTCATGGAGAGGGAATTTCGAACTGACTTCCATAAATATCAGCCGGATTTTTTACTATATATTCTCGCCAAATCGTCGAGGATTCACAGCTCACATCGCACCATGTTCTCTTTGTCGATCCTTACCGCCTTCGTCTGCCTGGTTCCTTTCGTTTCTGCTGCCCCCTCTGAGCTTCAGAAGCGCGTTGACACCTCGACCTACTGTGGTATGTAGAAAATAGCATCGTAAACGAACATGATTAGCTTACGGCCTTTAAGGTCAGTATGACAGTGTCAACACCGGCACATACACTCTTTATCTCGACCAGTGGGGCAAGGACAATGCCGACTCTGGCTCAGCCTGCGCTTCAGTTACGTCTACTAGTGGTACCAACCTCGCATGGACCACGACGTGGACCTGGAGTGGTGGCTCTGGTGTGAAGAGTTACACCAACGTTAACGCCAACACTGGTCTTAACGCTAAGCTCAGTGCTATCAGCAGCATCAAGGCAAGGTTGGCTCCACTTCGTTTGAAGACAGGGATACAGATATGATTTTCAGAGTGCGTGGACCTGGACCCAAACCACCAGCGGGACCGTCGTAGCTAACATTGCGTACGATCTATTCACCTCTTCTACTTCTGGTGGTTCGAATGAGTATGAGATCATGATCTGGCTCGACAACATCAACGCTGGGCCTATCTCTTACACCTATGGCTCCGACGGTTCGGCTACAGCCATCGTGAGCAGTGTTACTATTGCCGGATACAAAGTGGTTGGTCATTTCTTGCGACGGATTCGATGTGTTTCCCTGACTTCCTTCACAGGGACTTGTATTACGGTTCTAACGGCTCCAACTACGTGTACTCTTTCTTGACTTCGGACGAAAGTGCCATCAACAGCTTTAGTGGAGATTTGATGGACTTCTTCGATGTGAAATTTCTCTCTCCGTATTTTGGACTTGCGCTCATGCCATCGTAGTATCTCACCTCCAAGCAGGGTTTGAGCACTTCGCAATACTTGACTACAGCTCAGGGTGGAACCGAGGCCACCTCGGGTTCCGCCACTCTTACTTCGTGAGTATCGTGCTATAATCGACCGAGCTTGGACTTAGTCTTCTCTCAATCCAGTTCGGCTTTCAGCATTGTGATCGCTTAAACGAGTAGTACATAAGTTCTAGTCATCATATTAGCAGTTCTGTGCTTGCATGTCCTTGACAGTTAGCAAGCCGATGTACCGTCTCGACTCCATCGCTGGTCAACCGAGCTGAAACGTTAAGAACGAGGTGACTAGAACAACGGAATCACCAAGCAGAGCTGACCGAGAGATTCGGCTGAGACTCCGATCCTTTCCACATGACAGACCAAAGGCCTTCCTACTAGTAATGGTCGCATACGATGGGCAATAGCTAGTGTCCTGATACGGCCACAGGTCAAATAATGAGCGTTGTTCAACGGTGCTCAGTCGGGTCCTCTGGATGGATGGCTTTCTAAGGGCCTGAACATCACTTGAAATATTGACACAGAGCTGGAACGATGTCAGCTTGCCACTAGGAAGTTGGGACCAGAGAGTATAAATACTTACACGGTCCTTTTGTCGTATAAATATTATTATTTCCATGGTCCGCATTGAGTTTTTCCTTTGTTGATGCGCACACGAGTATTCTCGAAAAGTGGTCGCCTTCTTAAAGTTACTTATTGAGTGTTGGATGGTCGGACGCCATCAAATGGCGGCCATCACAAAACTTCGAGTTCCGCCCTCCTTCCGATCAGCAACCGATCAATCTAAGTATTCTTGCTGCCAGCATGATCGTTCTAAGCAAATCCCGTAAAATTGACTACATTCGTCCCATGGGCGGGCAGTAGTGGCCGTTGTGGACGCCTCGACCTCGCACCGCTCTGCTGTACACATGTCCTTATGCTGCCAAGAGCAAGACAGGAACTCAACACAATTTTCCGATGCCACTATGTCGGAATAATTTGTCGCGTAAAGGTGCGACTAGGTTTTATTTCACGGAAGAAATCTCCCTCATTTTCTCCGTCGACGACAGTCTCTGAATTCCTAATCCCGTCCTGTTTTTGCTTATATACTGGGGGCGTTTCAACAAAGATTGTACCACTGTTGACTATGATCTCTCTGTCACTTATCTCTTCTGTGCTCTGCTTTATCAGTCTCGTATCCGCTGCTCCGTCGGAATTGCAGAGGCGTCTTGATACCTCAACCCATTGTGGTGAGTAGGTGATCATGGTTGTCAGGCAGCTACGGTATTTACAAGTCTATAGGCCAATACGACAGTGTCAATACCGGCATATACACACTATACCTCAACCAGTGGGGCAAGAACGGTGCATCGTCTGGTCAATCATGCGCTGCTGTCACTTCTACAAGTGGTAACAATGTCGCGTGGACTACCAGCTGGACTTGGAGCGGTGGCGACGGCGTGAAGAGTTACACGAACATCAATGCTAACAATGGACTCAAGGCCAAGCTCAGCGCCATTAACAGTATCAAGGTGGGATACAACCGAAGTAAGAACCGACAAGATGGTGATGCATTTACGGTTTCCTAGAGTTCATGGGCATGGAGCCAAACTACCAGTGGAACCGTTACGGCTAATGTTGCTTACGACCTGTTCACCTCCTCATCGGCTAGTGGCAAGAATGAATACGAGATCATGATTTGGCTCGACAACGTTAACGCCAAACCTATCTCATACCATTATGATGCCACTGGTGCAGCTATAGCTACCGTTAAAAGCTTGTCTATCGCAGGGTATAAATGGTTGGTGGTCTGTGATGACATCGTGATCTGTGTTCTCACATCTTGGTCCGTAGGGATTTGTATTATGGCAACAATGGCTCCAACTACGTCTATTCCTTCTTGACTTCGGACAAAAGCGCCGTTAAGAGCTTCAGCGGTGACTTGATGGACTTCTTTGATGTTAGTTTCTTTACTTGTTATTAGGTCTTATGCTCAGTCACGGCTTCATAGTACCTCACATCAAAGCAAGGTCCTGAGCACTTCTCAGTACCTAATCACGGCCCAGGGCGGCACTGAAGCTACTCAAGGATCGGCTACCCTTAAATCGTGAGACTTGTTCTTCTCCTGCTAGCTTTGAACTCATATTCGTGTCATTTAGTTCTACTTTCAGTCTTGTTATCAGTTGAATAATTCGAATTTGAATACATTCCTGCTACGTACTGTGCTACTCGAGCTTCTTGGAAATTACTTGCGGAGAGTTTGAATTTCTCATCTGACATCATAATCGTAGGCGCATGGCCTACAGACAGCATGGTGCCGGGCCGAAGCTGGATGCTCTTTACCTTCTTACCATCTTGGCGTATCATCCATTACTCAGTGTTTGCTCTTTGATGATGTTCTTCCGACCTATTCATTAACAAAAACAATCCGGGTTTTCAATCTCCTGGGATCCCATGCCGTTGCACATGGTCTATACCTTGCAGGTGTCCTAACTGCCTTGCGGGCCGCTGAAAGCGACCAGCGGGCCTCGTCAATAGTCCGAAGATTGGTGCCGACAAGCTTCTACCTGTTTATAGATTTTGATTCTTCTTCTCGAACATGTATATATTCCTCAGGCTCTTTGCTTCTGGGCAAACCCTCCACATTCAACTATGCGTTTCTCCGCAGGCTCGCTTCCCTCTGTGGCCGCTGTCACAGTTTTCCTGGCGCGTGCATCGGTTTATGCTCACCCACAATCTTATGCTATCTGGGCCGCTGATTCTGCCATAGCGCGCGGACAGGGAAACGGACTGGATTCGAATGGAAAGCCTACAGGTTTCTTATGAGCATGGAGAGCTGCAGTGGGGACTGCGTCTACTATATGAAACGACTGGGAACAAGTCGTATTTCAATTATATCGTCCAAGGTGCTAGTCAAATTGTCGACAGCAATGGGAATATTGGAGGCGGCTATTCGTAAGTCATTGATTTTCAAGGGTAATGCATACGCTCACGCTGCGTTTTAGCATTGCTGATTACTCTCAAGATCCCGTAAGGTTGGCGACATTCATTGACTAGCTTCGATACCGTAACCTGACTACTCCACCATTTTAGAACGGGACCGACATTTGCATATCTGTTGCGTTAATTCTAGGTGCATGTATCCATACTACCGCTAATATTCGCTCGCATTTGTATAGATACGAACAAACGGGCCAGTCAAAATGGAAGACTGCCATGGATACCTATCACCAGCAGCTCATGGGACAACCTCGAACCGCTCAGGGCCAATTTTGGCACAAGCTAAGATACTTCAATCAAGGTACACCCACTAGGAAATTTTTGAAGCAAAGATCTTGAAGAAATTGTAGGTTGGCTTGATGGAATTTACATGGGCGAGATTTTCTACACTGTATATACGAACGCATTTCAACCGACTAACTCTACGGCCTACGGTACGACCATTGGTTGTCCAAATCAATGGGTCGAGTTAACGATTCCTTGGTAGCTGACATCGCAAGACAATTCGACTTGATGTTCCAAAATACCCTGCAAGAGGAAGGAGCTGCGAACTACACCGGCCTTTTATACCATGGATACGACTACTCCCACACCGCCTCGTGGGCCTCCCCGGATCGAGGACATTCCCCCGAAGTGTGGGATCGAGCAATGGGGTGGTACATGATGGCACTCGTCGACATCCTTGAAATTTATCCCAAAGATAAATCCGTCTTCCTAGAGCACCTGAATACACTCGTCCCCCGAGTACGCGATGCTGCTGACCCAGATTCCGGTGTGTGGTGGCTGGTCATAACCCAGCCCCACAGAGCCGGTAATTACTTTGAGAGCAGTGGATCGGCTATGTTTGTATATGCGATGCTGAAAGCGGTGAGACTCAGATATGTGGCAGATAGGGATGGGAGTATCGTGAAGGCGGCTACCAAGGCGTACGAGTATATGACTGAAAACTGGGTTGTCGATAACGGGGATGGGACGATGAATTGGTTGAACACTGTTCAGGTGGGCCTTTCCTGTGAATGTGTGGCCTGGTTCTTACCTTTCCTTCTTTAGGTTGGAAGCTTGGACGGAAATGGAACCTTTGAAGTAAGTTTATCCCCTGTCGTACCGATTAATTTGGTTCCTAACCATCCTTGTCTCCCAGTATTATATCAGCGTCGCTGTGGATACCAATGATCTCAAAGGCCTGGCTGCATTCCTGTTAGCTAGTCTCGAGTATGAAAAACTTTAGTGGATCTACCTACTGCAGAGCATTCTCACTTTCTTACTTTCAAACGCCCGACTCTGAAGTAAACGAAACCTGTCCTAGCGACAGATTAGGTACACTCGTGAACATGATCCGGACTCTAGTTACATGAAATGTACATCATTCCCAGCATCCTCCTATCAGTCCGCCTCCACACTCCCGAAACAAGCTCAGGGCCAAAGATAGTAGTATAAATAAAGAAAAGAAATTAACGATAAGAAAGTACGAGTGATGATGCATGATGCAAGGAGTGTGAGGCCAGTGGGATATAGGTACTTGGGTAGGGTATCCTGGTATTTGAACGCGATTGCGAACCGAAAACTGGAACAACATAAAAACAGACAAAATTGGGGAATATTAGAAACGTCAAGAAGTCATTAGATTCATCGCAGGGGGTATGCACGCCGTCACCATTGCTACAGCCGGTGTCCAGGGACTGCCCAGAACAACAACGTCAACGCCGTAACAAATGCGGCGACAAGTATGGTGACCCATATTGCACGACCTAGCAGCAGCTTCTTGACGTATGCTTCCCGTATTGTCAGCGTGCGGAAGGGTGTCGTTTCGGATTGTCCGAAGAAAACGAGGATGGGATCCAGCTCATACTGATGGGAAACGAGGAAAAGGACTGCGAACGTGAATGGTATGAATAGCTAGGAAAGGAATGTCAATGGATCAGATAGATCAGAAGTGGGTATGGACTTACGAAAAAGCGTTTTGACTTGGGCTTCACATCCAAAAGTATCAGCGAAAACGCCACGGCGAGACCGATCCATAAAATTATGAGGCCAAGTATTAATCGCACCAATGATGAAACAGGTGTCAAGTTCCCAAACGCCTTTGACCGTAGAAATCGAGGGAACGCATCCTGCTCCATGGCACGAAAACAGTATTCTTTCTGTGAATGGAACATATCGGGAATCTGTGCCATGAGATTGTGCTCTGCTTGAGACTGAGGTCCTTGAGTTGAACTTAAGGGGAAGGAGTGAATTCGGAGAGAGGGTGGCAAATAGATTTCATGATTCTCCGATGCATTCACTGTGTTCGCTGCAGGCGAAAGGTAACGAAAGTATATTCGCTCTGCAGAGGCAATGAGGTCGAGGCGAGTAATGGCAGCAGAACGGGGAATGATGGTAGGCGCGCGCGAAGCGCGTTTCATGTTGAATAAGGTAGGTGTTCGGCCAGAAAGAGAAAATGGAGTCGTCGAGCGAGCAAAGTCATGGGGAGAGGTAGAATTTATGCGAGTTTGGTCGGAGACCACAGGCGTGGGACGAGGTGACGCTGAGCGAGCACCGGACTTTTCATCGAGATTGGCCAATTCCTGCTTGTCCTGCTCTGTTATCATGTCACCAGTGCTCGCGGTGCTACGTTTCGTCCCTAAGCCATCTGGATTCATCCCGACAACCGTCCCGTAAATGGACCCGCGTCTACGTGCATAATCCCAGTACTGAGGCCAGTCCTCCTTGATCGTTCGACCCGACTTGCGAACGTCCTTAAAGTATGCTCGGCACAGATTTTCATGCTGCTGAACATCCAGCCAGAAGTCTAGGATATCTTCTGAACCCTCGCGCTGGAGGAAAAGACTGCAATAAATTAGTTACGGCAAATGTGAAAAAAGCGATAACGCACTAGAACATGAACAGATCGACTGGAGGCCGCGTTCTCCTAGACAGAACCTCGGTGAACGACGGCAGCCTGTTCTTGCGACTAGCTGCCCAATCATCCTGCTGTCGCTGCTCGTCCATCTGCTCGGAAATTCCAGAGCGAAGGCGTGTGCAAATAATGTGGTCAGGTTCAAAGAACGTAAGTCACGGCAGTAACGCTGGTAACGTCTGCTGACGTAACCCTACCATCTCCGTACTACCATGTCCTTCAGTAAGGCGTTTACCCCCGCCTTGCGGGAAATCCGAATTTTATGCTGCCAGACGGGTCCTCGCATCCGCGGGCACAAGGTATGCTGTATATTTCTGACTCCTTAAAAACCGGGTTTTGACCATTTCCACAGGCAGTTCATCACCTCCAAATATCCATTAATAAAACAGCACAATCCTGATCTTCCGGTGTTGATTCGAGAGGCAAGCGGCACTCCTGCTAGGGCGTTTGCGAGATTCGGTGTGTCTGTATTGTGTCTACGTACAGCAGGTGCTGATGAACACCTAGAACGGGGCCGGGAGGTGCATGTCGACCTTGATAATCTCTCGGCGACAGATGTAGAATCCAAAGTTGCTCAGCTGTTGAGCTCATAACTGAAACGATTGTTGTTGCTCGCATTTAAATGCTTTCGCGTGTCGTAATCCTGTGAAGTCAAGTCTACCTCGGCCTGGACCATTACTGTAAGCCGCTAGAGAGCTCAAATAGACCACATGATCTTGGTACTCTCGCGACATATTGTGGCATTTTCAAGTCAAGCTCCATCACCCCGCTGTTCCCCTCGCGCGGCCACTCACGTCATTTTTGATCAGGCTCGGATCCTGTGTCTTGCGGTCTGTCGTTACCACTTTGCTTATCACGAGTCAGCATGCCAAGAACCGCAAAGACTCAAGACCGAGAAGATACATTCTGGTGCACTCCCTGCCACATGGACCAAGGAAAAGACAAGAGATATGATTGGAGCTTTCGCTGAAGTGGCTCACGACTGAACTATGATCTTCAGAGAGAGTTAGCGTCTTCACCTCATAATCCTAACGGTTCGTCCATACGAAGACACAACCCTAAGTAGGGCATAATACACCCGTCATTCGGCTTCTTTTCCGATTTGTGTATGGAGTCCAACTCGTTATCCTGATAAGAGTCACTAACTAGCTTGTCCCTGCTCGTACTAGTCTGGAGTGCTCACCGAAGACGCTTGGCGCATTCTTGCCGAGCCTACGATAACTGAATTGGTGAATTCTCATGTGTTCACCCTGATAATTGAAAGTCAAAGCTCCAAGCCCTGAAAGCCTCTCTCCTAAATAATCCTTATCATCGCAGTAAAACAACTTTGCATTTTGGTTGCCAACTATTGCGAAGAATTGATACTCCAATTCACCCTCGTATCTTCTCTTCCGGAACACAATGGGGCAATCAGGGCATACGCTCATCAAAATTCTCCACATGCATCATCCCCGAGTTGCCTTGAACCTGAGGAAGTTATCTCTTGGATGCAATAAAAGGCCCAATGTCTCATCAGACTCCCAGACGACGTACTCCTCCCCCGATCAAGCATCACCTGTCCCTCTAGTATTCGACACCATGGCCAGCTTGGAGCCAAATACTCCCATTGTCGCCGCTAGAGCAGACTCTGCGAGGGTCGATTATGACAAGAAGCTTCATGCAGATGAAGTCTCGTCGACCGAAAAAGATGCTGTCTTGGAAAACGAGCTAGATGGCATCCATGACAATTTGGAATTCCCAACGGAGGAAGAAATCGTAACCCTTCGACGAGTATCTGATGCGATCCCTTGGACAGCCTACCGTAAGTTACATAGCTATACTCGGAAACTGCTAGACTGACCATGGATTCAGTGATTGCCGTTGTAGAGATGGCAGAGCGATTTTCGGTATAGATCATCTATCCAAACTTCTTTTCTTTTGCCGCTGCTGATACCAACTCCAGTTCTACGGATCTACTGTGGTTTTCGTACGTCTTTCGCATTGGAATCGTCTTATCTGCGCTGACTTCCAAGCAGACCAACTTTATTCAGCAGCCTCTGCCAGATGGATCTCATACTGGAGCGGCAGGTGCTGGTGGTGTTTCGGGCGCATTGGGACGCGGACAGAGAGTGGCGTTCAGCCTGACAACATTCTATCAATTTTGGTGTTACGTCACCCCGCTGTTCGGCGCGTACATCGCAGACTCCTACTGGGGCCGGTACAAGACAATCTGTGTCGCTGTAGCGGTTGCTCTCTTTGGTCATGTAATTCTCATCGTCTCAGCCGTACCTGGTGTCATCGAGCATGGCAGTGGTGCTATGGCAGCTTTCATTATCGGCATGGTTATTATGGGTTTAGGTATGACTGCCTTCTGTCTTGTACAGAACTCCATGACAGATGTTTCTACAGGGACAGGCCTTTTCAAGGCGAACATATCCCCTCTGATTGCGGAACAGTACAAGAGAACGAAACTTTTTGTCACCACTACCAGCAAAGGCGAAAGAGTTATCGTCGACCCCTCTTTCACAGTATCTCGAGTGTATTTGGTATTTTATTCAGTATTGTCCGTCCAGGCGCTTCTCTGACAATGATGTCAAGTATTTCTATATGTTTATCAACATCGGAGCCTTAGTTGGACAGATTTGTATGTCGTACACAGAACTGGTATGTTCTTCCCTCGACGTAGCGGTTCTGAATCACTAACAAGGACACAGTACGTTGGCTTTTATCTAGCTTTTACGCTTCCCACAATTGTGTTTTTACTCTGCCCCATCGTTCTCTGGTATGGACGGAACCGGTACACGCGTTCACCTCCTACTGGTTCCGTCCTGGCGACTTCCCTCCGCATTCTCAGATTAGCTTTGAGGGGCAAAGTTAGTCTGAACCCTGTGACGACGTGGAAGAGCCTGAATGCGCCCGACTTTTGGGACGGCGCAAAGCCCAGCAATCAAGCAGGGACCCTTCCGAAATGGATGGTATTTGACGATCAATGGGTCGATGAAGTTGCTCGTGGCTTCAAAGCCTGCGCGGTGTTCTTGTGGTACCCACTGTATTGTAGGATTCTATTGCTTGCCTTTGTGGTTTATGAAAATGACGACCTTCCAGGGCTCTGTTATAATCAGCTCAATAACAATTTGACTTCTCAAGCGGCTGTTATGACACGACATGGCGTTCCGAACGATATCTTGTCGAACCTCAATCCACTGTCACTGATCATTTTCATCCCTATTTTTGATTTCGTCGTAAGTGAAACACTTCGAAGAACTTGTGTTCTTGCTAATGACAATATGTAGATATATCCTACTCTCGCTCGCCTCAATATACGCTTTACCGCTCTCAAGAGGATAACGTTAGGTTTCTTCTTCGCCTCTTCAGCGATGGTTTGGGCTGCGGGTAAGTATTTGTGCGTAAGTCCTTGTACGCCTTTACTGACAGCCGTCATAGTGGTTCAGCACTATATCTACCAGGTATGCTAATTCATCTCTGCAGTGGTAAGGTGGTGTTGACAACGATGGGCCCGTAGACGAACCCTTGCGGCTATTACGCTGCTACCTGTGACGAACCTTCGACCCTAAATGTCTGGATTCAAAGTGGATCGTGTGTACTTTCTCCCAGAGAATTTGCAGGTGGATTAACCCTTACCCAGATATGTTCTCGTCGGTATCAGTGAAATTTTTGCATCTATCACTGGGCTCGAATATGCTTTCACTAAAGCTCCCAAGAATATGCGCTCCCTGGTCATGTCTGTGTTCTTGTTCACGTCTGCGCTGGCGTCAGCTCTAGGCCAAGCGTTTACACGTGAGCAACATATCATTCAATTTTCACACCAGGATTAACGTTGTCTTCTTACAGCCCTGGCCGAAGATCCTCTATTGGTGTGGAACTACGGCACTGTTGGGGTCATTGCCGCTGTTTCGGGGGTCTTCGTCTGGTTGTCTGTACGCTCATTGGATGCTAAGGAGGATGAGTTGAATAATTTAGCTGAGGGCCATATGGGCGAAAAGTCGTAGTCATCCTATTATAACTACTCTGGTTCGGCTTGGATCCGTGCGACGTTATGGGGTTTGATACCGTTAGTGCGCTGGACGCCGTCCTACCGACAAATCGTCTAAGTCCTGTAAGTTTATTTCGTTGTTATGTCTCACTTGATGACATACGTACCGGGACGCTCGATGACACCTTTACGCACAGCATCGCTTCAATTCCAAGCAGTAATTCTCTCATGCTCATATACTCCTTCCCGAAAAGTTAGCTGCAAGGTTTCGACATGATGCCAATTGACAGATCTTTATGCCCAAGCGCGATGACGACGGCCTCAAAAATGTGTGAACGACAAGTGACTTCTGCACTAATAGGGTCTACGTCGGCATAGATGGCGCAGTAGAGGTCCTAGTGGGCTTGAAGCACCCGGGAGGCTCTTCGCAGGAAAAAATCGTTCAGCTCGGGTTCGTCATGCTTCCAAAGCGCAGTCTCTCCTGCCATAAATTGATCTTGGTTGGAATCTTCTTTGTGTGTGAATGACCCCGAAGGCCAATCATCCATACCCGGGTCCCAGTCCCTAGTGATTTAAGAGAGATAACATGCATGTCCACCTGCTTGGGGACCAACGGACACGTCATCCCAATTCATGAATCCGGTAACAGTGAAGGTATTGTAGGTCCATCATTACATTCTGTGAGTCGAGGTCTGGAGGTAACAGGACGAATTGAGGTCCGTCAGAATAGTTGTTAAGGAGAAAGGAGATATCATTCGAAGAACGTAATAGTGCGCGTACTCCGATAGAGATTGACCGTGTTCATCGAGAAGAGAAGAGGCAAGTTCATTGATGTAAGAAAGGAAAGTAGGGGAGGGTCAGATTTCGTGAACAACCTTGCCCTCGTTGATTTTGCGCAAAGGTCCGATCGCATACAAGAGGTCAGGACCAGAGAGCTCGAGCACACCGATGTGATCCAATGTGAGCGTGTGTAGCTGCGCCATCGAACTGGCTATCTCCTGGAAGATACGGCAACAGTTAACATCAGTAAGAGCGTCCCGTTCGGTCCATATATTCGATAAGTGGACGCCCTCTATGAGGCCAGTGAACATATAGGCGTACCCGGAGATATTGTTTGGGGTACTGTCATAGGCGTAGACGATAGGTACAGGAAGGTAAGTCTTGTCCCAGATCAATCGCATAGTACCTACCATGCTCTCGATTTTTCGAGTCAATGAAATAGGGTTCCGGAAGTCTGTTTACCCATTTTAAACTGTCAGGAAATGTGATAGCATAAACAAGGTTAAAGGAGCCTTGCATCACCGGAGTTTGGACGTGGGCGGAAGGGGATTGAACAGTGAGTGAGCTTGCAGCAGCTAAACACAGAAGAATCACTATTGGATGAAGCCATGGTGAAACAAGAGGAGCGATATTGAGATTTAAATGAACGCGTGAGTATCACGTGCTAAACGCGACTCGGACCGGGATTGTTGGGCCCCTCGGTTTGCTCTCGGTTGTCTAGAAACTTCCAAGTACTGCCTATCGACCCTCTCCTGCTTTTTCAAGTTCTTCCCCCGCGTCGATGGATCCGTCACTTGGACTCTCGCAGCTTCCAGATGAGGTATACCAATGCCTCCTTGCCCTAGGTCTTCCTCCCACCGTAACTCTCCAGCAATTTACGCGATTATACCGTGGACCACTGGCCGATATTTTAGTCTTTCTCAGTAAAAGTGTGCTCGGGAAGACGGATGTAGTGAAAGCTCGTGGTCACATTCATGGGTTTGCGTGCGCCTGGTTTACTTGACTTGCGTGACTGATACCCATTGTTTAGAATCAAGACAGATGGAAAGACGAAGCCTCATAGAATCAATGCCTTTAGCTCAGAAGATAGATCACGGTTTAGACTAGCCGGAATCAAGAAAAGCTATGCTTTGTACCAGAAGGAGCTAGATGAATTGTTAGCGGCAGCGGAAGAAACCCGTGAGCATCACTACTTTCAGATAATGCTTATTCTGACGATCTGGCAGAGCATAAGATCACTGGCTTGAGAAATCAGCTTCGCAGTAGCCGAAACGCTGCATTTTTGCTCGCTATCTTAGAGAAGAAGGAGTCGACGAGGAGAGATAGGATCGAAGAGATAACAACTCTTTTGAGAAGAGAGAAGTAAGTCTAACCAATTAAACCAATTAAAGTTGTCAATCATTCCTCATCCTGGATTCTATGGTAGAGAAGCACTTGACCAACGTCAGTCGTCGCAGGTCTGTTCATATCTATTTTATACGTCAGTTTACAGTCGTTTTGATGGTTTCCTAGTTTTCTGTTTCTTTGCCACCAGAAATAGATGGAAAGCAAATGTTAAAGCGTCGAAAGACTCACTCTCGGGACGCATTAATGGTGTGCATATATGCTAGGCTGGTTTATATAGTATAGCGAAACGAACTCATTTTCATAGAACACCGAAGCGCATTGTGTTGCCCTGTCCCGTGTTGCGCTGTCGGGAAAACCACAGTTGAATCAGGATTACATATCGCGACTGAAGATCATGATGCAAAAGCATCTTTCTTCCCGAGATGCGCAGGTAGAGGCTACTATGTATGTTTTCTTTCCGTGTTCATCACGAGCATTGTTGACCAGTTCCCATTAGCGCAAATATCGTGCGATGGGCACGGAAATGTGCACGCGAGAAAGTCAAATATCGCTCTACATTGCGGAATACCGACGCGGTCAGCAACACTGGCCTAGACCAAGCGGAGTCTCACGTTGTAAACAACAGGTCCTCAGTCTGATGAGATTTGATTGCTGATTTGAACAATTAGCGAAATTGTGAAGCAGTACTGCAGAGATTATGCCAGCATTCGGCTTCCTTGCTTTTCGCTATCAATTCTCATATACAATTCGTATGCCTCTTTTTCTAATGCCGGATAGCTGACTTAGCTTTCTTCGTAGATGTCTGCTTTCCAATTATCTGCAATACCAGACTTAAGGAAGGCCCTAGACAATAAAGTTTATCCGAGAGGATATCTAGATGACCAGCGACGTCTCTTGGCACAAAAAGAGTGGAGTCATCCTGCTACAGATGACGAAGCATTTGTGAAAAATTCAAAGCAGACGTTAAAAGCGAGTCAGGCGGTGGTGAGAGCTCTACTTAAGTTTTTTTTGCTTCCATCCTCACAGTCTAACTTAGAATATGCCAAAACTTCTACAAGATTTGGAGCATCTAATACTATCGAGTATAATATATCCCAAGTCCACCGTTCAGACCACTAATTTTTTTTATCTCAGTTGACAAACGGAGGTGGATAACGGTGCTGGCCCCAAGTCTTCCCTTGTCGATAGAGAGTTATGAAGAACCACTTCGTAGGTTACTCATATATTCAATATGCGTCTCTCTTATATTGTCCTCCAGTGCGACATAGAGCAGACTGTCAAAAGATTGAAGACGACACAACTAAATTGCTGAAGAGAAAACTGGCAAAAGCAAACATGGGTACTGGGCTAGTCAAGGACATCGAAGTCCTTCTGGACGAAGCGAAGTTCATCATTGGTCGGAGCACGTAACGGTAAATAACATTGTCACCATCCATCTTGGTCTTAACAGGATGCATTCCTCTCAACTTTCCGGGGTCCCTACGGCCCACTATATTCCAATAGTATTTCAGATTGCCTCATCAAGAGAAGGCATGTTTATCATACTTCGCGGACAGTAGGCCTTTAAGTTTGTGTCGAAGATGACAATTTCGAGCACCGGGGTCTGCGTTCGCTTTTTCACCCCGGTCTCTGTCTGCCACTGGAGAATGTAGCTGTGCGAGACCTTTGGCTTTCGAGCTGCGTGGTCAGTGCTCAGATTTTTACCTTGCCGCACTGATCGGGCCTCCATACTGTATAGTAAGTGGACTTGCTCATGTACACTGCACTAGGCGTCGCTATCAAGATAAGCTAGAAGAAATTCCTCAGGCCTGTGATGTGCACGATTACGACCCGCTCAGCGAATTGGACATCCATGTCAAAGGAATGATGGAACGAGGAACGGTGCAATGATTCATTTTTCAGCCGTGTACCGAAGCTCTCGTTTACTTACTGACATTACTCTGGATTTGCCATTTCACATGTTCTATATGTCTACGTATATCTTGTGGCTTCATCAGCAAAGCATCTCTCTGACGTCCTAGATAACAATCTAGGGAGAAGGACTCTGTTCTCGTGAGTCCCTCAAAGTCTCCACCTGGTTCTTTCTCTCATAGCTTGTTAGTAGATGCACCTGTACATCGCTCTCTACAGCACCGGAAACGTCGGCGCTTATCATCGGGCTCTTCTGCCTACAGCTGATGCATTGGATCCTGAGGCTCTTGTCGAGGTGAAGGCATACCAAATCAGCAACGACAACTCTTATGGTGAATGGATACTCGCACACCGTAACGACGTCAACTTGCTCAAAACCAAAAGGTTGATGTGCTGCGTCCATCTCCCAACAATCAAGCTTGCAGCATCGTAGTTCCATGACTTTATCGCTGAGCAGCCTGCTGAGCAAGGAGATACACCATTCCCTACGACCCATCAGAGATGGACATGCCAGCTGTGGTGCATTAGGTTTTTATCGCAGCTCGCAGACACTGGGTTGATGGAAAGCAGGCCTTCCTTTGGCGATCCAATTTTTAGGAAGATATATGCACTTGGAATGTTGGCGGAGAGATCTGTTAAAAACCGATTCGGTTTTGTGATTGTTGAACACGACTCTGACATCAGTACTTAGCTGCGTACTGCTATGCTTCAGTATATCATCCAGTAATAGAAGTATTACATGTCTAGATCACTCACAATTGAAAGCAAATGGCTATGGAAAGTTTTACGTGTGTCAAAATGTGGCTCACCAAGTCACAAAACTATACGGCATGCGGCTTGTCACCGCACATGCTGCACTGGAACGAAGTACTGCGACAACAGCGCCCGATCTGCTTCGGCCTCAAGCTCGTACACTGGAACAAAGAGGCGGATCCAAGGCCGCCAATCTTCAAGTGCTAAGTTCCAATTCTCCCAATTCATCGCCATACAGTACTCCGTATGAGCTGGATACCAGCGCGCGCATTCCCAATCGAGAATGGCAGTCACCTCTGTTCCTTTAACCATGATATTCCGAGCCACCAGGTCGCAATGGGTGAAAACCAGCGGATGGGACTTTGCATGTGCAATGGCAACAATAGCTGCACAATCCTCAACCGGGTGTTGACGACGAAGTTGCAGATTAAGGCTTGCTTCGTCGCGAAATGGACCCGTGTCCCCATCATCGTGCATACGGAAGTTCCGAAGGGGCCCACCGAGTACCGAACAAATTCGAGTGTCCATGGGAGGGGAGATGGAGCGGATTTCGCGGATGTATTGGGCGAGTTGCTTCACGATGATCAGTTTGGCTTCATGTGGAAGATCAGGCCATATTTCAGCCAAGGACTGCCCTGGAGCACGTTGCATAATAACATAATGCAGTTCTCTCCACCGAAATTGTAACCAGATTTTAGGGACCGGGACAGATGTATTTATCGCTATAAAGCGCATCGAAGCAACTTCAACTCGAGAATTAAATCGCATTTTAACATGCAGCCAGCGGCCAAAGATTCCTAAGAATGGTTCTATAAAAAGTGTGCCCTACCAAATGATAGTTGGCTACGTACTGCGCCATAACTTCCAAAAGCCTGTAAAGAGTTTGGCTTGGGCCGTAGATGTCCAATTCAGATAAACGAAGTAGATGCGCCAGAATGGGTTTTGACGTCGCCGCAAATGTCTTTGAAGCCAGGCTTCAGGCTTCTGAGGGGGAGGAGGTCTAAAATAATCGACGAAATGTATGAAAGCGTTCATAGTTCGAACTTGAAATCATACGGTCAATGCCGGAGCTCTGCTACCATTCGGTCCGGAATCCGATTACTGCTCGGCAATACTGTTATTTCAAATGTCGATGGTAATACTTATGAGAAAAGCCTGAAATGGGATAAACGAGCAGGATCGTTCGTACTGTTGAGAATAATGGTTTCACAGCCACCAGGCTATGCCTTGCCACTTTTGTTTTACTTTATTTTGATTTTCGTACCGATCGCTACCGCTTCTTGGCTTCATACCACCCACCACCACCTACGTATCTGTCCGTCAGTATATGTTCGCTCGAGCCATACCCCTCGTGTTCATCATGCCTACTGATGTCAATTCCCAACACGTACCTATCAGATGATAAAGCTATATTCTTCAACGAGATTAGACCAAGATGACTGCACGGAAAATAGACAACACCTTCGGATCAGAATCCCGTTGTCAAGCGCAATAACGGTTCTCGACGACTCCGATATGCATAATGTATAGTGGTAAGGCCATCATACTTGCTTTGGAAAGCATGAGGAACAAGAAAGTCAATGATAATCCATTAAAGATCATCTTCGGAACCCTGGCTAGTATTGCACATACTACTTAATGGAACCTGTACCCGGAGACCAGTAGCTTAGCAACGTCAAGTATTAAGGACCAAGGCGTTACGAAGCGGAAGAATTGAAGGAGAATATACAGAATGATCCTTTTATTTAGCTAAGAGTATTCGGGGAAGCTTTGAGGGCCTACTCTGCAAGATCAAGTCGTCAGCAATGGAGGGATCGACAATTCAGACATTTTAGTAAAATAATCGGCTTTCTACTAAACGCAATCCTTCCGAGGTTACAGTTGAACCTCAACTTACTTTAAGAACACACTCTCCCATCTTCCTTAAGCGTCGACTTCCACGAAGGTAAATTGATCATTGCTGACAACAACTTATCTACTTTCTATAGGTTTACGCTCGAGCATAACAATCAGCACATATGCATAGCTGTACTAGAGAGTCAAATTCATCGGTAGCCGGAGCAAGTTACATGAATCTTCTAGTCTAACTCGGATGCATTCCACTTCTGCCGTCGTGTCCGTACGGCCCGCCATATTCCGTTTGTATTTCAGATCATCGCAAGAAAGAAGGCTTTTCTACGAAGATTCGCACTCATATGATGTGACGCCTGACGGAGCAAAGTATTCCGGTGCGTATATAAAGAGGGCCTTTTCGAGCGTCGGCTCCAGCGTTCGCCATGAGATTTTTTTCAGTGTGGTCTCTGTTTACCGCTGGAATATGTAGCTGTTCCGGAGCTTTGGCGTTCGAGCTGCCAGCTCAAGCAGTGGTCAGTGCCTAAATATATACTTTGGTTTTGCTATACTGATTGGGTCCCCGTGCTGTATAGTATGTGAGCCTGACCTCTTACGCTGCATTAGGCGTCAACAATTCGTTTCGTGGATCATCTTTCGACAATGCCACCTTCTTCAATCCTACGTTAATAGAACCCCCATTCTTCCAAGTATTTCAGGAGGGATTCTTGGATATCTTAGGGCAATCTCCTAGTATTCGCGAAATTGCTTCGAATACCTCATTTTCTTTCGCTCATGAAGCGCCTATATATTTTCCAGAGACAGACGAGTTGTTCTTCGCCAGCAACGCTGGTGGAAATCTGGGAATGAGTGACTTGGATCACAATAATGTGTACGGAAAAATCAGCCTTGCGGCTGCGGAGGATGCGCTCGAGGAAAATCCTGACGGTAGTGCTGTCAATGTCCCGGTAAAGGAGGTGGGTGTGTAGTTTGAGGCATGCTGAATAGACGAGCTGATGATATTGATAGCTTGCTCTATCAGAGGAAATTCAGATGACGAACGGAGGAACTGGACTGTATAAAGGTTCACTACTTCTTATCACGTCAGGGCGAGGACCACGACCGCCATTGATTGCACTCGTTAACCCGCGGGAGCCGCACAATGTCACTGCCATCCTGGATAACTTCTTCGGGAGACAGTTCAATTCGCTGAATGATATTAAGGTCCACCCTTCAAGTGGAAAGATCTTTTTCACCGACGTTACGTGAGTCCTTTTCTATCTGCTGGAAATTCGCACCTCTAACATCGCTTTAGATACGCATACCTGTACGGGTTCCGCCCTGCGCCCATGATGCCAAATCAAGTTTATCGATTCGATCCGGATACAGGAAATGTTAGGGCAGTTGCCGATGGTTTCGTTAGATGCAATGGAATAGCTTTCACAGGCGATGGGCGGACGGCTTACGTGTAAGAACTGTCTTGTGTGCCGTATGATTCGTTTTGCTGACTTTTTAGCCTGCCAGTTCTGATACCGCAGCTAGCGGTGGCAAACTTTTAGGCTTGAACCAAACCTTTCCGGCTACGATGTAAGGATATGTTTGTCATCCCAGAGTTCGCGCTGAAAGTGATTATCTCGTAGTTATGCTTTCGATGTAGATGAAAATACCCAGACGTTCAAAAACAGACGTGTATTCGCCTATGTCGATGCTGGTGTTCCAGATGGAATTCAAGTTGATGCAGTGGGAAATGTTTATGCTGGTTGTGGAGATGGCGTGCATGTGAGCCTCTTCCTATCTTGACCTAGGTGAGCTTCACTAAATAGTAATTATCACAGGTATTCGATGAACATGGTACCATCTTAGGCAAGTTTTTCTTGGGAAGTACTTCTGCCAACATGGCATTTGCGGGGGACGGAAGACTTGTCATATTGGCTGAAACGAAGATCTTCTTGGCCCATATTGCCGCCAAGGGAGTCCCTCTTGGTGGTCCGTCGTAGTCACTGTAGTCCAATATCCAACACAACGGGTGAACCTGGCACATCGAAGTTGACAGAGTACTTGAAGGGCTACCTAGTATCAATGCTTTTTTTAAGTCGGACTACCTCCATAGAAATACGAAAACAAACTGCAGTTCCATTATGCACATGACTCAACATTTTTCTTCTCCTCTACATGCATTTTCATCCAGTCACCTTGGTCCATTCCGAGCAATAAATCTCCCATAGTAAGCTATTTCTTCTTAAAGACGTACTTGATGAGTTTGGACATGATTCCAACCGATATCTCAGGCTGCGCGAGTGCAATATGAGCGGCCTCAAATATATGAGAATGGCGAGTGATATCGGCACCTTCGAGATCTACGGAGGAGTAAACGGAGAGGTAGAGATCTCGGTGAGCTTGGAGCGTCTCTGGCGGTTCTTCACGTGAAGAAAGATTTCGAGCGAGTCGGTCTGCCTCAGCTTCCTTCAGAGCTGTATCCTCTTCCTCCCCGTCGTCACTACTGGTTTCGCTCGCACTCAGAGTCCGACGGCTCATAATCGTATGACCGGATCTCAATTCCGCGTAATCCAAGAAGGACAGTGTGCATATCCTCCGTGTCGAGGGTCAACGTAAACATCGTCCCAGTCCATAAATCCGGTAACGTCAAAGGTATGTGAATCGACCATCAAGTTTTGAGAGTCAAAGTCAGGTAGTGATAACACGAAAGGAGGTCCATCGAATCGCTTATCCGGGAGGAAAAGGTAAATCAGGCGTAGAACGGAGAAATGGGAATATGATGATGAATTGAAGGGTTCAGCGAGAAGAGCCGAGGAGAGCGTGTTTATGTATGAAAGGGTGGTGGAGAAAGGACCAATTTCGTAAACAACTTTCCCCTCCTTTGCTTCACGAAGAGGGCCAATTGTGAACGAGGAACTGACACAACCATAGAACTCTAGTTTACCTATTTGCGTAAACTCAAGGGTGCGAAACTGAGCCATATATTCTGCAATTTGTTGGAAAATGTGGCGACGGTTTTCGTCGTTGAGGGCGCCCTGTTTAGTCCATAAACTTGACAGAGGAACTCCATCGATGAAGCTGGTGAGCATATAGGGGAACCCGAGACTGTTATTCGATCCACTATCGTAGGCGTGAATTATCGGGAGAGGGATGGAGGTCTTTTGGGAGATCAATCGTATGGTCCCCACCGTGCTCTCGAACTTTCGAGAGTCTGTGAGTGACGGATCTGAAATCCGAGCCACCCATTTACAGCCGTCAGGGAGTTTGATGATATACACAAGATTATATGAGCCTTTCATCGGCGGTGTCTGGATAACCGCGGACGGGGACCTTGAGTGTTTACAAATCATGGACTGCTACGCGTCCATCGATATTTGCTCTTCCAGGTGGCCCATGTGATCGCAGCAACTGGAAGCTGAAGCCGAAAGCTCAGGCGAATGCGAAGTCATCGGTGTCCTTGACGAACTTGATTGTGCGGGACCGAGGCAGCAAAAACGGAAGCACTGATCCGATAACGGCATTTACCGGGTCCGAGACCATCTTCCATTGACAATTTGATTTTACAACGCTCTAAACTTTCGATACTATCACGCTACTCAAAAACGTACAAACGTTGCTGCCTGCTTGTTATTTGTCTGCAAACGCGCTTGACTGTTTGTCATGAAAAACAGATGGCACGCTAAGAACGGCACTGTGTTGGGATCGCTCAATTTCCTTCTGAGATTTTGTACCGAGAACTTGGTGCAACGTCATTACATCCCTCGCCCATAGTGTGTGGCCGATAAACTTGAAGGGACATCGAGAGCACTCTTGAGTTCTGGAGATTTGTTCTTCTCGGCTCCGTCCCCTTGTATGATCCGAAATATATGTTTCTCGTTGGAGCTATGCTCTTCTACTTCGTAAGACGAGCCAGAAACCTTTCATATGTGAACAGAAGGTTGGATATGTGAATGTCATTGATGGATCCTCGAGTGCGTAAAGAGAGGTCGTGAATTAATTGCTTATGCAGTCCTTCAGTGTCCACGGGATGTGCAACATCCGTAAGTCGACGACAAACATCAAAGAGGTAGGTTTGTGTTACTCGTAGAACCTCTTCGTGATTCCCGATGATGAAAAGCGTGCAAATTTCCGGACCGTCTCCATTGTCGATGCGTAGGCCTCACCCTCACCTTGCGACATATTTCGGCCAATGCATCGAGTTAGCATCGAGAAACTCCAGTTCTTGACGTTCACCTGAATTGAGCTTGCTGAAACTGTCAAATGGGTCATGTAATATCGCTCAGACGACGAAAGCAAGAAAGCCAGATAACTTTCGGGCGCTTTGGCGCTAGACATGATGAGAGAACAGCAAAGACCTGCTCCGATCGTGGGGGTTTCGAAGTTGTGAATGATGCATTTGCTTCTTTTTGTTCTCCTCTTCCACTGCCAACATCGTCGTGCTGGTCGAAACCCGCCAACATCAAAATAGTCATCTGCCCAGCCACCCTCGGCGCTGGTATATTTCACTCTGTTACTGCAGTCTTTCTCGTTCTCAACTCTTTAAGCCAGCATTTGTTTCTCGACGATGGATTAAGACTTCGAACTTTATGGGAGATAGTAATAGTACAGCAGCCGAGTAGGATAATTAAATATAAAATGAAGTGACCCATCATAATTACCCTAAGACGAAAGTTTTCTATCGTAGCGTTGCAATAGCAATCTGTCGACCCATCCATCCTTTGGGAATGCCTTGTCCCATTGGTTGTGCAAGTGCAGCCCAAACACGTTCCCGAGGGCCTTGTCCAATGGACCTCCCTCCTCCATCCCCAGTCCCATCGTCCACTTGCCTTTGGCGTCATCCGCCAAGAACGGGTCAGGCAGCCGATTATCCAGTCTGCACGACCTGCCATCACTGAAGCAGAACGGAAGAATCTTGAAGGGAGGTATGGACCCCACGACTAATCGACGCCATAACTTGAAATAAAGCGTCGACCCCCAGTCAGTGGAATCAGAACGGGGCGCGGTTCCGGTAGCCATGATGTGGAAAGCTTCGCAGACGTAGGGCGAGTGCTGGCGGAAGCGCATGAGGGCGCCATTGAATGGCTGGTACACTTTATCTGTGGAGAAAGTCAGAGAAGATAGTATTGAAATTAAGATACTACGGACCATAACAGTCCCACTGAGTGACGAACTCGTGCTCGAGCAGGGGATCGAGGTCTCGCGTAAGTAACGAATCCATATCAATCCATACACCGCCGTAGTTCCAAAGCAGGAGCAGGCGAATGAGGTCACCATCAACCCATGCTTTCTCGTCTTTACGATACAACAGTCTGCTGCCCTCCAACTCTGTGCCTATCGCCAAGGCAGGGATGTCGACGATTTTGAGCGCAAAGGCGTCGGGGTAACGTTTCACATACCCGGTCAGGATCTCGTTGCCGGAGAGGTCGCCATTCGACCATAGAATAAGGCGCGAGGTATGGATATTTTGGGTGGCAAAGAAGGACTTGAGCATGTATTCTTGCCGAGGTCCAAAGGCAGCGAGGTCCACGCGCCAATACGTGTGGTATTGGGTTCGCTCATCGCCGGGTATGTGCACATCAGGTATGCGTGCATTGCTGTCGCTCCGTATCGTACCGGCGAGGTCGTAGCAGTCCAATCCCATCCTCAACTGCAGCCCTGCCTGCACCTCTGTCTTCTTGGGCCCATATACCGCCGCCGATACGTTGTATTTTGGGCTGACTCTCGATGGGTCAAAACACCCGGAAAGCGGTTCGGTGGGTAAAATTTCCTGATGTACCCAGTCCCTAGAGTAGAACGCGAGCTCAATGTGAGGCTCGTAGTGGTAGAATCCGTAGAGAAGGGTGATTAAAGTGGTGGTGAAGATCAGTAGGGCAACGAAGCGCAGTCGACGGATAGAGAACTTTGCAGACACCATAGGGCGTGGCCTGTGCTCGAAGAAGTAGTCGGATTGGTGAAGGGTAGATGGTGAAGTTCGACGTCGCGATGAGGATTCAGCATGGTAGTAGTACGGCAGTTGTTCCTCACTCATTGCTGCCAAGTATTTTCGTCTGGTTTTGGCTCGCTTATCCCAAAATGTAAAGGGATTTAGGCTGATTCATGTCCCAAATGGTGATATGTAATGGGACCTAAAAATTGAGAAATTTACGCGGAAAATGCTCTGTTTTTTGTGTGAGAAGTTCAGACGTCAGAACCGGCTAAAACCTACGCTCCCTAGCGCAACTGTGTGTTCCGGGTTATGTAGCCTCGTTAATTGCGGCGCACCATGTGTGAAAATATAATGCTGTCTAAAAAGCACAAGAAAAACGGGCTGAAACACGCTGCATTAACGCCGAATTTACCGAGCTGCATTTTCGTGCTGAATGTCGCTTATTTAAATAAATTTTTATCAAAGTCTACAATTTACGGCTCGACCCATTTTTGGATATCAGTGTCGCTTAGGCAGTGACCGCATTCATGAAAGCTATCAGAGGTATCTTGCAATTGTTCATCTGTTACCAGGCTGTGCTTATCTGATTTTAGGTGTGCTTTTGACTTGGTTAGGCAACTAGGCGGTACCCTTTTCAGTTTCTTAACCATCCTTCTACTAGTGATGCAGCAGTCAAGCAAATTCTGTTGGCTATGAACGAGAGACAGACGTTTATCATAGAAGACCTCGACGACAATCATCTCCTCATCAAGCAGGAAATGGAATACTATGTCAGGAAGGAGTTGGAAACGGAGGCAAGTCGACGCTATCTACCCAATTTGTTCAAGCTTACGATCTCGTATAGTTGGAGAAGAATACGTATAGCTTGGAGACTTGAAACTGAAACTTCGTGCTCTTGTTCATGCGACAACCATCATTAACGCAGGGATTTCTACTCTCTTACTGATATCCAATCGCATTATAATTGGTCTCAGAGGCGATTGAAGGGGAACCTCCGTGAATATCTTGTTCTCTTGGGTGCCGTAGTTACAACCCATTTCCATATGGTTCGAGGGTGGATCTGAAATAGAATGTAACCTGGTGACTGAAGCTAAGATTACTGAAGTTTCCTCGTCTGACTCGGTCAGAATACCGTCCACTCTTTTAAGATGAACGGGAAGATCTCGGTTCCCTGCTCTCAGTTGATACATGCGGAGAAGCGGACTTTGTGTTTTGTAGTTCAGTATTTCCACGAGAAACTTGAAGTGATGTTTTGGATATGCATGAGAGTAACTGACTGAGTCAGAGTAGCAATGAAATTCAAAGAAAGTACGGAACGGGGAATGTTCCTAGACTAGGCCATTTTTCATTTCGGTCCGGTTTCCGTGGCTTCCGCTGCTACTAGCATATCGCAAAGATTCTCTTCTTGCGTAGGTTCTCGCTTTATACTCGCCGCCGAGTTCATCCATATATTTTGGGCTTGAGCATGCCTCTTCCATCAGAAATCAAGCCGTCGATAACGTACGTCTATCCCCAATTCCACTTGGATTGCTCTCCTGTCTCAACATACACCCGGATACTCATCCAATTTTTGAAATGATGGCTTCGAATTCCCATCGACTTAAAATCAATTGGCGTTTGCCGAATCTCGTCGTTTAGCACACCCACGATAAAGCCTGTACGCCCGCTGTCTACTATTGCCAAGATGGGTTAGTACACTTCCCGGGCTTGGTCTTCACACTGACAATACGAGGACAGAACCTATGTTAAAGTCGCCGATACCTGTTGGGATATTGAGTGTCATTGAAAGGTCGAAGCAGCTTGCTGCATGGACTGCTGTCGACCAGCACATCAAGCCAGAGCACCGGGTACGCGAGTGTAGTTCCGTTATTGCGTTACGACTCACCATTGCGGCCTAGGTAATTGGGATTGGATCAGGTTCGCTCTCAGAACACAGGTTGTTAGACCAGATACGATTCATCATCCAGGATCTACCGTTCCATATGTTGTCGAACGGATCGTCATGCAAGGATACGAGGCAAATAAGGATCGCGTTTTCATCCCCACCGGTATGTATGGGTATATTTTCTAAAAGTCTTTTGCTAATTTAAGAGGGGCCTAGGCTTCCAATCTAAGGAATTGATCATATCCTCAGGTTTGGGCTTGGGAGATGTTGATCAATATTCGACTATCGACGTAACGATAGATGGGGCTGATGAGTGAGTGCGCCGAGTTGTTCTTTTGAGCGTATAAGGACTCATTGTGATGTTAGGGTGGATCTTGAGCTCAACTGCATCAAGGGTGGAGGAGCTTGCCATTTGCGAGAGAAAGTCTTGGCCGAGGCGGCACTCACGTTCGTTTCATCTCCGCCTCCTTGTCCACGCTGATTGTCAGGCTGGACAGCTTTATTCTTGTCGCGGACTACCGGAAGAATGTGGATTATCTTTGCACGAATGTAGGTGTTTCCTAGCGAGTCATTCACGATCCGGCTTCGTCGGCGTGAAACTATGATTGAAAAACAGTTGAAGGCGTTCTATCCAATTTATTTTGCAATGCCATGACCTGAAGATGCGACAAACGGCGATCTTGCTTTTTCCAAGGCGTTCGCGAAGCATGCTCTCTCCTACACCTATTTAACAGGAAATGTCAAAACATGCTGACCCGGTTTTTGTCTAGTTTAAACCTGGTGTCCCCATAGAGGTGGTGCCGTTTGCTTACGCCAAGGTCTTGCGCAACTTGCACGAAAGTCTGCGATCACCGAACGCTACGCTTAGGATGGCTGTCGCCAAAGGTGTGCTCTCCCGTTTGATTGGCAGTTCTGTGATCTTACCGAGACGTATAGCGGGGCCCGTAGTCACAGATAATGGTAACTTTGTCATAGACGCGCCCTTTTCGAGAGAGGACATGATGGATCCGTATGCGGTTGCGTAAAGTTTTTCCGGTCTACCCACAGTTGTCTCATTGTGTGATAGATTATGGCTCGCATCAAAATGCTTACCGGGGTTGTTGAAGTAGGGTTGTTCTGCCATATGGCCAAGGCGGCATACTTTGGTAACCAGGTGTGTTTCAGCGCTGATTTTACTTGATATCTTTTCTGATATTCATCCCGATCAGGATGGAAGTGTCACTGTGAAATGGGTTGGGGGGAAGGTTGAGCAGATCCCTGCTACTAGCCAGTGAATTATCAAGCCCTGTGTTGTTAGAGAGAACTTGTTCTATCACATAGCCGGTGACTGGTGAAGGCTGAGAAGTTTTAGAACTAAATGTATATGTACTTTAAACATTACGAGAACTTGTTAACATCTTTGATGGACGCATCGGCTTTCTAGGTGGTAGGCGTGAAATATATCTTAACGGCCCTGACGGAGGAACGGAGTAGCAGGAAAAGCATGAGGACCCCTATTCGCCCTCCCACGTGCTTGATCTTGTCTAAACATCGAAAATTTCGGAATTGTGACTCATCGGACAGCGCTTCTCTTCCCTTTATTCAAAAGTAGACGGTCGTCTAGACTCTGTCTACAGTTCCCCTTCTCTTTCCTTCGCCATAATGTCGAATTCTGGGGCCGACGTTTTCAAGGTTTCCATCCTCGGGAAGGAATCCATCCACTGTGGTTTCCATCTTGTCCCATATATCGTCCATACCGTCACCAGCGCTCTGCCATCGTCAAATTACGTTCTTATCACTGATACCAACGTCGCTAAGTGGCATCTGGATGCGTTCGAGGAGGAGTTTGACGTTCGAACTTCCGTGGCCACACCCATTAGCACAGCGTCCAAATCTAACGGGACGGCCGTTAATGGCCTCGCTAACGGGGCAGCGAAACCTCAAAACTTTCGGTTCTTTACCTATGTGATTCCCCCTGGAGAGACGTCAAAGAGTCGAGAGGGCAAGGCTGACATAGAGGATTTCTTGCTGGCCAATAGATGCACCAGGGATACTGTTATTCTGGCTTTAGGTGGTGGAGTGATTGGAGATCTTGCTGGATTCGTTGCTGCCACTTTGTGCGTATGGGCGTCCCATTTCTACTTTTTTCAATATTACTAATCTCTACTTCAGTATGCGTGGAGTACGCTATGTTCAAATTCCCACGACGTTGTTAGCTATGGTTGATTCTAGCGTCGGCGGAAAGACTGCAATTGATACCCCACTTGGCAAGAACTTGATTGGGGCATTTTGGCAGCCTGAATGTGTCTTCATCGATGCAGCGTTTTTGGAGACTCTCCCTTCTAGAGAGTTCTCTAATGGCATGGCCGAAGTCGTCAAGGTTCGCGTTCAGTTCACTACTGCTATGTGTTTGTAAGTACTGACTTGTCAATAGACTGCAGCTATCTGGGATGCCGATGAATTCGCTTCACTTGAATCTCGGTCGACCGAAATTTTTGCGGCTCTCCAGTCCTCCTTCGGCAGCAACCCATGCCGGTCGTACTAAGGCTACTCGTTCACATTCACAGGAGCTTCTACTCTCTGTTATCATTGGCTCTATATCTGTCAAGTCCCATATCGTTACTATCGATCCCACGGAAACTGGCCTCAGGAATTTAGTCAATTTTGGCCATTCCATCGGGCATGCCATTGAAGCAGTCCTTACTCCAACTATACTTCACGGAGAGTGTGTTAGCGTCGGCATGATACTGGAAGCCGAGCTTTCACGTCAGATGGGGATTCTAAACCAAGTAGGCGTTGGGAGGTTAACGAGGTGTTTAAAGGCCTACAATCTGCCAGTGTCAATTAGCGATCCACGTATCGGAAACCTTCCGGAAGCAAAAGGACTTGACAGTTGAAAGACTGTTAGGATATTATGCGTGTCGACAAGAAGAACAAGGGTGATGAGAAGAAGATTGTTATTTTGTCTCGTATCGGGAGAAACGTGGGAGGACAAGGCGACTGGTGTGAAGGATGAAGTCATCAGGAAAGTATTGGCCGAGAAGGTCACGGTTGTCCCAGGCAAGCCCCGCAACGATCCCATTAAGATGTCAACTCCGGGATCGAAGAGTATATCCAACAGGGCGCTCGTTTTGGCAGCACTCGGGGACCGGAACTTGCAGACTGAAGAACTTACTTCATTCGGATGATACGCAAGTTATGATGACGGCCCTAATGGACTTGCAGGTTCGTCCGAGTTTATCCTGCTTGATACTTGCACTTAATCGCATTCACAGGGAGCCAAGTTCTCCTGGGAAGATGGAGGAGAGACTCTTGTCGTTGAGGGCGGATCTGGAACTCTATCCTTACCTCCGAAAGGCAAGGAGATCTACTTGGGCAACGCTGGAACTGCGGCTCGCTTCCTCACCACTGTTTGCACTCTGGTCAGCAAACCATCTTCTGCGGGTGATGCAGTCTACGACTGTCATTACGGGCAATGCCCGCATGAAGCAACGTCCTATTGGTCCGTTGGTGTCCGCTCTCAAGTCTAACGGTAGCGAGATTGAGTGTCTCGAAGCTCCTGGCTGCCTACCGTTGTCCATTGCCCCCAATGGATTGAAGGGGGGTGAGATATATTTGGCGGCGAGCGTGTCCAGTCAATATGTGTCTTCCATTCTCTTATGCGCACCCTATGCCGAGGAGAAAGTCACACTCCACCTTACCGGTGGACAAGTGATTTCGCAACCATACATTGACATGACAGTTACCATGATGAAGTCTTTCGGCATCGATGTTTTTAGACGGAAGGATGAAGCAACGGGTCGTCTGTTGGACATATACGACATACCGAAGGGAGCCTACAGGAATCCTCCGGAGTACAGCATTGAATCTGATGCCAGTTCTGCGACGTATCCTCTGGCAATTGCAGCTATAACCGGGACCACTTGTACGATCGAGAATATCGGATCCAAGTCGCTGCAAGGCGACGCCCAGTTTGCCGTGAATGTCTTGAAGAAGATGGGATGCGAGGTTGTGCAGACTGATTCAGAGACTACGGTGAAAGGCCCAGCTGCTGGAGGATTGAAGGCCCTTGGAGAGATTGACATGGAGGTTATGACCGATGCCTTTTTAACGGCCTCGGTATTGGCCGCCTGCGCTCCGGGCAATACCAAAATTCGAGGAATTGCGAATCAGAGGGTCAAGGAGTGTAATCGTATCAAAGCCATGATGGATGAACTCGGTAGGCTGTTCTGGACTTTTTGCATGAATTAAGGGCCAATTTTCATTTCACAGCAAAATTCGGTGTTCCGACAAGCGAACTCGATGATGGATTAGAGATCATCGGAAAGCCTATCTCAGAGCTTAGGACGGGCGCTAGCGTGCATTGCTATGATGATCACCGCGTCGCGATGGCTTTCAGTGTCCTGGGTTGTGTCATTCAAGGAACCGTGATCGAAGAAAAACGCTGTGTCGAGAAGACTTGGCCAAACTGGTGGGATGATCTGGAGAACAAGGTTTGTATTTCCAGTTGCTGTTGGTCTTCACCCGTTACCAATTCCTTATCAGATCGGTTTGTTCGTCAAAGGCGTCGAAACACCTACCCCGGCGGCTGAGATCGCCTCTGCTAGCGGAACCACCGATCACACATCGTCCGCTTCCATTGTCTTGATCGGCATGCGCGGTTCGGGAAAAAGTTTCGTCGGCGATCTGGCCGCCTCGGTCCTTTCCTGGAAGTGCATCGATGCCGACCATTATTTCGAAGAGAAACATCGTATGGGCGTCCGCAAGTTCGTTCACGATCACGGTTGGCCTGCATTCCGTACAGAGGAGGCCGTCATACTCCAGGAATTGTTGGACCAGAATTCTGAGCGACATGTGATTAGTCTTGGTGGTGGTGTTGTCGAGTCTTCCGTGTGTCGGGAGATGTTGAAAGAGTATGCAAAGTCGAAGGGTCCGGTGGTGCATATCATGAGGCAGATCGAAGAGGTAGTCAAATACCTTGGAGTTGAAGGTGCTCGTCCTGCGTACGGGGAGCCGATTATGGACGTTTTCAATCGTCGAGAGCCTTGGTTCAAGGAGTGCTGCAGTCATCACTTTGTGAATAATGTCGGGTCATTGCTGGGAGATGATGTCTCACCTATGGCGAGGAAGCGAACTAGTGATGAAGTCGCTCGATTCTTTGGGCACATCACCGGAATCAAGCCTAATTTCTGTGCAAACTTGGCTCCAGGGAAGCGATCATACTTCCTCTGCCTCACATATCCCGATCTCACTCCTGCGCTCTCTCGTATTGAGGATCTGACGGCTGGCGTCGACGCTTTGGAATTGCGAGCAGATTTACTTCGCTCTCCTCTGGACTTTGGATCGATTGGACAGTACATCCCTTCGGAAACTTATGTCGCCGCGCAAATTGCCGCACTTCGTCGGTCGACCACTTTGCCAATCGTGTTCACTGTCAGAACGCTGTCACAAGGGGGTGCATTCCCCGATACGGCCGAAGACGAAATATTTGCCCTGTTGCATTTGGCGTTACGCGTTGGCATCGAATATGTGGACGTTGAAATCTCCCTACCGCAGAAGAGGATCCAAGAATTGATTGCTAAGAAGGGTGCATCGAAGATTATCGCTTCCTGGCATGACATGACTGGCAAAATGAAGTGGAATGGGTCCGAGGTTAAGGAGAGGTACGACTTGGCAAAGAAGTTGGGTGATATCGTCAAGATTGTCGGCCAGGCAGAAACTCTGCAGGACAACTTTGATCTTTTCAACTTCGTTCAGCGCATGAACAGCGTGCCTAACGCGAAGCCTTTCTTGGCTATCAATATGGGTGCTAATGGGCAGGTCTCTCGTATCCTGAATCCCACCTTCACGCCCGTAACGCATCCCCTTCTTCCCAACAAGGCAGCCCCCGGACAGCTTTCGTTCGTGCAGATACAAAATGCACTTCATCTCATGGGACAAATGCCTGCTCGTCGTTTCTTCCTCTTCGGTTGTCCAATTGCCCACTCTATGTCCCCCACGCTTCACAACACTGCGTTCAACCTGTTTGGATTGCCCCATGTCTATGGGCTACTGGAAACCCCGGAGGTCGGAGAAGAGATAAAGGCCACACTTGCCGCACCCGACTTTGGCGGCGCCTCTGTAACGATTCCGCATAAAGTTGATATCGTACCTCTTCTCGACAAGCTTTCGCCAGCAGCCAAGCTGATTGGGGCCGTAAATACGGTTGTTCCTATTCGTGAAGGCCCGGAAACGGTCTTGTACGGTGATAATACCGATTGGATAGGCATTCGAAGCTGCATTACTTCACATATCGCTGTTGGCGGCATACACTCTGCCCTGGTAATTGGCGCGGGAGGTACAGCCCGAGCGGCTATTTTCGCGCTCGAATCACTCGGAGCAAAACGGATCTATCTTTTTAACCGTACTCAGAGCAAGGCCGCAGCGTTGGCACGAATCTTCCCTGACGCCAACATCCATGTGTTGGATAAGCTTGGGCATTGGCCGGAAGGCAACGTGCCGCCTAACGTGATAGTGTCCACTGTTCCGGCTACTGAGACTACGACTATACACGAACGCAGTCATCTTAACTTTCCCAACAGGTTATTCGACTTCAGAGATGGGCCGGCGGTAGTCATTGACATGGCTTACAAGCCTATCGAAACCCCTCTTTTACTGCTCGCGAAAGCGACCGCCAAGAATTGGACTGCCGTTCCTGGCGTGGAGGCATTGTTGGAGCAAGGGTTCGGTCAGTTCGAGATGTGGACTGGTCGACGCTGCCCTAAAACCGCTGTCTCAGCAAAGGTCTGGGAGGCATACCTGCAACCGTAAGAAACTGTAGATCTTGTATAGACGAATCGTAGAATTTTAATTTTCGGTGTGGGTCCAAATGTAATGCGTGCGGAAGCGGGACGGGAACTAAAAAAAAACGGAATCATATGGTGCCGGAAACGGACGGACACCGTGTTTGACAGGGCGTCCGAAAAAGGCATATCATCACTCGGAAGAGCCACGGCGGCTGGTATTATATGAAGGCAAAGCCGGACAAAACATTGCATTTTCCTTCTCTCCATTTCTCTTCCGTCGTCGTATTCCCTTGCTGAAGTGCTCTCACTTCGTTGCGGTATCTATTCAAGGATGCAGGTCGCTCGCAGTCAACGTAAGTAGACCGGCCCAGAGCCGCGACAGTCATTTGATCTTCCCGTTTCCCCAGTTGCCAGGTCATTGGGTCTTCCTCGTTCTAGAGCTCTGAGAGTCTCTCGCGAACCGATTCGTTTTGTTCGCCGGGGTTTGTCGACCACTCAGCCTAGAAGGGACGAACAGGTGCGCTTGCTTTTCGCTTGTTCGAAGTGTTTGCTCAATATGTCTAGGAGCCGTCGACGTCAACACCTCCACCCGTCGCGAAATCCACGACATGGCGGACTTTCCTACAAGGCCTGGGAAGGGCAACCCTTGTGGCTTTGGTTGTTGGTTCCGGATCGTTCTACTACGTCACGCAAAAGGACCGGAATCCTGGAGCTCAACTGCCTTTCGACCCTGAGAAAAAGACGATTGTCGTATTGGGCAGTGGATGGGGCGCTACCAGTCTGTTGAAAACAGTAGACACGGCGGATTATAATGTGGTGGGTATCGCCGTTATCGCATTGATGTCGTGCTTGCCTTACAGATATACAGGTTGTTATCAGTCCCAAAAACTTTTTCCTCTTCACGCCTCTTCTACCCAGTGTTGCTGTCGGTACCCTCACCTCGCGAGCCATTCTCCAACCTACGCGATACGTCACACGGCACAAGGCGCGGGAAGTGACCGTTATTGAAGCGGAAGCCCGTGAAGTCGACGTGAGTTGTCATCCCCCCTGACCCCATACATTTCCCCTCACCCGATCGCGTCATAGCCACACAAGAAAACTGTCACCTTCACTGGTGTGTAATGCGTTTATCTTTACACGTGGTGCTTGAATTGAAATTACACTCTTCTCAGATGACCAGGGCAAATCGTCTAAAACGATTCCGTATGATTATCTCGTCTATGCCGTCGGGGCGGAAGTCCAGACGTTCGGCACCCCGGGAGTTCAGGAGAAAGCTTGTTTCATGAAAGAAATCCAAGATGCGGAAAAGGTCAGTTCTAGTCATTGTTCTGTCTGTCTCTGTTGCTCATGGATTTATCAAGATGCAAAAAAGAGTTATGGAATGTAGGCTGGCTTTTTTTGCCGAGTTGTGGAGCTCCTTCTAAATCTTCGTCAGGTATTGAAACTGCTGCCTTCCCCGGTCAACCTCCAGAGGAAGTGGAGCGACTACTCCATATGGTATTGCTCTTTCGTGAAATTTCCATGTATCTCTCTAATACTCGGTGTTTCTCAAGGTCGTTGTCGGCGGTGGTCCCACTGGTATAGAACTCAGGTTCGCATTACACAGCTTTTAATTGACACCTACCTAACGTCTATTTGACAGCGGTGAAATTCACGATTTCCTCGAAGTCAGTCACCTCTCCTTGCCACGAGTTCTTTGTTTGTGCTCACGATGATCATAGGATGACCTGAAATCGTGGTACCCCGAGCTTGCCGGGAAAGTTCGCATCACTCTCGTTGAGGCTCTCCCATCTGTATTGCCTATGTTCAGCAAGCAGCTCATTGACTACACGGAATCGACATTCAAAGAGAGCAAGATTAACATTATGACGAAAACGATGGTGAAGGAGGTACGTTGCAAAAGCACCCCTTACATAGTCGCATCCTAACCGCGGGTACATAGGTCAAGGATAAATCTGTAGTCCTCCAGATGCCTGACAAGAGCATTGCCGAGATTCCCTGTGGTATTGTTGTTTGGGCCGCTGTACGTGATAACCACCAGCTTTGTTACAATTCTCCTTATCATGCTTTGCGGACAGGGTAACAAAGGCAGGAAGGTGACACAAGACTTGATGGCCAAGCTCCCCACAACGCAGACCAACCGTCGGGGTATTTCCGTAGATGGTTCGTAACTCTATGTTCCATGAGCAGGACAGGTATCTCATCATTTACAGAATACTTACGAATGAGCGGAACCGACGGAAGCATTTTTGCTATCGGAGACTGCACTGCCACGTCTTATGCGCCCACGGCCCAAGTCGCGTCTCAAGAGGGTGCTTATCTTGCGCGAGCTCTGGCGCAGCTCGCTAAGAAGGATGCTTTAGAAGCCAAGCTGAAGACTTTGCAGACAAAGGTCAGCGGGGTCGAAAGTGAAGTTGAAGCAAAAGGTCTCGTGGACGAGGTGGAGAATGTCAAGAAGCAAATTGACATGGTCAAGTTGAGACCCTTCCATTACTCTCACCAGGGTAGTCTGGCGTAAGTGAACCAAGCTCATCTCGTATTAAGTATGAGGCTCATTGCGCTATAGGTATATCGGATCTGATAAGGCTATTGCCGATCTACCGTTCTTAAACGGAAATGTATGTTATGCTCGGCGTTTTGGTTCCGTCCTAACTGTCCTTGTCGTATAGATCGCAAGTGGTGGTGTCGCGACGTTCTTATTCTGGCGTAGCGCCTATCTGAGCACGCTGTTCTCCCTCCGCAACCGTACCCTCGTCGCAAACGACTGGATATTAACAAAGTTGTTTGGCCGGTACGTTTCCCCGATTTTGAATTGTGTCTGTAATTGACTCGACCCATTTGTAGTGACGTCAGTCGAGACTGATACCTTAAAGATGAACTGTTTTTATTTTGTTCGTTGGTCGTTAGAGGAAGCTTAACATGACCTTAGTTGCTACGAGTGGATTATCGTAGCGTTCCTAGAGCACCTTATACCTTTCCTTAATTTTCACGGCATCTCATGATATTTCTACCTCAGTTCCTGGGGTTTTCCTTGACTTGTTTTTTGTATATCGTACTATATGTAGTGGATATCGCCCTAGATCATTCTTTATTTAACTTTAGAATTTCTCCGATGCCTCGTGTTTGGAGTGCAGCACATGTACTTCGAGTCCGTGCTTGAAGGACTGAGGTGCGCTCGCTCGAAAACTGGTCTTCTTGAATTATCGGCTGAGACCCCTTGACGCCATCCGTCTTGTTAGCACTGTGATTTCGATACTAGATAACCGGAGATACATTCTTGCTCGGTTCGGTCTGTTTGGAAGCTGCGATGACATAGATAGTTCGACCCTTCGGATGTTCTCCCCAGACTTCTTCTCCACATGGAGGCCCCATTCTAGGCACAGTCGTCATCTGCATTTTTTTCCAAATACTTAACCAAAGAAGCGGATTAACCCAAGGTTGAACGTTACAAGCGATATGCGGATGTAGTGGTTGCCCGAGAACTCGCGATCAGTTTCGATTCTGTCGTCTATAAATAGGCACCGTGCGGGAGGTGGCAGATCCGATTTTCTTTCTTTATCCCCGCGATGGAAGGAGGTGCTGTACCCACCGCTGGGACGCCCTCGAACAAGGGTGTCTTCCATAAACACAATCTCCGTGCTACACTCTTCTGTACTGTGTTTGTCTTTGGAGCGATTCTCTACGGGTAAGTTGTCCCGTCCTGTCAGTAAAAATATTGTTGGGTCGCTAACCAGGCATTTTTGCCCCTAGATACGATGGGTCCGTATTCTCGTTTATAAAACGCATCATCTTGAGTTTTTAGAATTGCCATAGGACATACTTCACTGGAATCCTAGCGATGACTAAATTCAAGCTTGATTTTGGGACCCGTCAACCGGATGGATCATATACGATATCGTCTGCTTATCAGTCGCTCTTTGCTTCTATAGTGCAAGTCGGTGAGGTCATAGGATCTCTGTCGGCCGGGTTTATTGGCGATCGTCGCGGACGCAAGGGTGCCATGGTAGCTTGTGTTATTCTGGTTACCTTTGGTGCGGTCCTGCAGCTCATTCTCACTGGATCTATCGCCCTCCTTGTATTGGGACGTGCCATTTTGGGTATCGGTGTCGGTATAGTGTCGAATTGTACGACCTTATATCTCGCGGAGATTCCTCCTGCTATGATTCGGGGAACGATGGTATCGTCGTGGCAGTTGTTTTTGGCCATCGGACAGGTCATTGGAGCTGGTGTGGCGCAAGGTGAGTCAGGAAAATGCGTTATGCATACGTGAGGTGCTCACGCTAGATGTGCCTTGACAGGGACCAAGGATTATACGACGTCGTTCTCATATAGGTTCCCTATTGCTCTGAATATCTTGATCTGCTTGATCATCACCGTTGGTTTGTTCTTTGTCCCCGAGTCTCCGAGGTGGCTACTCTCTCAAAATCGTAAGGAGGACGCGTACAGGGCGTTATTGCGAGTGCACAAAGGCAACGATGAAATTGACATCCGAGCTGAAATGAAAGTCATTCTTGACGCTAAGCATGCTGAGGCAGAACAGAGCGGTTCGGTCAGTCGTTGGAGAGATATCTTTTCTGGCGTGGAAAAGAGGAAATTTCTTGGGGCGTTTGGTATACTTGTGTGTCAACAGATTGGTGGTGTTCAGTTCGTAAGTTTTCCCCATGTCTTCGCCATTAATTCGTTTAGACTCCACTGACTCCACTGTGGTAGATCTGTAAGTTGCTCACTTCGTCAAACATTCGCATCACCGTATGTTTATGCTTAATATGGCCTAGTTTCCTACGGAACTGTTTTCTTCGAGTCTATCGGAATCAATAATGCGTTCTTGGTTACTGTACGTATGCCTCACGATTCTTTTGGCATAGGGATGGCCACTGACATCCGATTCCAGATGATCACCGATATTGTTGAAGTCTTTGGCGTACTCTGCTCCTTCATGGTCGTCAATCGTATAGGAAGAAGACCACTCCTTTTGTCTACTACTGTTCTTATGGCAATAGTCCTCCTTATCTGTGGTGGCCTTGGTACGATACCAGCAGAATCCCGGTCCAAATCCGTGAACTCGGCCATTGCCTCTATGATCATCATCTACGTCTTGTATGTTACGACCGCTCCACTTGTCCATATCCTAACTCATTTATTTTATTTTCTAGCATTTTCAATTTGGCATGGGGACCTCTCGCGTGGGTAGTCGCGACTGAGTTAGCCTCAGGAAAGAACCGTACAAAGATCATGGGTATCTCCACAGCTGCCTTTTGGGTCTCTGCCTGGGCGGTTACTTTCACCCTTCCATATTTGTATAATTCAGAGCCTGGGTCAGCAGGTTTGGGACCAATGGTTGGATTTATCTGTAAGCTCTCCCATAATTGTATCCCATCATAATTTCCGACTGCTCGTTTCAGATGGTGGTGGTACTATCATCGCTTTTATCTTTGTCTATTTCTACATCCCAGAGACACTCGGTATGCTATCGTCCTTTTTTCATTCTCGAGAGGTATTAATAAGTGTTATTAGGCCGGTCGCTGGAGGAGATCAATATGATGATGGAACTGCGCGTTCCTACAAGAACTTGGTCTCAGTACCAGGCCGGTGCTTTGGACAAACATGGACGTCCCGTTCCCATTGAGCAATAATATACTGCTGAGTCGAAGGCGGAACAGACTAATTTTGTAGAACTCCAGCACGGTGTCAATGATAAATGGCATGAAAAATAAATAAATTGTTGTAAACAGTACTTAGGAAGGACAGATAGGTGTTGGACTATCACGCTTTAAGTGTCATTAGTAGACGATGTCGGGATCTTTGGTTGTTGAGCTCAGGCAAGGGGTTGTTCTCTTCCTCGAGTTTCTCTATCACAGATATATAATCGCTTCTATTAGTGTACAAGCATTAGATAAATATGGAGACGAACAACGATGGTCCCTAAGCTGTTTGCGAGGGTTCCCTGCGGAAATCCGAGTGAGTGGCTGGAGAGTTCAATCCACTTGGCCCAACAGTAGCATACCCAAATAAGCGACATTATCTCGATATCGAGCCTTCTGGAGCCGGTACCATGGTAAACGCCAACTTTGTTGGTCCAACAGAGCGGTTCCGTGGAGATGAAGCACGGATATGGCTAATTTAAGGGTACCGGTCCAATGGAGTGGCGATAGTTATTTTGGCCCAACTAGAGGGAAACCACAACATTGGTGCGACGCATCGGTGCCGCATTGAGAAAGATCGCCGTTGTTCGAACGACCGCCATCAACGACCGCCTCAGGCCGTTGATGGTGTATACTAAACATATGGCAAACCTCTCTGCGGTGGCCTTGTGCAATAATTCCGAGCGCGTGGTGTTCTCCTGTAAAATCTGCAACGTTTTCAGTACATAAACACTTTACTACTCAATGTTAGCGTATGACAACCATGCTTATTGTAGCAGTAGCTGAGCATTAAGTGTGATAAGCTTTTATTCTTCGTGTTGTTCTTGGTGACGTCCGCAGCCTGTCGTCTATGCCAAGGTAAAGAATCACGTTCCTCATGCTATTATATAGTAGCACTCATTGTTTCCTAACATTAATGATCCTGGTTTCAGTGCCCTACCAGACGTTTAACCGCAGTTACGACCCGGGAGAACTGCGGAGAATCGTGATGGTCTTGGACCTGAAAACGGCCACCATGCCTCACGTCGTCCAGCGAAGTGGAGAACCACTTTGTGGACCCTTGTCACACAAGAGTGATTGGTGTGAGAGTCCAGTTACTCTTTAAGAGTGCCATCACTGGCAGCCGTGAATGACGATGGTCAGGATCAGGATGGAGGGGCACCACATTGGTGGAAGTAGGATGGAGCCATTATATAAATTCGAATCGGGGAATGGCGACCGTGGTCCAGGGTTCAACCGGCTGCAGAAGGTCTGAATTTCAGGAAGCGCTACTTGACGACATATTCATTAGAATAAAAGAAGTGAGCGGAAGGAAGAATGAGGATGTCGAGTTTGATGCTATTCTGAGGCTGCGGAGGTCCGTCATATGTCCAAGGGCTCTGCTCTGCTCTGCCGTTACGCAGCAGATCAATCCCGATTCCCCAACGCCACGCTGGACAATGAAATGCGCAGCATAGCGACTTCCGGTCGTGTACCTTATACATGTAAGCGGTCGTGGGATACACATACCTATATTCGGTGGAAGTGAAAGACCTGCCGAAATGCGTTGCCTGGTAGATAGACAAAGTCCACCATTCCAGGGACGTGATCAACTTGATAGTTACCGGCTCATACGACACTCAGGCTAGTACTGTCAATACTAAGCTCTAGTGTCTGCAAACACCTGAGTAATAATCGCTATGAAGCGGGCGCTAGAATTAAGGAGGAATGCGGATGTGATGGAAGAACAGCCCGTTGCAGCAGGGCGTTGCAGGACTGATCAAAAAGATCCACCAAAGCAGTCGATAAGATCGATCGGGACTCTTCCCCACGTGCCACATGTGGGCAATTTTTCGATTTACGAAATTGACTCCCGGCATTGTTAGCTTGGTACATATAAAGGCCCTGCGGATTTTGCATGCTGCCTCCTCCCACTCCTTAGCTTTTCGTCTCTCTTTTTGACATCGTTATCGTTAGAAGCCAGCTGGTCACTGCTTCGCCTACCTCGACGGTCACGGTCTGCAAACGTTCACTGATCCAGGCCTCTGCCTCGTTTTCACAAAAAGCTACTACAAATCCTTATCGTTTCCCTCGGTCCTTTATCAAAATCGACCGGTCTAACAGTCTTTACACTTACCCAGTGGCATTCGATGGCTTCATATACTTCTGCCGCAAACGCAACGGCGACGACCGGCGCCGCTGCCAGCGGTGGTGCCGCTCAAGCTGCTGCTGCTGCTACTGCAGGTCCTGGGGTCGACGAAGAGAACCTCACGTATCATATTGAGATCTTTGTACTCGCCCTTTTCGCTCTTTTGTTTGTTTGTCGCATCCCCCGAATCGCTGCTCGATTTTCTCGCTGGTCAGAATGGACCCAAGGTCACTTCCTTCGCAACGCCTCTTTTATGACCCGCTCCCCTCGTATCATCCACCTTACTCACGATGAGGCCTCAAAGGAGACTGCTGGGTCGTCCGCAGACTCACATACCCTTTACACGCACGCCACCAGTGTCAAGCGTATTGATGGCAAAGGAGGGCCAGCTGTCATGAATTACCCTCCGCACGTCGGCGCGTGCCCTGCCATTTTCAGGGGCCTTTCCACCGAGCTCAGCACGCGCATCTTACCAGGCTACTCCGTTTCTCAAGTCATTTGTGGTCTGGTTTACCTTTCCGTGTTCATCTATCCCACTCTGTACAAGTCGAACCCGTTCTCAGATCCCGTGCGAACAGGTTGGGTGGCAATTGCACAACTACCATTTATCTTTGCGTTTGCAGTCGAAGAATAATGTCCTGGGTCCATTTTTAGGGTTGGGTTATGAAAAAGTACGTGTTTTTCATGCATGTCGTAATTTATGTCACTTATTTTTCGCTCGCAGCTCAATTTCATGCATAGAATTGCGGGCATGATCATGGTGATTGCGGTCAATGTCCACGGCATGGGTTACAGTGAGTTACTGTCATATCTTTTTTTAGCCGTTGTATTGATGATATTCGGGCAAGTCTACAAATGGGTCATTGCAGGGGACTTCCAGGAAGATATCGCGAAGCCTGCCAACTACTGGGGGCTTATTGGGCTCATCTGCGTTGATATTCTTTACTTCTTCTCAACTGACTTCTGGAGAAAGAAGGCATACAATGTCTTCTTGGGCACACATATGGGGGGCTTCACTTTCCTGCTTATTGCTGTGCGTCTTTTTCATATCACGCAACCCCATGAGGTATTGACTACTTGTTAGTCCTGGATGCACAAAGAAGCCGATAGGCCCTATGTCTTGGCCGCCATAGGGCTATACTCGTTTGACTTCCTGCTGCGTTGCATCAAAACGCGCATTCAGACCGCCATTGTCCGTCCCATCCCCGAGCTTGGTCTTACGAGACTCGAGATCCCCGGTATCAACGCCGGATGGCGTGCAGGTCAGCACGTCAGGCTGCGTGTGATGTCGTCCGGTATGGGTATCCTGGGGTGGGCGGAAGTGCATCCCTTCACGATTGCCAGCGCAAGCAACAGTCCTGAGGGAATGATCTTGATGGTCAAGAAAGTGGGTGGATGGACAAACAACCTCTACAATATCGCAAAAGTGGGTGGATATGTTGAGGCTGGCCGCGGACGGAACTTGAAGGTGATGGTCGAAGGGCCTTACGGTGCGCAGTGGTTTCTTGCTGCGTCTTCTCTTGTGTTTCACACTGTCATTTCCAGGTGGTCCGGGACACACTATTCCAGCGAGCTTTTCGGCCTCTGTGTTCGTGGTCGGAGGTAGTGGTATTACCTACGCCATCGCGGGCATGCAGGAACTCATCCAAAAAGACCTCGATGGCGAGAGTCGAGTCAAAGTCATTGAGCTGATTTGGGTAGTCCAAGACCCAGGTCCGTCTTTAATCACTCAAATTAAAAAATACTCCTTCATACTGATTGCTCTTGCACAGCGGCGCTTGTTCCGCTAGTCCCGACATTCACGTCCATGATCCAGCAGAGTGTTTTCACACCCGTCAGGATATCAGTCTTCTACACGCGTGCGGTCATTGGAAAATTCCCCTTCCGCAAGGACTTCTTCTTCCCTGGCTTGTCTTTGAGCCCTGGTAGGCCGAAGCTTGCTACCATGTTCGAAGGGGCGATTTCAAAGACCGTCCAGCTGGGTGCTGGCGTGAAAGATGAACAGGGACACTCGGGGATGTTGGTCTCTGTTTGTGGTCCTACTTCATTGGCAGACGATGTAGCCCAGGAAGTCGGAAAGATCGATCCTTTGCGGAGAGATCAAGTTGGTGGTGTAGAAATCCATGAGGAGTGAGTCCTTCACTGAGAAACCTGTAACGTGCTAATGTTTCCGATTAGCGTCTTTGGCTGGTAGACGTCACATTTCCATTCTTTTATTCGTCAGTGAGAGAGCACTGTTGTCTTCTTCTCTTCACATGGGATTATCTTGACGATGACCACAATGTTGTGCGAGACACGCATTGCGACGTGATGCTGATGATGAATCGTTCTTTACTTATATGTACTTATAGTGCTATCCTCAGTGGTCATGGATTTGTTTCTTGTTCCATTGTAAGTTGTATCAGTATATCATGAGCTTCAAGTAGACCTGGTTGTCACAGAATAGATTTCTTTCTGATCTTGCATTGTCCGCAGCAATTGGGTTTCCTGTACCAATACAGCAACTATACCGATACAGCAGACGAGATACGCATAATCGTTGCAATGCACTGATAGGATCGTTGGCTGTCGTTATGGAACTTTCCTTATTTGAGGAGTTCAAGGCAACAGGGTGATGCTGCGGTCTAATAAGCAAATAGGTATATAGGAGGCTTCACAACATCCGTGTTGGTAAGTAACTGCCAGATGCACAATCTGCGCGGTATCTCGGAGTGTATAAAGCATGGAAAAAGTCTAATGGATATGCCGTGAGCCTCGGAGGGCAAGAATAGAGCAAAAGCAAGCTTTTTTCACATACGCAGATACTACAGCTCCTTTAAGTGTCGCCCTCCACCGAACACCCCATTGGTTCCCTTGCTGAGAATCTGCCAGAAAAGTCTTTCGTCCCCTTCTTGTCCGTATAGGTAGTACACCGCCCGGCGTTGCATGTCCGCGAGGTGCTGGGGCATGTAGCGAATGAATGCGGTAAGGAAAAAAGTGGAACTGATGAATAGAATTGACACTGTGCATGATGTAAGGCAAAGCAGGACAATAATAAGCGGTACAACTTACGGAGGAGAACCTTTTCCCAAGGCTCCAGCATGGACAACACGAAAGTCGCTTCGAACCACATTCGCCAGCGCCAGAGGTACTGAGCTGCGGGAGATTCCGGAGGGCGAGCAAAGGAGAGGTCTGGCTTTGGGCGGCGGTAGGACAGTCTCTGACATCGCTGCAGGACAAGAGGCTTGATGTAGTGCAATGTTAGATTGGCAGAGAGAGGCTGAGCTGCAAAAGTTCCCACGATGGTCAAGTGGGCCACCTATCTAATTATCCGCCCACTCTCGACTCTTTAATGACAAATAACACTCCGCTTTACCCCACAACATTCATTTGGCGAATATCACACCTTATATTCCAGATGTCTATTCCCCTATATTACTATACATCGTGATCTTCTACAGAGAACAGACAGTGATATTATTTAAGGTACAAGCAAAGAAAACATCAAGTCAAAGCAAAATCAGAGGAAGGTAATCCATTACTGGCCCTTAGCCTTTGCAGCCATCTGTACGGAACGAAGTCAATGACGCCTTTAATAGTGTCAAGAAAAGGACATACCAAGTTCAATGCAGAGCCTGCCTTGAACCACTCGATCTGACCCTCATTGAATGAATGAGCAAGGGGTATCTCCTGAAGGATCTCATTAATCAGAAGACGGACACTCCTCGCAAATAAGACTCGCCTCTGATGATCCATCCTCATGCTTTATTCTCAAGGTCAAGTTCTTGCCAGGCGCGAAGCTCTCCAAGCCCAAGATATCCACCTTATCGGAGGGCTTAACTTTTTCGTAATCCTCAGCGTTAGCAAAGGTCAACGCCAACATTCCCTGCTTCTTCAAGTTCGTCTCGTGAATTCGGGCAAACGACCTTACGATGATGGCGAGACCACCAAGGAATCGGGGCTCAAGAGCGGCATGTTCACGAGAAGAGCCTTCACCGTAGTTATGATCACCAATGACAACCCATTTGATGCCCTTCTCGCGGTAGTAAGCAGCAGTCTGAGGAACACCATCCCATTCACCCGTGAACTGGTTCTTGACCTTGTTGGCCTCACCGTTCTCGGAATTGATGGCACCAATCAAGCAGTTTTCTGGACTCGTTGTTAGAAGGAATACAAAATGGTCAAGGAGAAATACGAACGCGAGATGTTTTCGAGATGACCTCGGTATTTAAGCCAGGGTCCACCAGCACTGATGTGGTCAGTTGCTACAAAGAACATATTAGACGACACCTCGTGACTAGCCAATTCAATACTTACTGCACTTGCCCTTGACTTTGATCAGGATAGGGAGGTTTTCAGGAGTCTTGCCGTCCCATTTCTGGAATGGCTTCAACAGTTGCAGTCGGTCACTAGTAGGGCTGACGGCGACGTTGACGCTGGCCCTGTCGGTCGGAGGAGGCTGGAAGGTATTTTGGCCGGGGTCGTATCCTTTCGGTGGTAGTTCGTTTCCATTGGGTTGGGAGAACTTAAAGGTCTTGCCATCGGAACCGGTGAGTGTGTCTGTAAGAGGGTTGAAGGCCAAGGATCCAGCAAAGACCATAGCGGTGACAATGTCAGGAGATGCGACAAAAGCATGGGTTGCTGGGTTCGCGTCGTTACGTCCTGTGAAGTTTCGGTTGTACGAGGTGATGACTTAGAACCAAATTCAGTGTCAACAAGGTTTGGCTATGTGACTTCGACATACTAGAATTGGCTTCGCCCTTCTTTACGTCTTTTCTGTCCCATTGACCAATGCAGGGCCCGCAAGCATTCGCCAAAACAACGCCACCGACTTGCTCGAAAGCAGCGATCTGACCATCCCGCTCAATAGTAGCTCTGACCTGCTCCGATCCTGGTGTGATTGTGAACTTGCTCTTAGTCGAGAGTCCGTGGCTGGCAGCTTCATTGGCAATAGACGCGGACCGAGACATGTCCTCATATGAAGAATTGGTGCATGAGCCGATAAGACCGACCTTGAGTTCCTCGGGCCAGTTGTTCTTCTTGACCTCAGATGCAAACTGCGAGATAGGAGTGGCGAGATCCGGGGTGAAGGGTCCATTGATGTGAGGTTCAAGTTCAGAGAGATTCTGATGGCATGTCTTAAGTTAGAGAACGAACGAGGTAATTACAAGAACTACTCACGATGTCGATAACCTGATCGTACTCGGCGTCTTTGTCTGCTTGCAAGTTGTAGGAAAACTGGCGAGCATAGTTGGCAATGTCCCCTCGCTTGGTAGCATTCAAATAGTCGGCCATACGGTGGTTGAAGGGGAACATGGAGGTGGTTGCACCTATTTCAGCGCCCATGTTGCAGATGGTGGCCATACCCGTGCAAGACAGCGATTCGACACCAGGTCCCTTGTACTCGACGATAGCACCAGTTCCACCTTTGACCGTAAGGATACCCGCGACCTTCAAAATAACATCTGGATAGGCGTTTCGTCAAACAACGAATGGAACACAAGCGAAACAGATACTAACCCTTAGGTGTTGTCCAGCCGCCAATCTTTCCCGTGAGGTTGACACCGATGACCTTGGGACACTTGAGCTCCCAGGGAATATCAGCCATAACATCGACAGCATCAGCACCACCGACACCGCAAGCAATCATGCCAAGACCACCAGCGTTGGGAGTGTGCGAATCAGTACCGATCATAAGACCCCCGGGGAAGGCATAGTTTTCCAAGATAATTTGATGGATGATACCAGAACCAGGTTTCCAGAAACCGAGACCGTACTGACGCGAGTGTAAAAGCATGGCATCTACACAGAGCTAAACCACACACCTTGGCTGTTCCCGTTGCCAAAAAGTCATAAACCTCCTTGTTAATTTCTTTGGCGCGCGCCAAATCCTTCACACCTCCAACCTGGGCCTCAATCAAGTGGTCACAGTGGACGGTGGTGGGAACGGCGGCGGTATCCATCCCCGCACTCATGAATTGAAGCAGGGCCATCTAAAGCCATACATGACGTCTGTCCCCTCAAATGATGGAAAGCAAGAACGTACCTGCGGGGTAGCACGGAAAGATAAGCCATGACGTCAGTTCTGAGGTCGGAAGGGCAAAGGCACTCTGCATACCTGAGCAGTCGCATCCTGGCAGGCAACACGCTGCGAAATGACGTTTAGCGAGCATACAGACGAAAAGATATGGTCAGCTTACATCCGGTCGAAGTTTCAGGTAGCTCGTCCCCCGCTCAATATCCTGACCATGCGGGTCGTCGAGATGCCCGTACAGGATCTTCTCCGACAGCGTCAAAGGACGTCCCAGCCTACGCGAGAGGTCATGAAACGCGTATACTACAGCTGGAAAGGACCCATACCTCTCACGAACGATTACGAGGTTGTCTTCGATGCGCTGGTAGTTGATATATACCCCTTTCTCAAGTAACGACATAGGGACTTGGGTGTCGCCAATCCGAGGAGCAGCAGTGGCCATGCCTGCAGCGAGGCGCTGCAGGGACCGCATTGCTTTTGCGGTTCTGTTCGAAAGGTTAAGCATCGTCGAACACGATGAGCAAAGTCAGAGGAGAGATCAGAAAACCTCCGTTGCCGGTTCTTACCAGATTTATACCATCAGGGCCACGTGAAATTGCTTTCCCTGCCAATCAGAACGCGTGCGTTATGGATTGTATAGTTATTTATTTAGTTTCTTGCGGGGTGGAATATGATATCCAGCGAGCCGTCGGGTGCCCTTTATTGCGTTGCACAGGATGGAATCTCATTGACCCGCTCTTTTGCCGCGCAAAACGCCCAGAAAGTGACCTGGTGACCGACATGTAGCCAATAACAGGGCGTGCCGGTCGGCCGACCACTGCACGAACTTTAAGCCTTAGTCCCCGATGACGCTGATGCAGCTGCACTAGCATCTACACTTCAGTCAGAATGATACGGGAAAAACGCGTCTCTACCGGCCAATCTGCTCAATAAAAGAACCAAAGACAAACCGACATTCGACGCGGTACTTCAACATCTGCACAATTTTCCAAGTTGTGGAGAAATGATAAGCATCAAGGTTGACGCGGCACAGTGTGGGGTACAATTTGTCGCGCCTGAATTTCCAAAAAGTTGATACATAAAAGTCCAGCAGCGCATAGAAGTATAGGTCACAAGCTCCTTGTAGGAGCTTGAGCCACAAGATTGTAGCCCTTGATAACAAAATCAAGGACCACCGAGGGGAACGCCTTTCGCCACAATCTTGGCGAGGAAAACCTTGGTCTCGGCGAGAATAATAAGTCTCCCCTTGCCCGCAAAGACCATATTGGCTGAAGTCATTCCTAAGAAGAATTTCCCGAGTAGAGTCCCTTCGTTGTTCCATACCTGTGGCGGCCGTTAACAGCTTGTGACATTACAGGACTTCCAAACTATACTTACTTGTACCCCATCGCCACAACCGGAGTATACGTTGCCGTCGGTATCAACTTGGATCCCATCAGGAATGCCAGAATCCACATAAGCAAAGACGCGTCGGTTCATAAAGGCCTGGGACTTCGGATCTACGTCAAAGGCGTAACTGTGCCAGCATGATTAGAGGTCCTAGGGTGAGCAAGGTGCAGTTGAGGATCCTTACATGGTAGCTGGCTCCGTTTGATTGTTCCCGAAGTCTCCGTTTCCAGCTCCCGTATCTGTGCTGCATAGATTTGGGAACCGAAGTGACAAAGATGCACATGCAATCTACTCACACATACGCGGTATTGCCGTCTCCTGAAAACGCTAATCCATTGCACTTGTCGAACCCGTCTGCTACAACACGAACAGCACCAGTGCCAGGATCAAATCGATACACCTGGTTCGGCAATTGAGGAGCAGGCCGAAAGTGGAAGAGGGATCCATATCTGCAAGACGTAAGGTAATTTCCCCGCAGGACACAAGGAAAGGTTTGACGGACACCACATCGGTGAAGAATATCTTTCCACTGATCGGATGGACTTTGATATCATTCAGAGAATTGAATTGACGACCAAAATAGTTGTCGAGGAGAACGGTGACGTTATGCGGTGGATTGGGATTGACAAGGGCTATTGAAGGAGGAAGCGGGCCTCGACCTGATGTGATCAGAAGGAGGGAAGACCTATAAGGCCCCGTTCCCCCGTTCGTCATTTGGATTGTATCCGGAAGGATAAGCTAAGATTCGTGTGCATTAGGATATGAGTCAAATTAATGTAGATCTTACTGGAGTTATTGGTACAGAAGACCCTGTCGCGACCTCTGTTGCAGAGAGGTTTAGTTTTGAGATCTGATTGTTGTGCTCCAAGTCACTCATTCCCAGCAGGCCACCGTCGTTACTGGCAAAAAACACTTCATCCAAGGAAGGGTCATAGATGGGCGCCTCGTGTGCAAAGGCGAAAGTATCATTGGAAGCAACCTCGTGAATCGACGGAGATGAACCTAAAATTGCCAGGAACGAACGGTCGAATATTTGGAAAAAGGGAGGGGAAGTATTCGTAGGATTGAAATGGGAGTCAAAAGAGTCTTCGCGGAAAGAGGCATTGGCGCCCAAAGCAGCTGTCAAACGTGGGTCGACAAGCTATGATGGGATACACATTGGCCAAGTACCTCGGGTACTGAATAAGTAAATCATACGCACGACCGATTGAGGGAGACGGAGTTCTTGCATACCGCCGGGGAACATTTTAGCCCAGGCAAAGGCCGCCAGGGCGACCAGGGCGACAACGAGATAGGGCATGAAAGGCATGGGTGTGGATCCTTTACTGGTGGACCTCGACGACTCTCCCATGGCCTTCTTTGCAGACAGACACATGTACGGTCATTGCCTGCCTCATGATCAGTGTTTATCCGGATCTGTCCCCGAGATACCGTGCGTCCGCGTCCGCGTCCGACGTAAATTCGGATGCAATTAGGATGCTGTATAACTCGGGTACCGAACTGATCGCGTCTTCCACAACATTTTTCACAAGCAGCGGCGGTCCATGTTTGGGTACACCGCCACGCGGGACAACGGCACTACAGCTATATATGGTATCCCCGCCACACTCCAACAGACACTCGGCCGAGTGGTCAGAAAAGGAAACCTTCTCACCCTCGGAGTTTCGGACATAATTTCTTGACCAAATCTTTGACATCCTCCTGCCAATTGTCATCCACCGACCCTCTTGATGTTCAACGGAAAGCAGCTTCACCACCGACGAGATTGTTATATTTGTTGTCTCCATCTTTCAATGAACTGATCATCATCATCATCCCTGAACGTTAACGTTTAGGAAAATGTTCAACACGAACCAGGGTAAGTCGCATTACCAGTTAAATTCCAAGTGCATTATTGCTGACTCGAGGTTCTGACTGTAGATAAAGTGTATGCCGACCTGGCGAAGCTCGTCGGCAGAGTCACTGCAGTGTGCTTCTGGATCCATCAGTCGGACTAAAGATCAGTGCTCCGGCAAGCTGATGACGCCTATTAAACACCAACTCACCCTTTTTAAAAACGTCGCGGTAAAATACGGAAAATATGAAACATTTCTGATTCCAAGGTGACGAGTTAGGGAAGATATCCCGGCGGTGATTTGCTGTTCTCGATTTAAGCAACCTTCCTCTCGAAACTTTCAAGCTTCGTTGCTTCCATCCTTTTCGTATATTTGGCGTGCCTGGCGTGGGATTCGCACCGGAGCAATCCACCGCTATTTCATCCATAATTCCACCGCAGGGGCCTTGCTTGGCCTCTAATCGTCGCTCGCTCCATGTCTCGACTCTTTTCTTCACTTACAAACAACTTCCCCACTATTTTGGGTGTTCGATGGTTCAATGTATTTGTTCTCACTGCCACACCGGCCGTGGGATTATTGCGTCTTTTCTGCCGTCCTCTTGATCGTCAAACTCTAGCCTTTTCGGTGTTGTATTATGTTTTCTCAATGCTTGGTGAATCTACTTCTCTGTCGCACAAGGTTGTTGACCTGATCCTGATTAGGTATCACCGCTGGTGTGTGAACTCTTCTTTTGACGTTAATCGTAGCTCACCTTCGCGCCAGGCTATCACCGATTGTGGTCCCACAGGTCGTATAATGCATCCATACCCCTGCAGCTCTTTCTACTTGCTGGCGGAACCAGTGCAGTTCAGGGATCTTGTTATTGGTGGTCTCGATCTCATCGGTCACATCATCGCTATACCGACACAGAGCTCGATCCATACGACTCCAATCGTGGTCTGCTATGGACCCACCTAGGTTGGATGTTGTTCGTAACAGACCTTCATTCTGGGAAAGCAGATGTCTCCGACCTTCGAAATGATCCGCTGTTGCAATTTCAACATCGTCACTACCTTTATCTGCTTCTTATCTTTGGTTTCGTCATCCCTACGATCATACCCGGGTTAATGTGGGGAGATTGGATAGGTGGATTCTGTATTGCTGCATGTCTTCGTCTGGTCGTAGCTCATCATGTGAGTGTAACAACATTTCTTTTGCATTAATCTGACTTCTCTCAGGGTACCTTTTGCATCAATTCCATTGCCCACTATCTGGGTTCAACACCTTTTGACGACAAATTGAGTCCTCGCGATCATTTTCTCTCTGCTATTCTTACGATGGGTGAGGGATACCACAATTTCCACCACCAGTTTCCGATGGACTATCGTAACGCCATCCGTTGGTATCAGTACGATCCAACGAAATGGTTTATAGCTACGTGTAAATCCCTTGGATTGGCTTCCCATCTTCGAATGTTTTCAAAAAATGAGATTGAGAAGGGGGCTCTAACAATGAAGCTCAAAAACTTGAAGAAGGTACAGGAGTCCCTTTACTGGCCGACCCCCATCAAAGAGCTACCTGTGATGTCTTGGGAGACATGTACGTATACATGATCTCGTTGCTTGCACGTTTCTGACATCAGATAGTCCAGGAACAAGCGAAGACGCGGCCGCTCATCCTGGTAGCAGGATTTATCCATGATGCTGCGGCTTTTCTCTCCGACCATCCTGGGGGGTCTTCTATCCTGACTGCAAGCTCAGGCAAAGACATGACTCCCTCGTTCTTTGGGGGTGTCTACAGCCACTCAAATGCTGCGCATAATGTATGTCCCGTCTAGAATCACTTCTTTCGCATCTGATCGAATGGGCCAAAGTTGCTATCCATGATGCGAGTTGGCGTTCTTCATGGTGGCGTCGAAATGCCTGTAGAGCATGCACTTCCTCCTGCCCAAAGCCTTTATGTAGCCACACGTCTTGCTGCCATGTGATTCTTCTGCGGGGCCGCTCGAGATGACGCGAGTCTTGTTGGTTGCTTCAGAGAGTTTATAGAAACAACTTTGTTCGTAATACCTTGTATGTATGTATCACTTCTGTTAACCCACTCCGATCTACAACGGACTTGACCGTTTCTCCGATCAGACCTGCTTGTAAGGTACGTCGCAAGCTCTGTGCTTCCTGATTAGAATTTATTGTGTGGATTTCTCCTTACAGATTCCATCATACGGTGGGTCATATCACGGGTCGTTGCGATTTATCAGTTGAAATCAGGGTCGGGGATCTCGTTAAAAGATGATCGATACCACCTGGGCATGCTCCATTTGGTACATCACACTTCGAACTTAAGTATGTGCCAATCGGGAAGGTCGGGAAAAATCTGTTTCGTGAGTTGACTTATTTTTGAGCGCTCAGATCTTCATCGCCTTATACGGAAGAGCTCTTTCTTATGAGATGGGCTAGACAGAAGGGCCGTAAGCTTTGTACTTTCAGGGCTACAGATGTTCCAGGAAAGTTGGTCAGCCCTTCTCTAAACTCCGCGGACATGCACTGTAAGGCCCGGCTATCCGCATAGGACAACGGAAGTGTTGTATACCCCCAAGGGACGGCTTCAGGTTCCAGGTTTACCCATCAGTGCATTAGCTATTGGTTACGGTACCGTCGAGAATTATTCCTTTGGCCGAATAATTACTCACTTCACCCGGTAGACCGACGGCAGGTCTTCTAACCTGATATCGGCGCATACCATCGGGTCACTATATAAAGTGCGTGTGCCATCCATACTCTCCCAGTTTCAACATGGTCCTCCTCCAGTCCTCGACGCCATTAACCAACATCCCGACCAACCTGACGGTCCCGCAGTTTCTATTAGATGAATATCATCATTTTACCCGCCCTACACGGCTTGCACGAACTCCGTGTTTGATTGACGATGATACCGGGCAAGTGGTCTTCATGGATGAAGTAAGATATTCCGCGATTTCTGGAGACGTATACTAAGATTATCTTTCTCAGCTTCGAACTCGTTCTCGAGATATTGCATCAGTCATGTATCATCGCTTCAAATTACGTGAGTTCCACTTTCAACCCCTCGAGGCTGCAGCGCTCAGCATAAATGTTTAGAACACGACGACATAGGTCAGTTGCTTTTTTTTAATTTTTCAAATTTCAGTTTCCATCACACTTACGTGCTCTCCAGTGTCCATAATGAGCTACAATCATATTGGTATGCTCCTCTGTTGTCTTGTGGATGTCCTTAACACCATTATACAGACTTTGGCCCGTGTGTTTGGGCGGCACACCGCGTGGGCGCCGTGGTATCGTGAGTCTAGGTATCGTATTTTCCGCTATTGATTACTGAATGGCTAGATGTCCACGCGCTCCAGAACACTAAGCTCTACGCTTGTATTAGGGGAACTAGGTAACTAGACTAGGGCACACAGTGCTCTTTTTGTTTCTCACCTTTCCTTTCTAGTGCATCACCTTACCATCGCTAGACCCTCTTTGCTGATCGTTCATGCTGACTGTTTGCCTGTGGCTGTATCAGCGGCATCGTCGATTAACCTTGCTCTGGACCGTCTAATCATCATTGAGGCGCCGGTTTGGAAGGAGCCTGTTCTTTATCATTCATTGCACGAGTTGATAGAGCAAGGTTCACGTCTTCCGCCACCGGTCGAAAGAATTCTATGCGAAGGGGAAGGAAAACGAGCGATTGCGTTTCTTGCGCCTTCATCTGGGACTACCGGCATCCAGAAGGTAAGTGACCCTCGGTTATCTATTCTATATGGATGGTTAGCTGATGTCATCGACAGGCCGTCTCTATTACGCACTTCAATGTTGTTAGTATGATTATACAAGAGGCTACCTTTAATAAGTTAAATGAAGCATATGCACCGTGGAACGAGCAGCGATTCAGACCGGGGGACGTCTGCGGCGGCTGTAAGCATTAACTCTCTTTTTTCCTCAGACTCATTGAGGTAATCTCTTCGCTTAGTTTTGCCGCTCTATCGTGCGTGCTCTGTAAGTATCATCGTATTGCCGAGGGCTCATCCTTCCGCGCGACAGATATCTATGGCCTTGTCTTCAATGTGAGCTAGCGTCGCTGTACCTTTTTAAGGCGTCATTCTAATTCCGAGATTTCAGTTACATTATATGCTATATGCTGCAGTGTGCACTTTTTTCGTTCTCTCCCCGATCGTGTTCTAAAAACTGTCCAGATGACACTCGTCCTCTCCAGGAAATTCCACTTCGAAAGCTTTCTTGCCAGCATAGAACGACACCAAATCACACACTTACCGTAAGCATGAGTTAGCTTCTGTCCGATTTAGTCGCACTCCGACCGCAGATATCATCTTTCTTACTAGACTGGTTCCTCCTCAGGCAGTCTTACTTTGTAAAGTGCGTGGGACTCCGTCTATTCATTATTGCCGAATGTTAAAATATTGCAGCATCCAGCCGTAAAGAATTATAATTTGACATGTGTGCGATACTGTATCATCGCCGCGGCACCGCTCAGCGCATCACTCACGGAAGAGCTTCTCACAGTACTGCCCAACGTCCAGTTAGGTCAAGCATACGGTACGTCATTCAAAAATAATATCTTTGGACAATCGCGGACTTAAACTCCAGGTATGACCGAGACTTGTGGAGCAGTTAGCATGGTAGGTTCCGACTAGCACGAGAACCTCGAGAGTTAATGTAGTCTACGTACAGTTCCCGGTAACTCAGAAGGTCGGAACACTAGGAAGTGGAGGCCAGCTTCTTCCAGGTACGACGGCTAAGGTGGTCAGAAAAGACGGAACTATCGCCCAGAATGGTGAAGTCGGCGAATTGTTGATCAAAGGTGGGCAAGTAGCCCTTGGCTATTATGGAAACCCTGTGGGGTAAGTACATTCACTGACTACTTATGAAGTTTACTAATTATGGTTTCGTGTTTTCAGCACCGCAGAGACCTTTGTTGACGGGTGAGAGTCATCTTACGGAGTCTTCTACTGTCTCTGACACACGACAAGATGGCTTCGTACAGGGGACCAGGTTATGTTCAAAGGCGGGGACCTGTTCGTCATAGATCGTATGAAAGAGCTAATCAAGGTCTGTTACCTACACTTCTTCTCTTCGCCATTTCTCTCAATTCGAACGGCATAGGTTAAGGGATTCCAAGTTCCACCCGCGGAATTGGAAGGCCACCTGCTAACACATACATGCATTGCCGATGCAGCAGTCGTCGGTGTGGCGAATGACTTCGCTGGGGAGCTTCCTCTTGGTTTCATCGTCTTAAAACCAGAAGTTGACCGGGCAGTTAAAGAGGATCCAGCTTTTGCGGAGGAGGTTAGGTTCGACATCTTTGAGGTACTTGCCCTCTCATTACCCTGTTATATGTTTCATCGACGATATTACAGCATGTTGCGAAATCCAAATCCAGTTACAAGTGGCTTACTGGAGGGGTGGTTTTCATTGATGCCATTCCACGCAACGCTTCCGGTAAGATCCTTCGACGTACTTTACGACAACAAACAAAGAAATATCGTGCATCCTCTCCTTCCCGATACCGCGCTAAAATGTGATTCCTTTCCCTGCGTCTCAAAGGTTTATTCTTCTGGAGGATAGAAATGCATTTGTATTGTAGTCTCTCGAACCCACCGGTATATTACGACACCATCTCTTATTTCAGCCAACGGAATCTAAATAACGAATTTATGATGTCCATTTTATCACAAAAGTAAACGAGAAGAGAAATACAATCAAACTAAGCCTATTGCTAATAAGAACGAGTGAAAACAGTATGGATTTTACGGTCGGGATTGCTCGTGAAACGCGAAAGTCTTGAAAGGTCGAATACAGGAAATATTTCATATGCCTAGCAAGAGAAATTAGACTATGGTTCGGACTTGGAATGAAGAAATTGCTCACAGAAACCCAACATAATACATTGCCAATTCAAAGTGAAAAAAGAGGTCAGCGATGCAATAATTAGAGAAAAAAGAGTGGAACGCATTTTTTAAAGGTTGTCATTCAAAAGCAGTGACAACCTTTGAGAAATGCTTAATTGGACATCATTTTGCAGCTGTCCGTCATCCTTGCAGCCACATCGGTCCATCCCAGCGACCAATTGATTGACTAGTGCCAACAGTCCACGAACGCTTTGTGAAGCGGGGTAAGCCTCTGGGCCTAGGCCCAAAAGTGAAAGTAGGTCGTTGAGAGAGTCTGAAAGAGCTGGAAGGGTGTTGGAATATGAACCTAGGTTGAGAGTGCTCAACAGTTGATTGATGGCGCCGAGGGTGTACGGAAGCGCGCCATTGATAGAGCTCTGCTCGAGGAGAGAATTGAGATCGATGACGCCGTCCAGAAGATTGTTAACGAGGACAAGTAGATCGGGGACAATAGTTGACCCATCGGTAATGCTAGTCGCGGTTGAATCACTCGCACCGTTTGAGGGTCGTTCTGACCCTCCACCGAGACCCAGAAGACCTCTCAAGTCAAGTTTAATATCAGCGCCAATTTTGATTCCATCATTGCCAGGTGTTGAGGTGGATCCCAATAAAACCCTCGCATCGGTGCTGCTCGCAACGCTCGCCTTCACCTGCGCAACCAAACCCTGATCGGTCTTGCATCCACACGAATCCAACCTCAGGGCTGCATCCTGCAATATGACAACTAGAAGGTCACAAGCCTTCACGAGCCCATCGGCGATTCTTATGGTGTCCGCTGTCAACCCGTTCGAAGCAAGGTAGGCGTGCAGTTCGATGACGAGTTTCTGCATCAGAGAAGCCAACCCATTCACATAAACCTGCAGATCATCACCGACATCCAACGAGGCGTCAATGAGTTGCGCGGTGGCATCTAAAATAGTTGCTAATGTAACTGATTGAGTCGACGAGTTTGCGTGAGGGTGGCAGTCGCAACTGTTTGCCAGGATTTTGATAAGCCCATCAACACCAACAAGGCTTTTGATGGTAGCATCGACCACGCCAACGATGGAAGAATACGGCGAAGCAGACGTGGAGGCAGCGGACGAGTTGGGGGAAGTGCTGGTGCTACTGGGTGAGGCGCCTGGGTTATTGGACGATGCACTGGCTCCACAAGCGATCGGGTAGCCGCCGAGTTCTAATAATTTCAGCAGACCGTTGGTCAACTGTTCGAGTCCTGCAAGTCCTTCAACATCGGCGTTGATAGAGACGAGCCCATCCAAACCAAGCGACTTCAGGAGTTCACATGTGTCGATGTGAATGTTCCGGGCAGTGAACACAGGAGACACGGTATTGACGTTTCCAGACGACATAGATGTGCTTAGACCACGTCTCGAGAAGATTCGACGAAGCGAAGACGCCACCTTGGACGAGGGAGGGGTCACGTTTCCGGAGGATGCTGGCAATCAATGACATGGTGTTCTCGAGAAGAGAGGTGGAGGTATGACATCCGCATGCGTTCAACTGAACCGATATCCTTCCTAAAACTACGTTCAAGGCAAGGAGGGTTGTTTGAATATCGGTTAACTCCTGGTCTGTATTGTCGATCAAACCGCCAGGCACCAAAGTTGTCCCCAACAAAGTGAGCAGCTGGTTCACCAAATCGGACACATCCGTGATCTGGCCAAGGTCACTGCCGAGGTCGATTGTAATCTTCGTATTAAGCTTAGCAGCTAAATTAAGGAGTTGATGGACGACATCAGAGAGAGTCGAGGGGGTAGAGGTTGCAAGAGGTTGTAATTGAGAGTCCAAACGCACGTTGAGATGTACGAGGAGGTTTACGTTTGCTAATATTTCATCGGTGGAGTATGGCATAGCAGTAGTGGGAGGATGTATAAGTGACGCAATACCAAGAGACGCTGCCAAATTGTTAAGAAGATCGTCGACGCCTTTTCCCAAGTCGAGCGCTGTAGTAGAGTCCACATCTACAGGACGCAGATCGATGATAGAAGCAGACCGGCGTTCTGATTCAACAGCCTTGACACAGCGAGGCGGGTCTTGGCTGGGCTGATATCCCGTATGGCATCTATCAACGACACACCGGCCAGCGCGACAGGAACCCGCCATCGAGTAGGGAATCGTGTGGCAGTTGACACCATGGGGAGGGTGGGCTGAACCAAACGGATGAGGAACGATACATCCACCACCTAGCAAAATTTTAGACACCGCATATGTAGATCCGACAGAACAAGCTTACAACTGTCCGAAGCGCTGGAGGTATCTATGCATTCGTAGTCGTATTTTCCCTTCGGACTAGAAACACCACAAACAGACTGTCCAATTTTGCATGTGGCTTGGGCTTCCATTAGGGTGGTAACCGGTGCTTGACGTCGTTTGTGTGAACGAGGGACGGCGGAACCGCAGCCCTACGACGCAGAGGTGAACACTGGAGCTGCATATATGCGCATATACAATAGCACTTACACGGGGAAATGCTCCACATTGACCATTACATTCAGTCTTTGGCGGCGGGCAAACACACTGATCACCTCGCTGGATATAGGGACTGTCGCAGTCCCAGTGACAAGGATTACGGTTGTTGCATACGCGATGAGAGTGAGCTGGAAGGACATCACAGTGCTCGCCTCCGGTATTGATCTGTCAGAAGAGCGTAAACAAACATGAGGCAGAATCGGGTAAATGGGCGGACCAAAGCCTTCAATCTGGCTTCAAGGAGAGACTTCGTAGCGGGATCGAGAAGGTCCACAACGACATTGGTGCTCAAGAAGATGTCCAGATCCTGAAAGGCGTCAGCAGGAATGCAGAATGCGACGGAAAGTGATTACCTTGAGACACAAACAGAGATCCAGGCCAGCAAAAATGTCGAGAGGAAGCAAGGACAAAATACCGCCCTTAAGAAGAGCGTCGGCATCGAGGGAAATGCAGATATCGAGGAGGTCGCGTGGCTGGTAGTGATACTGGCGTTGCGCGAGAGTTCGAGGGGTCTTGTGCGACTTTACAAGGCTAGGCGACGCTGCAAAGGCGGTAGAGAGGAAGGCGGCAAGGAGCGAAGAAACAACGAGTGTGAGGGTGAACCGCATCGCAGGTCCACGCGTCATACAGACGAGATGATGGTGGTAAGGGAAAAAAGAGACCTATTCTGGTGAGACCTTTTCTTCCAACCTCTTTATACCATTACACGGCGGAGTTTCATTTGCGTGTCGGGCACTGGCAATCGGGAAATCGGTTTCCGTATATGGTGATTCAAGATTATAGCGAGCTTCTATCTTCCGGTGCGAGACGCCATTGCTCCAAATTTTCAATAATTAGACATTAATTCCGTGGCAGTCAGATTGGCATTCCGATAAGGCGAAGCGAATAAAGCACAAGGAAGAAAACCTAGAGAGAGCATAAACATTAACAAAAAAATTCGCAATTTTGAAGACGGTTTATACGAACTGCATCATGTATTACTAGCCTGACTTTCAAAGGCGGATACCTGGGTAGCAGCCTCCGCTTCTTCCTCTCCCTCATCGGCATTCAGATGGCTTTCAACTTCATCTTCGTCACTCGACTCGGCGTCTATATCCACGTCCATGGGACCCATACCATCCCCGCCTGGACCATTTTGAAACCGCGGGTCCCAGTCTAATTCCTCCGGTTCCTCTACTTCCACTTCGACGCGCTGTTTCCAATCAAACTTCTCGCGTAGCATCGTGACAGCCCGAACAGCTCTGTCCACTCGGGCATCGTGGGCGGCTCTAATTTCATTGCACTCCGCTAATACATCTTCGTATTCTGGCTTTTTAGGAGTTGCTCCGAATCGAGATTGCTGGACTAAGGGCGCTGGTGGCCCCCCAAGCACACCCAAAGAACCACGGGTCTGCATGTGTTCTGACAGTCGCCGAACGGTGTCGTTCTCCATCTTCAGGACATCGAGCGTCTGCTGATTTCGAAGAAGAGGTATGACATCGTTGTCAAGCTGAGAGTCTGGCATGCCAGAACTAGGGTGGAGGGCTATTTTCTCATAAGGGTTGGAGTTATCGGTCGGGGCAGAACCATTGACCTTGACAGAGCCGTGAATGGGAGACACAAGAGAGCTGGAGAAGTTGTGGGTTTGCGAAAGGAGAATATTGTATTTGGAAAGAATATCTGGCCACGGCGGCATCACGTTTTGGTAACCGGATTCTATGGTCCTGTGAAGTGCCTGTATTGATTCGACGATCTGACCCGCCTTAAATCTAAGGGATTCAAGGTGGGCCGTAGGAAGACCAGATGAGTCTAGGCTCGTTTGAAGGTCTGTCATTCTGACTTCGTGAGATAGACCCAGAAAGACGTGAAAAGTCCAGTACGAAGATCTTCAGGTGATCGAGCGAAGGTAAGCCCTGTAAGGCTATTGATATACACCTGCAAGCAGAGTAACAACTATATTTGTGACCGTGACACCAGTCACAGTCAAGCTCACGTCTTTTTTCTGAACATTTCTTAGCGCGACAATCTCAACATCATGCTTTCTGCTCTGCGAGCCCGTCTGGGCGCGAGGCTTCCAGCCTTCGCCCAGCTGGCCGCTTTTACGCGCCAGTCTACCTTATCCTCGGTTGCTCGGCCCATTATCTCTACCCAGTCGCGTACTATCTTCACGTCCCAACGCCTCGAATTTCCTGCCAAAGCGGCCGCTACTAAAAAAGCTCCCGCTAAGAAAGCCACGGCGAAGAAGGTTACTGCTACCAAGACCAAGGCGAAGGCGGGGGCTACTAAAAAGAAACCCGCCAAAAAACCTGCCGCCAAGCAGAAGGTTGCGACCAAAAAGAAGGCCGCTAAGCCCCAGCCTAAACCGAAGAAGAAGAAAGTTGTCAAGCCTAAGCCTGTGAAGTGTTGGTGCTTTCTTGGGTGTACTATCGTATACTTTTGCTGATAATGCCTGGTAGTCAAGATCACCGCCGAGATGAAACCGCCAAAGCGAAGTCTCACCTCCTACATGACCTTCCACACTGAACGTGTGCGCGCGGCTCCAGACAAGTTTGCCAATCTCGCGGAAGCTCAAGCTGCTGTCAAATCCTCTGCTGCCGCCTGGAAAACCATGTCTGAAGAACAGAAACAGGTCCACATTTCACAGGTATTTATAGCTTCTAGATGCTAACATTAAAACAATAGCCCTACCTGAACTCGGCCAATACTGCAAGACAGGAATACGAGAAGGCTATGAAGCAATGGTATTTGAACATGTCGCCGCAGGTTCGCAAGGAATTGAACAAGGTTCGGCTCGCAAAGGGTAGGAGTAGGATCGTCAAACCCAGTTGGTTGGAGAAACAGCCCAATAACGCGTATATGAGGTATGTGATGGCCTGCACACCTTTGGAGTGCTTATAACGTCGCGGTAGATTCGCTATCGAGTTCAAAGAGGGCAAGGACATCCCGGTTACCGAGGCATTGAAGCAAGCCAAGGTCGTGTGGGCAAATCTCCCCGAGGCAAGGAGAGAGGTAAATCGCCCAGCTTTCCTGCTATGCATAGGTGTTGACTGGTTGAGCAGGAGTACAAGTCTGTGGCTAAGAAGGAAATCGCTGCCTTTAAGGCCAAGCAACAGGCAAGCATCTGATTCCGGCTCACGGATAAGTTCTACTGTATGAATAGTTTATTTTGAATGTATGCCTCCTTGTTCTTCGCCTCGAGTCATCTAATACCACAATCTCTCCCTACTCGTCTCGTCCACAGGTTTTGAGTGAGATCGATTTTGCATGATGTGCCAAGTAGCTCCATAACATGTCTATACTATCTTTGATCGTTCTTCTGTGGGCCTACCTACACCTACACTAGGTCGGTTTGATCTATTAGCCAAGAAAACATAACTTGACGGTGTGGATAATGTCCTCACAACTCGGCGCGCTGTGTTTGTCATGACTGTATACAAGCTTGCGCAATACACCCGTATCCTCACTGACAATGATCACACGAACAATGCTGCGGGCATGGCCGGGACTGGTTATCTAAGTTTTGATCGGAACTGATTGCCGCTGTCAAGGACTTAACTCGACGATTCACCACCTGGTAAGTACATTAGTGCCCATCACTTTTCGGTATATATTCGGTCTGGTTTATTCTATCGTTGGCCGTTGATAGGAAGTCTCGTAGGGCACAGTGACACGTGTTGGATGCTCTCTAACTCGGACAGTGAGAAGATTGCGTTCTCGTTGCAGTGGCAGTAGTTGGAACGCCTGAATTTCAGCATGACGCTCTCTCTTTCACTCTCAGATGCGCAGAGACTCATTTCCGCTCATGGATTTGGTGACGCCTTTTCAATTGTAGTGAAAATTACGGAGGTGGTCAATGATGCATTTAGGTGCGAGCCTTTCGTTGTTCGCGTGTTTATCTAGCTAACACATAAATATCTAAAGTTATACCAGAGAGAGAAAGGTCTACGCCATAGATCTTTCCGCTTCCAAAGAAGTGGCGCCAACTCACTCGTGTTTTATCTCCGTCTCTCTGCCTTCGAGCCCACCAAATATCTCAGATTCATATCACCCAAATTCTCTTCAAGTCATAGGCCAGCTGATCTCCTTGATTCACAAGCACACCGCTATCCCCATTGCAGATCCAACCCTTGATACGTCAGGAGAGTTGTGGTACCTGATCACCCCAATCCATCCTCTCCCATCCTCCGCGATTATTCCCTTGTCACACGCTCGAAACAAAGGCCTACTCAGTGCTAAACAATCCGTGCTACTCGACCTGACCCTTGGTAGATTCTTGGGTCAGCTGCATAGTGGGGTTGTGAATGAGTGGTACGGGTTGCCCTTCCTGGGTGAACCGCCAGAACCATCGTACAGCTGGCAAGAGACGTTCACATCGACGCTTGAAGCACTCCTCGTTGAGACGGAGGCCAATTCGTGCGAACTTCCATTTGAAGATATCCGACGCTACTTATCCCGCGCCATTGCATTCTTCCTATTTGATGATGTCGAAATTCCATCCCTAGTGTGGTTCACAGGCTCAGATGATGACATCTATATCAGTCTGAATGAGGCAGATGTCAGCATTGCTGCGATCCTCCCCAATGTTGCGCATGCTATCTGGGGCGATCCGCTCCTGGAATCATTTTTCATGTCCGGGATGAGCGGAGCGCTCTTAGAGGGTTACAAAGATGGGGGCGGAGAAACGCTAGTCGTTTTTAGCCGGCAAAAGACAAAGCGGTTATGGTACACGTTGTTTTTAGCATTGGTGGTGCTGACCGAGCGAAATGGCAGTGCAGGTCCAAGGGAACGGTGGGCGAAGGAAACCATCATGCAGTGCGCGGATAGTCTCAGGGATGCCCCTTGTCATTGAACTTATGTACCAACGCATTCAGTATGTACATGGGCGGTATCATGCAGTATCATACCGAGTCACTGTCAATACGATCGTCCCTGATTAGCGCTGCCGCGCTGTCAGTCAAATTTCGCAATCGGAGTCAGAATGGCGCCGATATACTCTGCGCATGCATCTATTCAGATCTTCCATGACATAAAGAACATCAGTGGCCTCTACACGAGGCAAAATGACTCAAGTATTGACGAAATACGGTTATCTCTTGACTCCCACTGCGCCATGAAAAGGCAATAGGCGCCGGGGACTGAGTATATAAATACGCATACTGGACAGTCTTAGTTTCAAGTACCCACTGCCCACTATGGCTACTTATCTCCAACAAATTTTAGGTGGATTAGCCCCCTTACTGAACTCGACAGTCGTGGAAGTCACCAACACCACTTCCCTTCCCCAGGCCACAGTCGCTCCCTTGGCTATCCCCGCCGATCTGCCATCCCTAATCTCGCTACTCTTCTCATTTTCTGCCTTGCGCGACTGGCTGAAGCTAATTGTGCTCGGTGGCTTCGTTGAAACTTGTCGTCGAGTCATCTTTACTCAATACACAAAGTTTGTTGACGCATTCCACATTACTGCGACCTTCGACGAAGACGATGCCAGTTACGGTACGCTATAGCTTCTAAATGGCGCATCAATTGCTCACCGATCTCTACTTCAGAATGGATGATGGTTTGGCTCTCGAAACAACCGTCGTGGGGTAAGTCTGTCCCTTTTTGGGTCGTGTGTGTGCATCTGACAATACACGCAGCGAAGGCGCGAGATATCCAAGTTAGCACTAATACTTATGGCGCCAACTCCAACACGGTCACACTTGAGGGAGATGATTCTGACGAATACAACAAGACCTCCCGCAAGCTGGCCTACCTACCTTCCGTTTCAATGACATATTCTCTGTGGTATAAAAGGCGGTACATGACCATCACTCGTACGCTACAGGATACAACAGGATCGTATTATTCAACGAAACATAATATCCTGCAGATTAGGTCCGATTGAATTTTTAACTTGAATACTTTCTCCGACTAATAACAGTTCCTTGTGCTAGCCTTCTGACTCGCAGCCACAGTTTGCTTCTCGGCCTACTTCAAGAGGCTCGTAATGAGTACATGGCCGCTCAGGAACACAAGATGTGTGTATGGGTTTCAGACGTGTGAGCATTACATTCTCGTTACGTTGTCTATTTGGGATTGAGCGTGCTTGTTTCTTTTTAGGAACAACAGTTGGCGGCATGTTGGTTGTCGCGCTAAGCGCCCTATGAACTCTATCATCTTGGAACCTGGTGTGAAAGATCTCTTACTGGAAGACGCTCGGGACTTTTTGGATAGCAAGAACTGGTACGCTGAGCGCGGCATCCCATTCCGTCGGGGTTATCTCTTAGTACGCTATTATGTTACCTCTGTTGCTCTACTCTTACTGACATTATTTTCATCCTGTAGTATGGCGTTCCTGGTTCGGGGAAAACTTCACTGATTCACAGCATAGCAGGAGAGCTGGGACTTGATATTTATATCATCTCCCTATCTCGCGTCGGGCTAGATGATTCCTCCTTGGATGCCCTTATCAACGAATTGCCCGAAAGATGTGTGGCTCTCATGGAAGACATTGATGCCGCCTTTACACGGACTCTCAACCGAGACGATGATGACACTTCGAATTCCGGCTCAAGCGGTTCATCCGACGCCAATAAAACTCCTAAAAACGGTGGTCCTCCCCCACTACCCAGCAGCAGGTAAGCAATATAAAAGAGTCTGTGCCCCTCAAGGATCTGAAACATTGCTATCAAGGGTTAGTCTAAGCGGGCTACTGAATGCTCTAGATGGTATTGGCGCCCAGGAAGGCCGGATTCTTTTTGCGACAACAAACAAGCATACTTCCCTTGACCCTGCCCTTTGTCGACCCGGACGTATGGATCTCCACATTGAGTTCAGACTTTCGAGCAAATATCAGGCCCGAGAGTTGTTCAAGAGGTTCTACATTCCCTCGAATCAATCCGGGGTGGAAGAAGACGATGACGATGAAACAGCTGACTCTGGATATGGTGGATCCCCCACTCCATCAGAAGCGGCGGATTCGACTCCACCCTCTCCATCTGGATCCAACGCATCAGAATCCCCCATTTCTGAATCTTCATCACTTTTACCTGCTCCACCGGTATTTTTCGGTAACCGTCATGTGGGCCGAGCCCCCAAGCTCTCAAAAAGAAGGGTTGACGAGCTTGCTATGAAATTTTCTGACATTATTCCGGAACGGCAGTTCTCGATGGCAACACTGCAGGGTTACTTGATGATGCACAAAATCAATCCCTTTGTTGCGGTTGCAGGTGCAAGCGATTGGGTTGAGAAAGAGTTGAGCGATCGTAGCAAACGAGAAAAGGAGAAGAAAGAGAAGGCCGAGAAAGAGAAGAAGGTCCAGCAGGAAAAAGAAGCTAAAGAGAAAGAGGCTAAGGAGAAGGGCAAAGACAAGGATCTCCCTACAACACATCCAGGAGAACGGGACAAAGCTATACAGGTAACTCCGACGCAGGTTTCGTCTTGACAGACGGCGTCACTTCGATCTACTACTGGCTAGCCGCGATGTTAGTTCCCCTCACTATCGTCGGTTCACTGGCATCCGAAGTCGATTCGAGGTTACCGCCTACATTGGACTACGTCCGGTCAGACTTCGATGATTCCTCGAGAGGTTTTGACATTCTACTCTGCAGCAACAATACTAACGAGGGCAAACTCGAAGTATAATATGAGGTGGTTGATGCTATGTACACGTAGTCAGATCTATGTATCAGTACTCAGGAGGTGATGACATTTGGTCAATAAGCGGTGTTGCTTTGTTGATACGTGTTGAAAATGAGTGGTTCGCCACGGCAACTGCCTTGTGATCGAAAAATTCGCGTCCACATCGTCGACCGTCCGAAAGTCTTGCCTACCACTCTATTTCTTCGCATTTGCCATGGCTCAGCAACGCATGGCCTTATGGGCAGCAGAAGACATCGACGAAGAACTCCAAGACGTTGACCTGTCACTGGCGATTGGGAGTTATGGGCAAAACGGTTTTGACGAGGGTGCGGCAGCTATCGTAAGGAAGCTTTGTCCTTGTACTCACTTGGATAATACAGCACAAATACCTCCTCAAATCGATGAATCTACCTTACTTTCTGTGCAGCAGCATATGGCGCAACAAGCCGCCTTTGCTCAAATCCCTGATGTTGTGAAAGGCGTATGTGGGCCGGCATGGTTTTCTCCAGAGCGATGCTCAAATTTTCACAGTTCATCGTTCACTTCCATCAAGCAGTACTGGACAACAACCTGAGCGAGATTACAGTTGCATATGAAAGCGGCTGGAACAAGTACACGGAAAAGTTCTACTCACGGACAGAATGGCCTGAAGCTGAAATCATTGCGCCCCTTGTCAATGACGGTACTTATCCATCCTCTCACAATAAACTAGAACTCTCCCTCTAAAGATTGTGACCACCTAGATCCTATCTTCCTGATTCTCTATCGAGAGCTGTATTACCGACACGTCTATTCACGCTTACAGCCCGATATTGACGATCGGTTCCATTCTTATGAGAACAGCTGCGAGTTGTTTAATTATCTCCTCAGTCGGTCTTCCGTTGTCTCTCATTCCGACAGCTCTTGATATGCTTGACAGACTCTGACGGTCCCGTCGAATTGGAGCTCCCCGAGCAATGGCTATGGGACATTATTGACGAGTTTATCTACCAGTATCAAGTCTTCTGTACTTGGCGATCAAAAGTAGCATCTAAAACGGCGGATGAAATTGCTGTGCTTGGGGATGAAGGAGGGGTGAGTCTGGTCAGCGTAATATTATACGCGGTCTGTCCTGATTTCTATCTAGCAAGTGTGGAGCTCTTACAGTGTCTTGAACGTCTTATATTCTCTCATCCAAAAATCGAAAATACATCTGTATATCGAGGCTACGCAGCAGGGAAAGTCTGCCGATGAAATTGCGTTCGTACACTTTTCACTCAGATTTTGAGAATGTCCATGACACACGAACAGTGAAATTGTCGGGCCGTACGGTGTACGTCCTCTGTACCGAATGCTGGGTTACTTCAGCATCATTGGACTGCTTCGTGTCCACGTTCTTCTGGGTGATTTCACTTTGGCCTTGAAAGTGATGGACAACGTCGAACTCAACCAAAAGGTATGTAGAAAAATTGACCCCCGAGACTTCCCTAACAGACACTGATTATAGTCACCCTTCACTCGGGTAACCGCATGCCATGTCGCCACATACTACTACGTCGGTTTCTGTTACATAATGCTGCGACGGTACCCAGACGCTATTCGCACATTTGTGACAATACTAAACTTCATCATGCGAATGAGACAATACCATACCAGGAGCTATCAGTATGACCAGGTTTGTGAACCTTTATTCCGTAACGATATGGTTATTTTACCATCTACAGATCAGCAAAACAGCAGACAGGATGTATGCCTTATTTGTGATGTGCAACGCGCTGTCACCCAGTCGGCTGGATGACAATATTGCCAATGTTGCTAAAGAACGGTATGGCGATCAGCTTGCAAAGATGGTCAGAGGAGGGTGAGTGTTCAGATGTCAACGTCATCGTTTCCAATAATTCATGTCGCTACCGGTTCTAGTGAAGGCGCTCTTCCTGCGTTCGAAGAACTTTTCCTCTATGCGTGTCCGAAATTTATCAACGCGACTTCTCCGCCGTACGAAGATCCCAATGCTATTGCGCAGATCCTTCAGGATTCATCACCAGATGCCTATGTTGATCCAGCTCATCGCCAGCTACACCTGTTCTTGTCTGATGTAGTAACACAGGCTCCTGTTCCAACGCTTAGGAGCTTTTTGAAGCTTTACACCAGTTTAGGCTCTCAGAAGCTAGCAAGCTTCCTGGATGTTGATGAAGAGGAGATGATTCAGGAGATGATGGTATTGAAGCAATGTAGCCGTAGCATCAGCCGGGTAGGAGGAGATAAAAACAGCCTACTGGACGGCCAGACTATCACCACAAGTGATCTCAACTTCGTCATTGACGAGGTATGTTGCGATCAGGTCCTACTGTGAAGCTGGCTAACGTATCCTTTCAAGAACATGGTACACTATAGCCGAATCCACTGTTGGCAGACGGTTTGCTGGCTGGTTTATAAAGAACACTGAGCGCACTCAACGGATATTTGATGATCTCAAGAATACTCCACTTCCTACTCCTCCGAAAGGTACAGCTAATGCTGGTGCTGTCGATTTGTCTACCAAGCATAGACCAGCTGGGAAGGTTGCTTGGGGTAGTGTTACCTCCAAGTCTTGAGTAGTTCTTTTGCCCAGGCGTGCAGTGTCATTTTGATAGTACTTATATACGTCGTAATATGCATTGCTTATCCACGAGAAACGGAAAATTTTCCAAATGATGTCCTATTTAGGTAATTCTATCATTTTTTTCCCGGCCATAAATTTCCCTCCTTGGTTTGTTCCACTACTAGGTATGCGTTCTGTACGCTTCCTCAGTACGCGACAACCGCTATGGGAATTGCCCAAACCTCATGTCACGCAGAGTACAAAGAAACTACTGCGAAAGGTGGAAATGAGAGTTGCCCCGCAAATCGTGGGCCCGCAGACGAAGCAACATCTCCAGCAATTCCTCCAGGTTCGAATGCATCCAACATGGCGTGTGTCTTTTGCTGATATTTGTGCTAGAGCTACGTATCAGGAAATGAAGATCTTGTTAAGCGGGAAGACAAGCGTAGGAAACTTCAAGATGTTCTCGCGAGTAAGTTTGGGAAAGAGATTGTGGTCGAGGATATAAGCATGGCTTCTTACGGCCGAGATATACGGAACACTCCCATGGAATTTGCCATCGTGGTATGTTATAGCTCGTCTCTTCTACACATGTGCCATAAATATGATTAGGATACCGCCTATCCAGCAGAAGCCATACCACTCAAAACTATGCAATCGCATGTCCTTTCCAAAATACATAACCATAAGAACGTATCATCTTCATCTTCTACGACGTCTTTCCTGACTTTTCCTTTCTACAGGCGCGTTGTAGAGGTTCTACTCGAGGCCGGATTTCGGTGTAAAGTTCCTGAACGCGATTGGGATCTTGGAGGACAGGAGGATTTCAACCTTTGGGCGACTTCAGAACCAATACAGGGACCCGTCTATCCACCAAGGCTACGCGTCGAAGATGCCGAGGACGCAGACTCGCTGGACTCGTTTCATCTAACATTTGCAGGTCCCACTGTGGTGCCCTTGCACAAATGGCTGGTCGGATATCTTCCCAAGCAGTACAAGGACTTCATGGCCCTCTTCTTGATATACCTATGGTCTCAAGGAATCGAATTTCCAACAACTGCTCTCGCGCTGATGACAGCACGCTACCGTCAGGTATCTTGTCTCATTACTCTATTGCATGACATGCTAAACTATCACTAGGCAAGGGACGATGTGCCTCCTCTTTTTCGAAATAATACGAGTATCTGCTGGGTTCCGGCCAATTTCTATAATCCTATAGATCAGGTGTGGGAAACAAAGTGGGAGGGCGTTCGGCTGCCAGGTACTTCTAATGTACCCCATGAAGCCGCTAATTGGAAGGCATTGCATTTTTTGGAAATGCTGCAGTAAGCGCATGTACTACATGTGGTGCCTTCGCTCACCGTTTTTAGATTCTGGCGTCAATTAGATGTTTCTTCGAGCTCTATGGTCTCTGTGAGAGAAGGGGGCAAGAGCGCATTCATTCCTCGTCCTGGATACACGCTATCACCTGACAATCCAACATTGTTGTGGCATTTCAACCCTCTCGTCGTGCAAGATCCCGTCATCCCTACCCATGTGCGACAACGCCGTCTGTCTTTTTCCTCGGCTAACGTATCTTTTTGTGTCTGTAGAACCATGCATGTACAGTCAGCAAGAGCGAGATCAAGCGTTTTTCGTATGCCTGCAAAAGGGGTGCCAACTCGTTATCGCAAGGTAACACAGTTGAAGACTTATTTTTCCAGCGCACAGCAAGTGGATCCATCTAGCGAATCTGATTACGATCGAAGAATGCAGGATCCTATGGATAATGAGGACTGGCTTTCTTCCTTGAACGAAGAGGAGACGGAAGAATCTGACCGCCTCTTCAGTAACGATGGATCATTTGAAGCTCAGCCGCAGGGTGCAGCGTCTCTTCGCTCAGGTTATGCGCCGAGGGCACCTCATCCGCCTCGACGGCCCTACGGCACTCGCTCCTATTCAACTCAGCCAACACCACCTGGTGGTGTTACCCCAGGAATCCTTCGGCAACGAAAAGCTACAGTAAATCGTGTGCAGAACATTATTCAGCAAGAGTTCGGAAATATATACACTGTTGAACAGTTTGGCAGCACACGCTATAACATCTCTTCTGCAAATAGTGATCTCGACCTAGTCCTCATAGTACGCGTCGATTTCTCCTTTCACGATATTCTTTGCTAATCCTTTTATTCATTTTCAGGATCCAAAACAACCACATGGTGTCTCACCAAAGCAAGGAAAACCTCATGGTGGTAAGCGTGCATAGTGAGGGTTTGCGAGCAAAACTAATGTGTCATAGGCATATATAACATAAAGTTTGTTCTGTTCCATCTCCCACTTGAAGTCTTTGTGCTGACGATGAAAGAAAAGCAAGATAGGTTCTCTGTTGAGGAAGAAAAGCTACCAAGGTGTCTCTGTCATTGATAGCGCAAGTGTTCCAATAGGTACACGAACATCTAACTGACCGTCATTGCGCCTTACCCATTCTTGTGCATAGTAAAATTCAGGGACCCAATTACGGGCATGGACTGCGATTTGAACATTAACGACAGACTTGGACTACATAACTCCGACATGGTGAAACGCTTACTGCGATTTGTCGCCGCTCTTGCGACCGATGGTACGAGTAATCAAAAAATGGGCCAAACCGCTCAAACTAAACAGCCCTTCCATACGCTCGGGAGGTCGTGTGACGTTCAGCAGCTACGCTCTTACTTTAATTACTACTGCTTTTCTGCAGGTGAATCTAGTCCACGGCATTCTCACGGGATCGCTGACTTTGTACAGACACACCATCTATTACCGAATCTTCAGCAAGGTGTAGCTCCTTTGAGTGAAGAAAATCAAGACGGGCTCTTTTGGTTCAAGGGGAAGCCGTGTAATACGAAATTCAACATGGCTGAAGATTGGGTGCCTGCGGAACAAAAAACAGTAAATGAGGCAATGCTAGCTTGGTTCAGGTTTGTGAATTCGTCTTTCTGACATCTTGATCTCAAACGTATAAACAGATATTGGGGTTTCGAACACGATTACACTGTGAACACCCTCATTTCTATCCGGGCTGGCGGCATTGTAGAGGCTCCTGACTTCTCTTGGGACGACAATGAGAAATTCAAGAATATGTCTGGAGCAGACTGGCGGCAGGCATGCTTGACATCGAAAGCTCAGATCAGGAACTACCGGCTTCTTGTCGCTGATCCATTCATTACAACCAAAGTAAGTCGATCTGTTCCAAGTAGACGGCTGATCTCATACGGTTTATTAAGAACGTCACGGGCAACATTCAACCTATCAGTTTTTCCGTTTTCCGAGCGGAATGCCAGCTAGCCTTCAAAAAGTTATTGCTTCCAACGACCCCGAAAGTAAAGAAGACGCCCACGGTCGCTTCTACGTCAAATAATGCCGCCGCAGAATCCGCTGTCGAAAGTGAGCCTATCCGTGATGAAGATGAACCTAGCGTACACTCACTGGCCGACCCGATAATGCCTCCGCCCAAGAGCAAGGGACCAACGCGACCAGTGGAGTTTGTGATGGAGGAGACACAAGTGAAACGGATCATTCCTCTCCCAGACGATCCCTTTTTAAAAAGGTTTGCATTCCTTGAAGCAAACTCAAATATCGTTGCGACACAAGGTCGCAAGACATCCGAATTTGAAGAGTACCATCGTCTGGAAAAGATGGCGAGGTCTCGACAGATATGATTATCTATGTACACTGTATCATTAGTACGCATTAGCTAATTACCTTTCACTCCTATAAGGTGAATAACTCGCGCCGGTCAAAATACAAGGGAAAGAAATTGGAATAGAGACTCAATTTTGACACTTTCAAGCCCCAACATAATATGTCGGCTTTATGCACCGTCAAAGGAGATACAGACTCATTTGCTGTGGTAGAAGAGGAATCGTTTAATAGATGTAGAAATGCATGAAGTTTTGAAAGAAGTGTACTGTATGCCACGGCCGCGAAAACGTCAGCACGACTCGGAATCATGAATGAGTTGATTAATGAAGAGCTCCATGAAGTCCTGCCGTAGTAGGTCCAGAGAGTAAGGAGCGTGACTGAGGTATATTCTCTCAATCCGGATTATGTGACCGGGAACTTTGACTATGAAGCAAGGGATGGTGTAGGGTGGTGTACAGTTGTGTGTGCCGGCGCAAGGTCCAGATCACAAAGGTAGTCCTCTAGTCCTATGACAATCCCTTCTATGTGGCAAGCCGACGCAACTTGCTTCATATACAGGATGGTAACAAGACTAGTACTACAGTTGTCGACCGACGATCGCTAACCTACAGAATTATGATCATGAGGCTGGACGAATATGGTGCGGTATCTGACCAATCACTCCGGGGCCATATCCATCGGCGCTCGGACCTACATCTGCATCTTAAATCACAACAACACCACGGAAGCTCGCTGGCGGCGCTGACTCCTTCTCTACCCTTTATCACCATCATCGTTTCGTGTAGCTGCCTTCCATCTACGCCACCATGTCTTGGAAACTCGGAAAAAGTACGCTTGCAGGCCCCTTGCAATATGCGAGTCTCATTACCTTTCGTCTCTAGAATCCAAAGACAGCAAAGAGAATGGAGTTATCTCCAGATCTGTTACTCCCATACCCTCTCGACCTACGACCCCGAAGCCACCTCATGGATCTGATCAGTTCAGGTCTGGCATGCTAACCATCCGTATCTTCTCAGGTATGTAAGGGTCTCTGAAAGCCCTGTCTACGAGCTGACACAGTTTCCAGGTCGAGGACTTTCTTTGCCTCCCGATGTACCTGTTCCGGATGTCATACAGAGAGCGCTGGAATCTACACCTCCCCTCCGGAAATCGACTAGCAAGAGAGAGAGTATGCAGCGCAAACGTTACTGGTGGCTCCCTTACGTCGTTCTGGAGTTCGACAAGAACGAGATCCTTATTGATGCTATGGGTGGTGATATAGCGAGCCCAGTCTGGAACTACAGGGCCGATTTGTAAGTTGTCGTCACTCTTTGTCTTTATATCTCCTCTGAATACTCGGATAGTGATGTCTCGCGTACTTCTAATATCTCCGTCTCTGCGTACTTGCGTACGGCTCCTGTTCAAGGGCCCGATGATATGGGAAATGACTTGCTCTTGGCTCGTGTGGACCTTACGCCAATGCTAGATGGCCATGTGGGTCTCGTACCACTCTGTGCCATTATCCTTTCTTTGCTAAGACTTTTCTCTCGATAGCATGCCTCAGATCAGTGGTACATTGCCACGGCTGGCGCCGGTTCTTTCCATCTTAAGATCGATTTCAAACCGACACGCAACGAACCACTCACGATTGAGGCGTTTGACCTGCTCAAAGTTATTGGGAAAGGCAGTTTCGGCAAGGTCATGCAGGTCCGGAAGAAGGACACGCAGCGTATCTACGCACTCAAGACCATTCGCAAGGCACATATTGCCCAGAGGCCTGGGGAGATTACCCACATCCTCGCAGAGCGGACTGTGCTGGCATTAGTCAACAATCCGTTCATTGTGCCCCTCAAGTTCTCTTTCCAGAATCCGGATAAGCTCTATCTCGTCATGTCATTTGGTGAGTTGATGCGTTATGAACGGGCTGGCGACCGGCTGATTCAGATTATGCCTACCGTCAGTTAATGGCGGAGAATTGTTTTACCACCTACAGAGAGAAGGAAAATTTGACCAGGACCGCAGTCGGTTCTACGCGGCTGAACTTCTTTGTGCATTAGAGCATTTGCATGGCTTCAATGTTGTTTATCGGTGGGTCTAATCTATATGTATACATAACATCATGGCGTGCTCAAGATGTACGCGATAGGGATCTTAAGCCAGAGAATATCCTCCTTGATTACACTGGACACATTGCGTTATGTGATTTTGGTGAGTCATAGTAAGGCGCTTGACAAGGCTTGCTCGCTAATATCCTCTGGGTAGGTCTTTGCAAACTCAATATGTCCGAGACGGAAAAAACGAACAGTAAATATCACCACTCAGCCGAATCCGGTACTTATGCTGATTTTGATTTCTGTCAGCATTCTGTGGCACTCCGGAGTATATTGCCCCCGAACTCCTCGAGAGTCAAGGCTACACCAAGACCGTTGATTGGTGGACTTTAGGTGTATTGCTGTATGAAATGATGGTGAGATCTTCCATGACTTTCGGCTAGTCATTATTGAATGCAAATCTTTGAATAGACTGGCCTCCCGCCATTCTACGATGAGAATGTAAACACGATGTATCAGAGAATTCTGACTGATCCGCTTCACTTCCCACCTGACATGTCTGTGGAGGCGAAGAGTGTTATGACGGGACTGTTACAACGAGATCCGTCTCGGCGCCTGGGGGCGAATGGGGGCGAAGAGATTAAAAGGCATCCATTCTTTGCGAGGTACATTGATTGGAATAGGTGGGTCCATCCTAAAGCACTGCTGTTCTTCGACCTTATAGGTGTGGCAGGTTACTGGCGAAGAGATACCCACCGCCGTTCAAGCCGAGTGTTGTATGTCACTTCCATTTTTATTCTGACATTTGAGTTTGATCGTTGAACAGGAATCTGTGCTCGACGTGGCCAATTTCGATCCCGATTTTACGAACGAGGAAGCGCAGGATTCGGTTGTCACGGATTCCGCCCTTTCCGAGACTGTTCAAGATCAGTTCAGGTGCGTATGCTCGCTCGAGATCTGGGCCGTACTTGACTATTTCCCAAGGGGCTTTACCTACAATCCTGCAAATGAGCACCTTAGTGAGAGTGTGAGTTACTCCAACGGCATGTGAGGAGGGAGGGTCCTCTTAAAGAAGAGTTTCGTTTTTTGTTTATGTTAACACTGATTGATACCCGCCAAAAATGATTTTCACTTCAGAGTGAATAGTAGTTAGCACCGCTTCGTTCGCTGTAGACACTTTTTTCGTCGTTAGTCTTATTTAAACACGTGTCTGGAATCACCTGTAGGATATGGAATGTACGTGACTACATATAAGACACTATCCTGTAGCTCGACAGTAAACGTATATCATTTTGTGAAAACAGAGTGTTACTGTATAAATATACAACACGATGGCAACGTTAACATAAAATTGTAACTCTAGTATCGTCCCGACACCAGGCCTCGTATCCCATGATGGGCTCAGGTGGACATCTCACTATATTGCAAAAACTCGCTATCGCCATGCTTGTTGGAGCCGTACGAAGCAGAGTACCGTGACAGGGTCATTTCGAACACATGCTTGTGTCTGCGGGAATACTCAATATGGAGAGTGACAAGCGCCGTAGTGAGGACTAGAGAATCAGCTCATCGTAGAGTTATGGAGACGGTGACGTACACGACAACCATTCAATCCAACGCCTGAATATTTTTGCACCAAGAGCGCATGCTTGAGAAGCATTCTGGAATAGATCCAAGGAAAGGGGGTCCTTTGCTGAATGCGGCGATCTTAAAGGAGGGTTTTGACGTGAAAGAGGAGCGCCTAGAAGCACAAGGTTTAGAAACAGCACCAGCACGAGAAGAGCGAGAGAAAGGGCTCGGAGGAAGATGTCTGATGGAGCGGCGAAGTTAATTGAATTGAGGTGATATTTTTGGTACCCAGTATAATCACAGACAAAAACATTCTTGGAATTTGTTAACCTCGCCGAGCACGACGGTGCTAACGGGCAGAAGGAACACTAATAAGCATATGGTGCGTTGGAAATAGAATGTTAATATTGGTTCTTGAGCCGAAAAGGGAAAACATACGATGGTCTAACAGCTTATTCTTTATTACAGAGGAAAGTGGAGATGAAGGCGTGGTTTCAACAGAATACAAAGATGAAATGAGGTCAAGGTCAACTCGCTGAGCGCGGCCCGAGTGGAAAGCCGTAGTCAAGGTTTCTGATCGCGATCGTTGAAGTGGCTGTGAACGGCGCAGATGAAATACAAATTTGTGCGGGGAAGCGGGCCGTACACGGATCTGGGGATGTCAAGGGAGAGGCTCAGGGTTGGCACCAGACCACTTCACGAGACGACTACCAGAACCATATTCTTCCGTGCTTTCTCCCTACCTCAAGATGATTGACTTCGCGGGGCTCTACGCCTTGTGCGTCTCCCACTTCTTGATGCTCTTTCGACGTGTCTTCGTACCAACGGCTACCTTGGGTGTAGGTGTTCTGAGTGCCCCGAGCGGCTTTCCGGCGACAGGAAACGGTCTGTGGTATACAACTTCTGCTGGCGCTTGGTCCAAGAGTTGGCTCCCCATTGGCAATGGCTACCTTGCTGCAATGGTCCCCGGCGGGACGCGCGTGGAGGTCACCCAATTGAACATCGAATCCCTTTGGAGCGGTGGTCCGTTCGCTGATCCTGTATGTTGCGGCTATTGCACTCCGAGCTTGTTTCTTGTGGTTTCCTGTGAGCTGATGGTCGTAGACGTATAATGGCGGAAACAAAGACCCGTCGCAGCAGGCTTCGCTCGCAAATTCGATGCAGCAAATCAGGGAGACCATATGGACAAGTCCAAATGGCGAGATTGGGAGTGAGTCTTCACCGCTTATCCCCGTTGTATTCGGCTAAATAGCGCCCATAGATGTCGATGTTCTCGGTGTCGATGCCGGGGCGTATGGTATCTTCGCCCTTCTTCGTGAATATGACCTTTGTTAAGGTATATCCAGGATCCTATGCTGGAGCTGGTCATCTGATCACGACCCTCAATATCACCGATAATGTGACGTCAAACTATTCCCGATGGCTGGATATGGACCAGGGCGTCGCTAGGACTTCGTGGACGCAGGACGGCATTTCATACCTGCGTTCTTCATTTTGCTCTCATCCAAGGAAGGCATGCACTCAACATCTTACCACAACAAGCAACTCGACTCTTCCAGCCGTGTCGTACGCGTTCACCGCCTCCCTAGAGAGCGGGTTGCCACAAGTAAACGTGTCGTGTCTTGATGGCACCAATAACGCGCTCGTTGTTCGAGGTGTCGTTGCGGAACCAGGGATGGCATACGAGTTTATCGCGTGGGCCGAGTCCGACACAGGCGCTGCCACTTGTATTCCGAGCGGGACAAACGCGACCATCGTCGTCAAGGGAGCCCATGAAGCCTGGATCTCGTGGATTGGAGATACCGAGTTCGACCAGAATGCGGGTAATCAGGCGAACGCGTTCTCTTTTAAAGGTGCCGATCCGCATAACAAATTACTTCCTTTCGTCAGCAAAACTTCTGCGGCATATGCGGATATCTGGAAGGAGCATCTTGATGATTATACCACGCTGATGGGCTCCTTTACTCTAGACATAGGTCAAACGGTAGATCTGGAGAACCCGACGGACGTGTTAAGGGCAGGATATCAGGTCGGGGTCGGAAATACTTACTTAGAATGGCTAGCATTCAATTTTGGGAGGTACTTGTTGGCTGGTAGCGCAAGGGGACTGTTACCCGCAAATTTGCAAGGGAAATGGGGAAACGGGTTAAGTAATGCCTGGGGAGCGGATTATCGTACGTGCCTAATTTTGTGGACAGTCTCAATGTTGATTTTGGTGTGCAGATTCCAATATCAATATTCAGATGAACTACTGGGTAGCTGAAGCCAGTGGAATGAATGTAACTACCTCATTGTTTGACTACTTTGAGGTGAGGTATTCTCCTTTGGCCTGTTACCTCTTTCTGACGCGTTGGATAAAGAAAAACTGGGCGCCCCGAGGAGCTATCACGGCGCAAGTCTTGTACAATATTTCCCGGGGATGGGTAACACATAATGAGGTATGATCCGCTTGCCAGCGTATTTAATTTAGATTGACGGATTATCATGCGCAGATGAATGTATGCATGAAGCATTATCGTAAGAATGATACTGAAATCAGTGTGTAGATTTTCGGTCATACGGGAATGAAAGCGGGCGATGCGCAGTGGGCTGACTACCCTGGTTAGCCTTTCTTTTCTTTCCTTGTCCTTATTTGTTCTAATACCCGGAGCAGAATCGAATGTGTGGATGGTGAGTATCGGCATCTCTTTTGTGAAAGAATCTTTAGACTTAGAAGTCAGATGGTGCACGTGTGGGACCATTTTGATTATACCCAGGATGTAGCATGGTGGCGGGCGCAAGGTTGGCCGTTGCTCAAGGTAACTTCTATTCGGTCTCTTGATCTTCTCAATGGTAACTTTGCACAGGGCGTAGCTGGTTTCCACCTAGACAAGCTGATTGAGGACGAATACTTCAAAGATGGCACGCTTGTTGTAGCCCCATGTAATTCACCAGAACAACAGCCTATAACGCTTGGTGTGTCATTTATACGTCTATATGGCGATTTGGTTGTTAATGCTTCGATAGGTTGCGCTCACGCCCAGCAATTGATCTGGCAGTTATTCAATGCCGTGGAGAAGGGGTACCCATTCTCTGGTGACCATGACCCTGAATTTTTGGCGGAGGTACTAGACAAACGGTCGAGGATGGACAAAGGTATCAAAGTAGGAAGCTGGGGGCAATTACAAGAATGGAAAGTCGAGAAGGATTCACCGACAGATACCCATAGACATCTTTCACATCTGATTGGGTTGTATCCTGGATATGCGATCGGAGCTTTCAATGACTCAGTTACGAATGTCACAGCGGAGCAGGCGTTGGCTGCTGCGAAGGTCAGCTTGATTGCACGAGGGAATGGGACCGGACCGGATGCAGATGCGGGCTGGGAGAAGGCGTGGCGCTCCGCGTGCTGGTCGGCGCTGAAGAATGGAGAGCAGGCATGGTGGGAGTTGACTGTGAGGTGCCGATTCCTGTCATAATGCTGTTTGGCTGACACCGTTCTCGGTAGTACACAATCGACAGAGATTTTGGCCCGAACTTGTTCAGCTTGTACGACCCGTCAAGCTCAGACCCAATTTTCCAGATCGACGCAAATCTCGGTTTACCAGGTGCTCTCATGGTTTGTCTTTTCAAGTCTTTCCTTTTCCTTCCCTGATCTGTTTGTAAAGAACATGCTTATCCAGTCGCCCGATGTCGCTTCTTTGAACGACACGTTGATCATCAAGATTCTGCCTGCGCTACCGCAGGCGTATGCGGCGAGAGGCCGTGTGACTGGGGCACGCGTCAGAGGCGGGTTGGACGTCTGGTTTGAATGGGCAGATGGGCTTGTTGGGAGAGTAGATGTCAATATGGCGGGTGTGAGTACCCCAGGTGAAGGTAGGATGGTGCGGGTCGAAGTAGGTGCCAACGGGGATGTCAAGGGCGAATTTGTTCTTCAGAGCGGAAGAAGCGTGACGTTGAATTGAACTGATTGTATAGTTAGGCGTGCTTCGGATGTGTACTAACGAAGTTTAATGAACTTGTACTGGTGATAAATGCAAAGTGAGGCCTAGGCAAGGACGGAACCAGGGCGGTGCCAGGCAGTATCAGCATTCCAGCCACTCTTGGATCTAGATGCCCATGTCGAGCTAGTGGTTTAGGAGAAAGCCTTCTTTCGTAGAATAGCACCGTTGGCAGAACACAGTTATGCGATGGTGTCGCCCCTCGGGTCGTCGGATTTAACGAAATAAATAGGTGAAGTCTCCCCAGAGGAGAAGTCCTCGGACTAGTTTTCGTGTTCAATGCAATACATGAATGTGGTAGCTGTAGTTAGACTTCCATTCGATAGCCTCGTTCGTTAACTCCCATTCTGGCATCTTCTGAGATGAACGTGCCTAATTCTAGGTAAGAGGTGAGAACGATACGTATATGAACGAGGGGAATATCGGGCGTCTGCGAGGAGACGTTTCTAGCGAGTAGTATGATGATTGTGCCCGATCATCCTCCCGATGTCGATGAGAGGAGCTGCGATTTATTGAGCCTGCACTTAATTCTGGTCTTCAGACTTTTCGAAAAACAGACCGAAGACACGTCGTGTGTCGTCTTACACAAAGGTAATAACGTTCTCATAAGAAGGTCGTCTTGCTAGCCGCGACTGAAGCGAAGTACAAGAGTTTGATCTCAGTATACAGGTTCATTTATTCCGTCGTAGCTTTCTGAGGACAGATAGATTTTGATTGTAGAAATGAGATGCACGAGATTTTAGTAGAGCGCGGCACAGAGATTTCAGACCCAGGTCTTTCGCTTCACAGTCAATGGGTTCACCAAAGTCGTTTCGAACCTGTTAGTAGCATGCGTAAAATCCAAAACCAAGGTTCGGAGGAGTGGTGTCAAGCCGTCATGAACGACAAAGTATCTAGAGCAAACAGTCAGTTCGTCGCCACTGAGAGAACAATCACGAACAAACGCACCGAAGAACAATGGATCACTGGCTGGGGCAAGTCAGGTAGGAAATTGATGTGCTCAAAATATTTGTAACGTGCGCAAAAAAGCATTACGCTTGAAACCTTGTCATGCTTTGGCGTATGATTCATCTGGAATGGACGGCACGTTTACAGAGGCAGGCACACCTAGATAATTCTGCAAATGCGTCCAGAATGATAAATATTGCGGGTAAGAAACATGCCAAGTGATAGAGCGAATAATAGTAACTCAGTCGTCTTCAATGACGATAATGTTGTCCTGATGACTACTTCGCGTGCGTCTCCTATTTCTTGTAGGAACATCCGCCTCCACTGAGGCCTTTCGCTTCCTGCCGGGGTGTTCTGGAGAGTCATCGTCAGAAATTACAATCAGGTCGTTGCCTGTCACCGGCGTGACAGGCGCCTTTTGTTTTCCCTTTCCCTTCAAAGCAGGTACTACGGCGGGCGGAGGCGGCTTGGGTCGCGCGTATAGCTGTGTCCAGCGGCGCGCGGTGTCGTCGTGGAGTTTTCGATTATGGACATATTGCGAAGCGATTCCTGGAACTGAAGACAGATGAGTACCAGATAGAAGCTGAAAGGGTTAGCATACCGAGGGGATCCTCTGTAATTGAACAGTTATCAGTGGATGACAAGATATAACTGAATGACTACGCGTACTGGGATTGGGATCCGTTAAAAGCGACGATAGAGATAACATTACTTTGAAGAGGGATAACGCGGGCGACCAATTGTTCTTGAGAATGTCAATGCATATATTCCCTTGATCTGAAATCTGCATATGACATGTAGTCGTCCGAGGGAAAGAGGAGTGGCGTTGCTCACATTCATGTGGTATATCCTGTCTTAACTTTAGTATTGCGCGTAAAGACAGTCTATCCGACGCACCTCGTCTTAAAAACAACTCTCGGTGCCGTGAACCTAGCTCAGGGCGATAAGAAAACAATCGAACCCAAGCAAAGAACAACACACGGATAATCCTGCGCAAGAACAATATCAATGTCAAAAGAGCCTCCTTCGTACACGCTGCCCTCGGGTCCAGGTAAAGATCCTTTCCACAAGTGAAGGTCGTCCGTCGGGGTGAGCTTAATGTCGCCCAAGTCCTCTTTTTGGACGTCTACAATTTCGCGGTGGATGCGCTTGAGTGACATCTACTAAGAGTGAGAGTGCGGACGATGATACTGTGAGAGCGGCGTACGGCGGAGGTGGTGGACGCCATGACTAGAGACAGTAAGAAACGAAGTGGTTATTATTGAATCCTAATTCGTTCATAGCTCGAAACCGGTATCACGGCATAGAGGTTTTGAGTCTCCGCTTCAACCCGGAACAGTTTCGATCGCTACTTAGGTTCATATGCCATGCAACAGTACCACTGAGGTATCTCTCCCACGGGCAGATTCTCAAATCAAGACGGTAGAGATCTCGACTGAGGACCGAGTCCCTCTGGTCTATGGCACTTTTCGCATGCTGGGTGAACAGATCCCCATACTTAATTCACTATGATGGGCATGATGCAACAAGTTTCTGCATGGGGAGGGAAGGCGTCAGACAGAGGAGACGGCACTTATTACCAGTCTCTCGCGCGCCGCCATCCCTGTCTTGTTACTGAAATCGCACTGTAGCACCACTATATGTGAGAAATTTGAGCCGCATCTAGGTTTGCACTCTGAGGAGAAACCTCTGCTTAAGCGAGGTCGCCGACGGTGCAGAAAGACCGCCTTTCATGGAAGAGCACTTGAAAGCGGTATAACTATGGGGTGGCGTTATAGGTTTTCGGGTCGTTGAGCTGTCGTTGAGCTCAAGCGAAGGAAATCGCCGAGGACGTCAGGGAGAAGGACAACATAGCAATCCTGTTCAATTGGTCATGAATGTGCTTGACTATGTAAAGTCGCGTGGGGATATGGGTCAGTTTCTATGCGATGATTCCAGTCGGTAGTTGTAACTTACAAAAATTCAGATACTCCGCCAATCAATGCACGGGTTTTCTCCAACTCTTCGTTTTGTAGTAAAACATGAGTAGATACAACTGACTTTCTTGAGATTCCATTGAAGGGCGAGTGGAAAATCGGCAAGTCTCTGAGCAGTGGAAGAGAACATCATAGTTTACTGTACCTACAGAAATCAATTAGAGGGCCTGGGGCTCGTAAGCAACCCGAATTTGTAACTGTAACATTCCAGGGGTTCCAGGGAATACGAAATGACATCCCTAGGGCCCCCACAACTTGACGTCCTTGGAGACGGAATCTCACAGACGGCGTTCATGTTATTTTAAAGGCGATACGGAAGGAGATATTCACGTTCTAGCTCTGTCCGTGTCACTATTGTGCCGTTAAGCGAGTAACTAGCCGCTGGCGGAGAGTACGATGACATGGGAGAGAAAGGGAAACTGAGTAGGCAATGGTGCTGAAAGTCCAGTATAATAGAGCCGCAGCGCGTCGATCTTTTAATTAGGAAAATCGCGCCATCGTCGGTGATCATAAAGCAAAAGAAGAAGCTTCCCCCGACGATGAGATTGAGATTTGAGATTAAGGTCCAGATCGTAGTAACGACCACAGTGCACCCGGGCGCGTGTGCCAGGACAACACGCATACGCATCAGCTTCGGGATAAGTGGTATATCGCACGGCAGTTGCTCGGCGCGAGGTTTCAGCGCGTATAAAAGTCGACCTCGACGAGAGCCAACTTCACCATTCGACAATGCTCAAACTCGGTGCTATTCTCCTCGCTCTTGCAACCTCGACCCTCGCTGGGTACGTCCAGAAGACCTCTGGGAAGGCGTCTTTTACGCACTACTCGGGTTGCGGGTCGCCTGGTGCGTGTCATGGTTCTCGTCGTTGAAACGCGCGTTTCGTTAATTGGTTCTGCAAACAGCCTGTGGAAAGACCGCGACGGGTTACACTGCCGCGATAAACCAGCTCGCATTCGGATCCTCGTCGGGTTTGGGTGCTGGCGACGCGTGCGGTAGGTGCTTTGCTATCACCGGTATGTTTCTACCTTTCGTTCGCGCTATGTTCGCTAGTCTGATTGAGGGTGACTGGCATAGCTTCGGCAGACCCATACAGCACCTCGTACACTGGACCTTTCACCACGATCGTCGTCAAGGTGAGAATGCAGGATAACAGCCTTAGTCGTCGTCTAACACGAAGAGCATCTAGGTAACTGATCTTTGCCCTGTCTCCGGAAACGAACAGTGGTGCGGTCAGACACAGTCGAGTTTGACCAACAGCTTCGGCATGCCATTCCAGTGAGTTGTGTTTGCCAAAAGTTATTAGACTCCGCCTTACCGTTTGTTCTCGTAGCTTTGACATCTGTGAAGACACTGGAGGATCGGCCAAGTTCTTCCCCTCGGGCCACGGCGCATTGACTGGATCATTCGAAGAGGTCTCCTGCTCTCAATGGTCGGGTTCAGACGGTAGTTCGTTATGGAATGGTGCTTGTTTGACGGGAGAGAGTGCGAGCTTCTGGCCCTCTACTGGATGTGGTAACCAGGGCACTGCTCCGTGAGGATGGGTGGAATGGCTGTTGCTCAGAGCCGCAAACATATTTAGCCTTCATGTCCTAGTGATATGCTTTTAACAAGGCTTCAATAATCTTTCTCAGAATATCGAACCTGCACCTTGACGCCTTTGGCTGAACGTGGTGGCCACACGAACCATTCTCAAAGCATTGGCAGCATACATTTGGTAACGAATATCCTCTTTGAAAGTGTAAGATCACGACACAGGCGAACAGAAAGGTTCATTGATTTGATAACGGTAGCTGGACTTGAGTGTTGAAGTACTTTCTTGAACAAAACATCAGCAAGCAAATAGGGAAGGCGGTGGGTCTGACGTACTCTGCTTCGTACAAAAATGTGAGTGTTTTGATGTTGATGTCGGTATAGGAAGGGCCTGATAATGGTGGAGGTATGGTCGAGCGCAAACTCGACAATATTATAAGTATGGGCGTATGATACGATACAATAGAACCGTCCGTGAAACTCCATAAATATAGCGATAATATGCTAAGTCTTGAAGATGACAATCAACACCAACAATACAAGGATGAGTACCCCGATTGTCACCGTTGAGCCTAGGAAGCCAAAGCCAGTTCAAGAGGAGAGGATGAATTAGAATGGAGACTTGCCATTTCCTTTCACACCATTTGATACCCTCTCTAAACTCCTCCTGGCTGTGTTCAGCCTCGAATGTGTTGTATCAAGGTCCTGGTCAAGTCCATCAAGGAGGGCGGTGTGGGTATTCAATTCCGAGTTTATCTGCAAAGACACATCCCTTTGCCTGTTTATTGAATGTGACAGAGCGTCTAGATGGGTGTCTTGGTCTAATTGAAGGGTCAACAATATTTAACGACTCGAACGGAGAGGACACACCATCCATCAACCGTCTTTGCTCCTGCAGCATTATTCCAGCCTCTAAATCTGGGTCCGGGTCATCCGTATACGGTGTGTAGACCTGCTCTTGCGACTTGCGTGGTGTCGGCGGTGGTGGCAGTTCTCGTTCATCTTCTCTTTCATCTTCGAGACTGGGAAACATGCTGAGTTCACACGGAATAGAGAACAGCAACGATACTAACGTCTGACCACCAACCATCCCCCTCATTCGTTCGTACTGCTGCCTCAACCCGTCGACTTCGGCACCGCTACCCAATTCCCGTATTCCGTCTCGCAGGGCTTGCATATTCCCTTGGATGCGCTCATCGTGAGTTGCGGCGGCGTGGGGAAAACGTTGACGTTCAAGGATAAGCGAGAGAGTTTGTGTAGAGAGGGAGGTTAGTTTGTTTATTGATGACATCCGTGGGCGAAAACAGGAAGAAAGGACGAGAAAAAAGAGGCGGGATGGTGGTGGCCGGTTCTTGGTGGGAGCGACGTCACGTGCTGTTCTCAGACTTGACCGGCACCGCCAACAACTTGAACAGCGACGACGATGGACGGCAAGGCACCACTACGCCAAGATGGGAATACTCATGTGGACGGGAGCAGTTGCCGGCAGGTATAATAATGTTGACTGCGAATATTATCGATTCTCCTAGTTCATCGATAAGATGACCCTCCCACGACTGGCAAGTGCACTGGTCACCGAGTCGCTCGTTGCTGCGACGTACAGTGACGTTGATGACAGGAAGACAGCCACACTGTTGCTCAACGGGACAGACCTTGCCAAAATCCCATTGATAGCCAAACCAATCTTATCTGGAATCGACATCAAGCTGCTGGACCCGCTCGACATTGATTCTTCCTATACTGATGCCGACCTTGTCAAGGTATGGACCCAATTTTCGTCGTTATCGGGACTGTCAGAGGGGTCGAGCGCCTCTATCTTGTCAGAGTTGGTGAGCGCGTCAGAATGGTTTGCGCGGGACACCAAAGACGGTCGAGCCTTCCCGACGTTCTCGTCGCCAGCGATTGCTTGGGAGCAGTCGGTAGCGGGCGGGCACCCGACGCACCCGATGCACAAGACTCGGGCGTCCATCCCGCCCCTCCGCCTCGACCCGTCGTACAACCTTCTTCACCCCCGTCTGAGGCTGATTCACGTTCCCACCACATCGGTCCTTATAACTGGGCCATACCACGACCTTGTTGTTCCTTTTATCTCTCGCTTCCCAGCCCATAGAAGCCCAGATGGGTACATTCCTGTTCCCGTGCACGAACTTCAGATCGCTCACGTAGCCGCCAACTTTCCCGAAGCAGTCATTCACCCACCAGCCGTTTCCTACCCCGTTGAGGCCCAGCAGTCTCTACGGTCAATCATCGTTCCAGGTCTCAATAATGGATTTCATTTAAAGCTACCACTGGGTATCAAACTGACGAGTGCTGTTCGCACCATTTCGCCAGCGTCAGCGTATCTCGGACCGCGGTTTTCTGCTCAGATAATCCCCCAACTCACATATGACCGAACTATTTTGACAGTCGCAGAAGAGCCTGCCTCGCTCATTGGCACACATCCTGACCCTCTCGTTGCTCGACATCTTGCGTGCCTCATCCGACAAGACCATACCGCCAACTCGGGAACCATCGACATTGTATGTACCGCTCTCGTCGACGCTTCCTCCCCACAAGCCATTTTCAGCCTTACTACCAAGGAATCACGCATTGCATGGCTCTCCACTTATATTGATATTCTTCTTCGTGCTTTCCTCCCGCCCCTGCTCATCAACGGCGTAGCATTCGAATGTCACCCCCAGAATGCCGTCGCCCGTTTTTCATCTGAAGCCCCTCACAAACTCGTCGCATTTGTCGTCCGCGATTTCGGTGGATTAAAGATACATCCTGCTACCCTCCTCGCTTCCATCCCACAAGCAGACCTTTCTTTCGTTCACCCCACCCATTCTATCTTAGCTGAGACGATAGATGCGGTCTGGACACGGATGTATCATACCGTCGTGCACAACCATCTGCAGCAGCTCATACGTGTAATGGGTCTCCACACAGGCGGCGAGGGATACGAGCTGCTTCGTATGCATCTCGCAAAGTTTGTTCCTTTGACGCATCCGTGGTTCACCCAGACGTATGTGGAGGGAAAGTGTTTCATGCGTATGCGTATGCAGGGCATGGATAGATGGGTAAGCGATGCAGTTTTACGACAATTATTTTTTTACTAACGTACTTGTAGCATCTACATGGGCCATTCCCGAATCTGGTACTCTTCCGAGGGGAAGAGTTGGGTATAGTCATGGAACAAAATAATGAGCAATCCATTGAGCCTGAGGAATGCCGACGAACAAGTCACGTCCCTAGGGCAATCTTTGAGTTGGGTCAAAGTAGCATAAACACCCCCCCTTTATTCTATCTTTAAATGTGATTTCTCTTATGAATTTGCGTCCTATGATTGTTACATGCAAAGGAGGGAGAATCATCAACAGAATCTAGCAAGTAATGCGTTGTTTGTACTTGCTTCCTTATGAGGCCAACGTCGTCCGGTAACCGAACCGAACCGAAACCCTTTCTCCTTTCGTCACCTCTTTGCAGAGGTTCAATCCTTACCACCACCGTCGTCCATCATGCCGTCTCAGTCTACGCTGAGCAAGGAAGAGAAGGATAAAGTGAAATCAACTATTCCGGTACCCTCAAACAAGATTTTCTATGCCACGCTCGCAAGAGTCTATTACGCTTACCCGCAGCCGAACGAATGGTCGTATTCTGGCCTTCAAGGCGCTCTTGCATTTACCAAGAACAACTCGACTGGCGCGCTTTCCTTTAGGCTTGTGGATATGAGTGGCACAAGAGGTATTATATGGGAACACGAATTCTACGATGGTCTGGATTACTTTGCCGACAGAGCGTTCTTCCATTCATTCCCTGGCGACGCAAGCACTTCTCATCATTTGGATTAACATGATGCTTACAGTGTTTGATTTTGCAGAACTCTATGATCGGTTTCGTGTTCTCCAACGAATCGGAGGCCAAAGATTTTTGGAAGAAAGTACTCAAAAAGAAGGATGAGAAGCGCAGTACGTGGAGTTGCGCGGTACCGATGTGATAGCTGCTGACTCCTCTTTAGCGCCCAAGCCCGAGACGGAGAAGAAGAAGAAGGTAAACAAAGGGGGCAAGATAGACAAGTCTTCGATTTCAGCTCCAACATCTGGATCGTTTGTCCACGTCGCGCATATGGGCTATGATTCAGAGTCTGGCTATACTTCAAAGGGAGTCGACCCATCATGGACAACTCTCCTTGGAGGACTGGAGAATGTGGGTATCGACAAGGAAATGATAGCCAAGGAAATGGATTTCATCAAGGACTTTGTGCGTTCACATCCTCAACAGCAACCTGCAGCTGCAAAGGAGCCCAAGAAACCGAAGCCACCTCCACCACCTTCACGGAAAGCTCATGGGCAGAACGACAGTATCAATGCACCGCCGCCACCGCCACCATTACGACGTCCTCAACCACCTCCAGTAGCTGCCCCTTCACATGCACCACAGCCCCCTTCGCGTACATCACAGCCACCAGCTCGCCCGCCACCCCCTGCTGCCAGCGCGCCGGCACCACCACTACCTCCAGTTCGCCCACCAGTACGAGCAACTCCAGGGCCGCCTCTGCCCCCGACCCGGCCAACGGGCCCAGCGCCTGCCATTCCTCCTCCTCCTCCTCCGGTCCGCCCCTCACCTTCTCTAGTAGCGCCGTCGCCGACAGAAAGCGCTCCTTTCTCTTCTCCTCCTCCTCCCCCTCCTCCCCCACCACCGCCGCCGCCACCACCTACAGGAAGTACTCCACCACCGCCACCACCGCCCCCTCCCCCTCCAGCTGGAAGTATTCCACCACCCCCACCTCCTCCGGCTGCTAACGGCGGAGCGGTCACAGGGCCACCTCCTCCGCAACCTGGACGCGGAGATCTTCTCGCTTCGATTCAAGGGAAGGGTATCCATTCTCTTCGAAAAACAGAATCTAGTTCTCCGCCGCCGTCTGGTTCATCTCGAGGAGAGCAAGTTGCTGCCGGTGCGGCTGTGGGCGCCGCTGCCGGGGCTGGGACTGCAGCAGGAGGTGATTTGACGTCTGCTTTAGCTGAGGCGCTACTAGCCAGAAACAAGAATATGGGAGACAGTGATGAGGATGAGGATGATGAGGATGATTGGGACTAATTTAAGTTATTGTTCTACACTGGATAGTAATTCGGTAGATGCTACATAATTCCAAGTATCCTTATTTTACTTCCACACTGAATACAAGAAATTACCTATGTAAACAATCATAATCTAGTCATTGTTTATCTAGGTACCATTACAACGTATTCAACAGCGGTCCTTCCAGATCACCGCTCAGCGCTCAGTTCGGACTAGGTAAATGTCGAAGCTATCTTCTGCGACACTGATAAATTAAGATGCGTATTATTACAAGCGCAGCAGGTTTACAGCCCCAATAACATTCGCTCTCTTTTGGCGTTGTCTTCGTCGTTTCGTCGGGGTGGATATCTTTCGTTTCATATGTTATCGCTTTGAGATTTGAGACTCTGAAATGTCATGCGTCTTCTGTTTCCCTGCCGGTGCTGGCATTGTCCGCCTTCGGCCGGTTCCTCATGACTTACCAGAGGTACCGTTTGCCAAGAGTCTCCAGTCATTCTGTGAAGTAATTTACATGTATGTATTACTTATCCGTTCTCGCTAAATGCATCAATGATAAAGCCAGGAAAAATGCGGTGGTTGAACACAAGCTGACTTGACTTGGACTTGACGCTTGAAATATGTTGTCTGAAATGATCAAAGATGCCTCTGGATGTCTCCCACCTAGGCGGAGCTGAGAGAACCTAAACTCCTAGAGCCACTGTAGTCTCATTCCCACCCATAAAAGTCATATCTCACCAAGCTCCAGTGAGAAGATGATGTTGGGAAACAACGACCTCAGTCTTCACTCGTAATAGGAGTAAAAGAGTGAGATACACGGGAATGAATGATAATCTAAAGTATGATGATGATGGCCTTACTAAAGAGTTACCACTTATCTAAATATAGGTGTATAATCAGCACGAATGTCACCTGTATGGTGGCATTCCTGTTCGCAAAATAGTGCCTCATTAGCATAGATTTGGGGGCACAAATCCCAAATGATGATATCACGTTTGAAGTATCCTAAGACTCTTCAGAGCCTATGCGTACATCTTGTGCTACGCGTTACTATGGCAGTTGAGCTGTGTGTATGTATGTATTGAATACATTGTAAGGTACCACTAAAATGGAGGAACTAAAATGAATGGTCGTGACGAGTTATAATTATGGTGGGTACATATGAGTTGGCAGTTGTGATCTGCAGGGGTACGGGATTCAGATACGGTTGCACCGTCGCCGTCTTGGGGCCCGTGGTTATACGGCCGTATACCGTAAACGGGACGGTGCGAAGCCCTAGCTCAGTCTCGTTGTAAGAAGTAGTGACAGTAGTAACAACATTGTCTACTATGCACATTCCCTCCAAATCCTTTCAAACTACCGTGATCCTGATCATCGCAGACTAGCTGCAGATGATGTCGACCCGGGATAATGAGGGTCAAGAAATATGACTGTCACACTGCAATGGCGTTACAGTGCCTTGATAAATGCCCATTGAGGTTGCAAGGACCTCAGAAATCATGGCAGAAAGCGGCACTTTAGGATGGTCATAAATTCACAAAAAGAAATGTTTCATTTCTCACCAAATTTCTTACACACTGATTTTTTAAGTACTCTCTATCCGGAAATTAGTTACAAAATTGAAAGATTCTCTCAATAATTTAGACTGCCAGAAATAGTAGATTTCAGGGCAAATTTTGGACCGCTGAAACGCGTTCCGAAACTCTACTATTGGACGCATTTTCTTGTCTCCGGAAATCCTTGACATCCTGTTGCCAAACTAGATCAGGAAACCCAGAAAATCTCGTCGCCGTTTCTCACCAACCAATACTGTACATAAATTTTACTTTTTTCGGAGTGAAGCGAGCCGGGTTTGGAAGTTGAAACGAACTTCATTGTTACTCAATCGCTACCTCCAGTACCATGTTGCGTCTACCACAAGCAAGTGACTATACCGCTCGAGCTCTGCCCCCGAATCCTTTCTCTGCGTCTGATTTACCTCAACTTTACGCTGCATTCGACCTTTGTCTTTATCTCGAGGCTCGTGCCCATCTCGTTCCTCTCCCTGATCCAAATCATCCCTCTGTCGTTGTCTGCGCGCGCGTGCTGGGATTCACTCTTACAGAGGCGTCTGACGAGGGGCGTGATCATATGGCACAAGCCATCGGCAGTGGTAGTACCGACAACACTCTACTCGCCTTGGGCAAATACTACATCCAACACTTGCTTCGCGTATGTGAGTCTGTGTTTGCAGTGCCTTCACGTCAAATATCTTAACTGTATTGTAGTTAAATCTCACAAAGGGCGAACACCTGCTCCGTCGGAGCATCCCTCTCGTCCGGATCTCGATGATGTCCAAGAGTTTTGTAAATTCATTCTCGAGCAAGCATCTTTGAATCACAGTACTGCAAAGGCAGCGGTGAGTTTATTTGGCCTTTCTTCTTTCCCGCTGTACTCAAGAGTCCATAGGCTCTTGTTCGTGACGGTTTTCATTGCATGATCAAAACAAACCTGTATGATGCTCAGTATTTCGAACGGAATCGGTCCACTATAATTGCCCAGGATCCTGAATGGGACGTAGGCACCCTCAGGTGGGCGCATATATTTCCGGAAGGTCTCAACTCGGATTTAGGAGGTATTGAAGTCCCTTCTGATAAAGTATGTTTCCGATGTTTGAATTCACATGGATACAACTCACGGCCACTTTCTTAGCGTGAATGGGTGGCCTCTGTATGGGCTGTGATGTATATGTTTGGTATACATATGGAGGAGCTTAATGGTACTGGGATTCATCGACTGGAGAACATCCTTACGTTATCCCCTTCCCTCCAGGATTTCTTCGATCAATCGGCTCTATGGTTTGAAGCTGTGGTATTTAACCTCGTTTCTTGGTTGCAATCTTTTCTCATGACGCAACGTAGGAGAACCAACCGAACACTTATACTATTGTGTCGACTATATCAAGTGTGCTTGAACGTCTCCCAAGCCGGGTTGTCACTTTCACCACACCCAATACAAATGTCCTACCATTACCCAGTCCCGCTTATCTAGCCATTCATGCTGCTTGTTGTCGTGTCGCTCATCTGTCGGGAGCTGCTGAGTATGTGGAAAAGGTTCTTCGGGAGGAGGAAGAGATTCGCGAACGGATGGGAAGCATGTGTACTCTTGCTGAAGATGGGTCTTCGATGGACCTTTTTGGGCAATATATTGACAATATTGCTGTCCAAGGAGTATAGGTTTTTCATCATGTTCTTTTTGTTATACTATCGACAGCATATGGCCGTCGAAGCATTCGTGTTTATACAAGGAGGGTTGCCAATGAAACTCGAACCGACTCTCGCTGCAGTATCTTCTTTGAAACAGTTCTGTGCATGGTTCAAAACACATCAGGATGTCTATCATTTAAGTTTTAACCTCTATCAACCCCGGGCCTTCCACCAGTCATCCACTACCGCATCGACATCATATTCATACTGCGCGCCGTTGTCCTGACCCACGCTACTGGGCTTTCCTGACAAAGTGACCTTCAACGCTTCATCCCTCGCACGCTGTTCAGGCCCATCAAGGGAGATGTAAACTACCTTTATCCGCCCAGCAACCATCAGCCGTGGCCATTGCACGAGGAGCACGGAGGGACTGATACGCTTCCAACAGAGTGGGTATTTGATCCTTGCTTGTGAGGCGGGAAAAAAGACCACCGAGGACCGCGGCGTCTTCGATCTGGGAAAAGGTAACTGAGAAGTACCTGCGGAAAGGTGAGAAATACGTACGGCCATAGATGCTGCTTGGGCACGGTATGGCTGTCGAGAGAAAAAGAATGAGTCATGGACACGATACTCGGGAGGCACCACATACTAGCATTGGATGACAGGCATCTCCAATAAGAGCAATACGCCCGTCCTTGTGCACCCAAGACTTGAGCGGGGACTCCAGAACTTTGAGCGATCCTACGATATTACCAGGCGGTATGAGGTCTATAACTTTACCGACCCTTGACTTATGCTCAGCATCTTTAATATTATGAAGAAAAGAGAGGATTTACCGAGGATCCCAGCCACCGAATTCCTTCTTCATCTTTTCGATATCCCCTTGTCGGGTCCATGGGACGGCAACTTCCTCCGTCTCGTCCGGGTGCAACAAAACAACATTGCAGTCGTTCAGGCCCTAAGATAAGCGTTATCAATGGCCTCACTCTTCCGAGAAGTTTTTGAGCAACAACATACAATAGAATACATAACTAGGTGACGGTCGGGTCCAACCCAGACATTGAGTTGTGGCGGGTCAACGAAAGGGCGAAGGTCTGGATCGAGCATCATCTTCTCGACATCGACCACAGCGCGGAAGGCAGCATCTCCACTTCGCACGGCAGGGGTGGGCGAGCCCACTACAACGTTTCGTGTTAGGCTATTAACTCCATCAGCACCGATGATCATGTCTGCTTGGATGACTTCGCCCGTATTCAGAGTTACAGAGGTGGTGTCGGGGTCGATAGACGCTACTTTAGTATTAAAGCGAAGGGTTGTGAGAGGGGCGGTAGCATAGTGAAGCATATTGACAACGTCTCTTCGCTTGTTTCATCGCAAGTAAGGGATGTGAAAATCTACGGCCCGGAGAGACCATATACTCACATGTATATCATAGCACGGGCTGCCAAATGCTTGATAAGGAAAATGACCAAGTCTCTCGCCATTGTCAACTACGAGGGGAATCAGTAGGCCTGGCCTCTTAGGGTTTTGACTGAGAAACATACATCGCAGCAACGACATATGTGCAGGTAACACTCCGGCTTTATCCAGGAACGACTTGAGACCCCATCGGATGAGAAGGCGTGAGGTATCTAGATGATGGATAAATCGACACCATACTAAAGTGAATTAGATGCTCACTAGGCCCAACTTGAATTCCTGCACCAATTTCTTGAAGATCAGCTCTACCTTCTAGTACTGCGATAGTATGACCGGCTTTGGCCAAACAGAGAGCAGCACAAAGACCAGAGATTCCGGCTCCAATAATGATAATGTTCAACCGGCATGGTGCGGTTGCTCCATTATAGCCTGTAGATTCCTGAAAATTTGCACTTTTAGTCAACGACACGATGCGTATCCGAGGAAAATGCAATACAAACCGCGACTAGCGAGAGAGACATTGGTTGCGTATCTTGTTGCAATGAGAAAAGGCGAGCTGAATTCCATCGCTTTATGTACTCGAACGGGACCCGTGACCCGCGACCATCAGAAGCATTGAGAACCTTTTGGATACGGTTATGGTGAAAACCAGGATGATTTCTAGCCGTGTAGAGTAAGAGCGTTTAGTCAAGATGCAAGAAGGAAACTGTATATAGCCGGTGAGTTTTGACATGTGTGCTTTCATGCCCGGGATATCTTGAATGAGCGAATACGCACGGTGATATGGTGGAATTTGTATTTAGCCGGCCGAAAGACATGGAAGCACTACTCGCGTGCCGACGCGTCGTATCATGGACGAGGGAGGCTACGTGACGAGGCGTCTGTGCTCGTCTCGATATCGGCGACCTCGACCTGAAATTTTACGAGTAACATGCTGACGATTACCTGGAAAACTTTGATAGTACCAGGTACATACTTATTCCAATTTCTCCAATTTGAGTTCAGTTGATGGCGAATGCCATCAAGGTGTCGATGCTACGGGCCATGTGAAGAAGTTGAGGAACGTAGATTTGACTAAGAGGCTACGTTTTGCCGGACATACTAGTAGAGGTTGAGAAAGTATACCCGAGAGATGATAAATACATATCCACTAAGCACACTCGACATCGAAAGTATACCCTGCGCTTCAGGAATATCAAGCGACGCAGTAGATAGTGATGAAGCACTGAAACGGCTGCGTAGAACCTCATAATGGGGGCCTAGCATCTTCTAACGTCATAAAGAGCAGATACCATGCAGGAATGGGATCTGCAGAGACTGGCTGAGGTCGCAGTATTCAGCCAAAACAGAAAGGATTGCATGCTATTACAAGATAAGTAAATGTGCTAATCATGGAAAGGAGTCGCTACGTACCGATAAACCAGCTTTATATGCTCTGATTGAAACGTCAACATCTCACTTTCGCATCGCAGTGGAATTCACGTGTAGCCCGTGTCCGACTGATGCTAGAAGGATTCGGCCATGTCCTTACACAGGAGAAGCAGGATTAAAACACTTGTATGGAGATATTCGCCCAACGTTGAGACCATCAGAGAATTTCTGTGTGTGGTGGTAGGAAAGAAAAAAGTCGATCGTTTTCCATTCTCGGCATTCAACGCCTTTTCGCGATCGTTCCATGCAAGTACTCCTATCTTACTTTCATGTCGCATCTACCGCAAGCAAGTGAATTTATTGTTCAAGCTCTACCCACAGACACTTTTCCTGTAGTTGATCTCCACGCTGCGTTCAATGTCTGCCTTGGGCTCGAATCTCGTAATAATCTGGTTCCCCTTCTATATCTTTCTGGAGGGTCTCAACTCGGATTTCAAGTCCTATTCCATACACGACGTCACTCCCCCCCTCCATAGGCATGTATCGTCCGTCTGTCTACGAGAGACTCAGTCCCAGTATGTAAACCTCAATCAATCGTCAACAGTGCATTCAAAGAGTGTATGATAGTACAATGAACTCGCCGTTTTAAATCACGGCGGTGTACTGAATTGATAGAAATACAAGCATGCCAGACAACAAACAAGAGCGAGAGAGATGTAGGGGATATAGAACAAAGCCAGGTATCGCAGGGAGTAAAGCATGGGACAGTAACCCATCAAAGCAAAAAACACGAGCTAGCGTGCAAGTACAAGCAATCAATGCTTGCGAAAAGAGAAATCTAAACCACGCAGGAATCTAGCCACATGACGGACTACAGCTTTCCTCTTAGTGAGAGTAGCGGTATTGTTGGTAGCCGTGTGCTTCTTCAGTCTGCAGATCCCTTTTGAACTTGAGGAGGTTCCGCCACCGCCAAAGTCAACAACTGCAGGTCCAGGGAAAGTGTACGAGTCATTTTGGCTGTCGCTGTATACCTGGAGAATCGTTAGTCGGGTTGGTAGCCTTATGAAAAGGTATTACACGTACGTCGATCAGAATGCCAGGATCAGTGTCGCTGTAAGCTCCAGGTAATTGTACGAGGTTGCTGCTGGAAGGAGTACTGGTACCAGAGCCCCCCACTTTGAGCTGGGTGCACGAAGCGTAGAACTCTGCGCCTCCTTCTGCTTGGGCGTTGTGAAGAGCTATTATCTCGTGGCGGATGATGTAGTTGCCGGCAGCGAGGTTGCTGGGAAGGGTTACTTTAGCAGCAGCTCCGCTCACTGTATCAGATATAAGATGATCATTCAAACAAAGTTGGAATCGTACACGCACTGAGAGCGGCCTGTGCCCATGTGCCGTCAGTTTTCCCAGCTTCCTCAATTTTGAACCATTCTGTGCCCTTTGGATTGTACTCAGCGCATGACTGGTCCCCGCAGTTTGTCAGGTAAGTCATCATGGGGCCGACATTATGAGGCCACTGTTGGGGGAAAATGAGTTCAAATACCGAGCCAATGGAAGGGATACTTGCCGGTGAACCGCTAGCACCTGTCCACAGGAATGAAATAGAGCTTCCGGAATTGACATTGGCGACTTTACTGGCTGCAAGAGCGCCGGGCCCGCAGGTAAGGTCAGAATTCTTTGCTCCCTTGATAGGGTCCTGGGTCGAGATTTCGCGGGTGATTCCATCGGTGCTGCCGGAAGCAACAGCGGGGCCGGTGTACTCTGTACCATCGATAGTGACCTTTTGCACGTATCCGTGTCCGGCGACGTAGGAAGCAGCGAGGAAAGGGAGGAGAATGGATGGCTTCATTGTCGACGTTGGTGTCGAAGCAAGGCAGCGACGATCGGTCTTCGGCTTACGCCAGTACTCCAGTTCTTCCTTGCCCTAGCATGCCACAACAATAGCCAACCTCACTTTTCACAATCAAGATATTTTTTTCTTGCTGCAAAAAATAACTGTCGAAGAGCTTCGCGACCATGCACTGGAAATCCACGACATTACCTGTATTTATATGTGCAACTCGTATCACAACTGCATGAATGCACTTACTACAGCTTTCCTGTATGCACAGAGTTGCTCGATGCTCGCCTAGCCGAACCTATGAAGCTCAACGATGAGGGTGCTGCGTTGTCCTGTTTCTGCGGACGACATACCTCGAGCTATTGAGTTGATATCGAAAGGCTTGGTATGTTCTTCGTGATACCCTTCTGGCAACGACTGACGTGATCTAGACCCTGTAACGGTATATCCAGCGCTAGCAGTCGGTAGAGTCCGCGCCTAGAAACCTCGCAAGATTATACACGAACCTACTCGCAAGGACTTGGGAAATGGCGTTTATACAGATCCTGGTTCTCCCCAGTTGCATTTACCTCCAGACGAATTTGCAGACTTTCACCAACTTATCAGGACAGAGGGCTGTCTCTACGTCGGCAAGACTTCAATGACTCGCTATGACAGAACACACTTTTGTTGGCATCGTCCGTCTTCCGACTCCCCCCCAGGCTCGGTAAATCGGCATGGATGTCTACCCTGCCTATCTTGACGACATTCACCACGCTGGGGAACCTCGACTTGCGCCCTTTTCAGACAACATTTCACTTCCAGAAGCCGACCTGCATCAAACTCTTCGACTTGGCCTCGCGGAATTCGTGCCCTTTGCTCGCATTGAAGATGACTATATTCCTGAGGATTCGATGTAGGACGTGTACACTCTGGAGTACATGTATGCTGCAAGAACATTAAGAGACTTTGTCTGTGGAGAGTTGCGGAGGTTCTTTGACAAATACCGAGAAGAGATCGAAATATCTGATCGCAAAATAACATACATGCTTTTCTGTGAAGACATGCTTTGAAGCAGTCTTGCTACGTTTTTCTTGATCACTTTCATAATAGCTATCTCATGCCATCGTTTCAGGAAGAATTCTGGTATCTCTGCATCTCCTCTACATACATGCTTAGTTACACGGTTCCTTCACAATCAACTTGACGAGAACACCAAGTCACAACTAGGCGTTTGCTTATGCAACGACTTCTTAGGCGCTGTAGAATCTTCGATCCGTAACGGATGGATGGACATGGTATTCTTCGTCGACGACTCTGCACCCCCACAAGTACAAGTTCAATTGTGGTCTTTGGGATTTTGAGAGGGATTGTACGACGGTTGCTGCGATGCAAGAAGTGTTTGAATTTACGGTGGCTCAGGTCATGTCGATGAGCGAGGCACTCGGCATTGAGAAAGGAAAGGTGATTGAGAAGGGATCAAAGCGAGACGTTCATGCCCGAGTATGAAGAAGAATGCATTGGATGTGTTAATCATCGGTTGTTTGAGTTCGACGAAGATAATCCGCCCGCTGCTGTATACCCTATGAGGCCTGTACTGGGCATCCTCAGAAGGCTGGAAGGGATTGAGTAGTGGGCCACTGTTAAATCGATGACTGACCCTTCACTTTTTCCTTACTCTATCTGTACTTCTCAGTACATCCACTTGAAAGAGGCAGATATATGCTTGACCTCTCTGAAATTACAACAATAACTCGCCTTGAGGTATATCTCGATCTTTCACCTACATACTTATGTAAGGATCCGGACTTGAGGAAGGTAGACATCAAACTCTCCTGTTCGTCCACAGGCGAAGCGGTCGTCATAAACTTCGTATACCCAGCCTTTTCTCGACATCTTTCTCTTGAACATGACGATAATGTGCGACCGGTGATATTGAGACTATATTACAGCATACAATAAGGGATAGCAACGCTGGATTGCAACTGAAAGCGAGAGAGAAAGTGTTGGGTATATCAGAAACTTTACCTGGGTATCAAACACGCAGGGAATAAAACACGGACTAGCATGTCAATAGTAACTTAACAGGCGCCCTCGAAACGATCATAAGATACGTCCTAGCGCATCAATGCCTGCAAGAAAGAAAAATCCAAACCTCGCATGATTCTAGATACATGACGAGGTCGAGTTTCCCTCTTGGCGAGAACGCCGGTGGGAAGTGTGAGCTTGCAGTTTCCCTGCGAATCAGACTCGGAGGCTGTGGAGGAGGCGGGTACGGAACTGGGTGAATGATTTCTGGTGGAGGTGGTGGAAGGGGTAGAGGCGGTGTTGGAGTCAGCGGAAGATGCGGAGGCGGAGGAAGGGTCGGATGAACTCGAGCCACTACCACCGAGATCGACAACTTGAGGGCCAGGGAAAGTGTACGAAGCTTTCGTGTTACTGTAAACCTAGAAAACCATTAGCCAGGCAGGCACTTAGTATGAAAAGGATATCCAATAGTACATACATCGACCAGGATACCAGGATCAGTGTCACTGTAAGCGCCAGGCAGCTGCACGAGGTCGCTGCTGGGAGGAGTACCAGTGCCAGAGCCCCCAACTTTGAGCTGAGTGCACGAAGCGTAGAACTCTGCACCTCCTTCTGCCTGACCGTTTTGGAGGGCGATTATCTCGTGGCGGATGATGTAATTGCCCGCAGCGAGATTGCTTGGGAGAGTCACTTCGGCGGGCACACCACTAACTATAACATGTACTTATATGAGATAAAGAAAAGAAGGCCATTGATCGCAAACGCACGGAGAGCGGCTTGTGCCCATGTGCCGTTGTCCAGCCTGCCAGCTTCTTCAATCTTGAACCATTCGGTGCCCTTTGGATCGTAGTCGGCGCACGACTGGTCACCGCAATTTGTCAGGTAGGTCATCATGGGTCCTACATTATGAGGCCACTATAAAGGTTAAGAAACGAGACCAAATACTGGAAGGGATACTTACTGGTGAGCCGCTAGCACCCGTCCACAAGAACGAGATGGAGCTTCCGGGATTCACGTCGGCGACTTTACTAGCTGCAAGGGCACCGGGCCCGCAGGTAAGGTCGGCATTCGTCGCACCCTTTATAGGATCCTGGGTTGAGATCTCACGGGTGATCCCATCGGTACTACCAGAACCAACAAGGGGGCCGGTGTACTCTGTGCCGTCGATAAAGACCTTTTGCACATAACCGTGCGCAGCGACATAGGAAGCAGCAAGGAGGGGGATGAAAAAGGATGTTAAATTCATTGTTCGTGGAAAGAGTGGGCAGGAAGACCAGTCAGCGCAGCGAAAGGACTGTTGGTGTCGAGGAAGACGAGTTAAAGAGGGTGAAGGAGTTAGGGAACGGTTGCGCAAGACTGTTGGACCTGATAGAGAGGAGACGAGGCTCTTTTGTAGTTGGTTTGAACATTAGGTGCGTGCATGTGGGGAGGAAATCGTTATGCATGACGGTCCCTGGAGGAATCAGGTACTGGCACGAGAGAGACGTGGGAATGTCGTGTAAGTTTTGACTTCTAAGTTGTCCGTGGTTGTTTGAAAGGATTAGACCTTCTTGGGGTCCCATGCACACAGAGGAGCCGATACCAGTGCCGTGGCACTGGGAAATTGGAAGGAAGGGATTGATAAGTATAGATGTCGAGATCCGTCGTACATAACCTTGTTATTTCCGGAAATAACTCCTGCCCGGTATTGTGCGTGAGGGCCGAAAACTTGGCTGGGAACTCATTTTTAGAGTGCACGGTTTCTTACTGGTAGCTGGTTCATGACTTGAGCTCCGAGTATCGCCCTCGCTGGGTGAACGTGATACGGAAATTATCTTTTGATGACGCTGCGATTGCTCGACCCTTTGTAATGGCACTGGCAGGTGTTATAATTATCTCCGAGCCATCCACGGTAGGAAAGGTGTCCAAAATTGGTCACAATTCCTACGATGGCTTTAACATTAATGAATTGTCATCGTGATGTTCAGCGACTTGCCAATATGACCTCGGTGCAACACGTGCACGAGCAGAACTCGGAATGATGGTAGTTCCAAGATAACGAAACCACGACGCATACTGAACAAGAGTGGAGGTCACAGGGATATTAAAGACGTGGGGAAAGTGGGTACCAGGTACAACGTATGGACAGTGAGTGATAAGTCGGTGTTGTACCGAAATGAACCAAGCGACTCCTTGGTATGAAGACTTGCTGTTCGTCGAATACGATTGCTTTAGTTCCAAGTTCTGTGAAATAGAGGTACCGGTCTTTCCGCAGTCGTGAACGACCTGTGGGAATTTCTATCTGTGCCATCAATTGATGGCGCCTTTTGCCGACTCCATCTTCGACTCCGGATTTGCCACCTGCGTCATAATGAACTGGCCCTCAAGGCCTCCGCTAGTCAAATAGAGCGATTGGGTCTGCAACGAGCTGCGCTTCTGATCGAGATACACGAAGGACGTCGTTTTACTGGCAGTCAAGTATGCACACATCCATCTGCGTGTTTCTCCAAACAAGTAGTGAAACATCCATGCGAGTGCTTGGAACATTCAGACTGCAGCTGCTATATCCTGTTCTTAGCTTCCACCGCCCGAACTTGGAGGGCAGGCGTTCCAGTAGCAACTAAGGGAGATCCAAGTGGGTACGATTTTATCGAGACACTACTACTAGGGTCGGTTCCATTTTAGGGCGGAAAACGGTATTCTTTGAAAATGTCAAAAACGGGATACCGAAAAAGGCAACAGAAAACTTGTCCTACCTATATTTAGCGCGCCTTTCGCGTGCCAAAGATACACGTGTAGTACGAATGAAAAGCGACTTTCCTTTGTTCTGACCGCGGGAAACACTTTTCTATTCCGTTTTTCGAGCTCTGTTACCTTTAAAGAGTACGTGAACGATCTAGCCTTTCGACCTTTTTTTCTGAACTCGTTTTTACCATCAGGAGATTAAAATGAAATATTGATGAAATGCCCTAATATCTTGAGGCCTCGTTTTTCTGGATCAAAGAACGTATCAGCTCTAGTAACGGTGAGACACATTCTCCTTGTGTCAGTACTTACCTCGATTTTACCTCGCGTTAGCAGACCACAACGGCCACCATGTCTACCTTTCGTCTGGCAGCACCATTCCAAACGTCAGCATCAAAGACCTCCGCAAATGTGTACAATTCGAACACGACCATTCGTGCTATCAGTGCAACACGTCTCATCTCACTGACGCGTGCCAAAAGTGCACCCCGGTCCCTGATACCCTGATAGCGACCGATGATGTGATCTAGACCTTGCAACACTTTCCACTCAGAGGACCTTCCCTGAGGCACCTCCGAAGATCAAACACGAACCTTAGGAAATGGCATCTCTGGTTCTTCAAAATTGCATCTACCTTCCGACCAATGCACAGATTCGTTAACTTATCTCGACACAGTACTGTCTCTACGTCGAAGGCTCGCATATCCAAGCAGCTAATTCAGTATCTTTCGTTAAAGGAAAGGAAAGGAAATCAACTGAGACTCCGAGTGGGGAAATTTAGTTATCGAATAGTGGGCAATTAATTCCCTTTTATTTTTTAAATCAAGCACTTAAATGTTGAATTCCAGAACAAGGGGTCTTTCTGCATTGTAAGACCATTGGTGTATAATGTGCGACCGGATAGGGTATTCATCGTTGATGAGTCCGCACATCGAAGCAAGTTTAAGTATGGACTTGGGCGGCTTGGGCAAGATTGTACGACTGCAGGAAGCGTCTCTGTTTACGGTAGCCCAGGTCAAAACGGTGAGCGAGGCACTGGGGATCGCGGAGGGTGAGGTGATTGAGAAAGTTTTGGAAAGAAAGGATCGAGGCGGAGACGGTTATGCGCGGCGGGAAATCAGAGTACTATGGCGGGCCTGGATTCTACACGCCCACTCTGCTCGAGTTTGATCGTTGTTTACCCTATGAAGCCCGTACTGGACGACCTACAAAGGCTGTCGCGAAAGGATATTATTTAATGTGGTTATCAGTCTCTGTGCATGCAATTATGTTCTTTCGAGTGCGGCATCTTTTCCCTCTCTGACCATCAGTCCAGTTCCTTCTTACGCTGACGTGGATCAAACGGGGACAATTGCTCGCTAGAAAAGCGTCTTGATGATGCTGATCCTTTCGCGGTGGTGTTCATGAATCACCTGCGAGACGGCTGGTATGGACTTGGAAAGAACGTGCCGAAGCTTCCCCACGTCGGCGACCCTGACTTTACTTCCAACGGGTCAAAGTCAACTTAATAATCGTCTCCAGAATCCACCACTGCGAAACGAATATACCCCGCATACGACGCGAAGGGCACTTGTCGCTTGAAACTGCTGCGCACCTATTTTAACAAGCTCAAGCCTCTAGCGCGTGAAATCGCGCAGTGCAGCCTTAGTATAGTACAAACTACCTCTTTTCTCCTGCCTCCAGTTTACGGATCACCTCGATTTCGCCGACGATCTTTCTTCCGCACGTGAGGGGTATCTATGTATCTCTATGTATGGGTAGTACACACACGTGTAAATCGCTGTTTTTTAGTTTAGTACTAGGTGCGTTATATTCGTCATGATGTCTTCATCTCGCTCGTGCTTTTTGGTTTTGGCAGAATGAATGGGATGGGGCTTCTTGGCGTTTTCGCACGGTATCCCCTCGGATAGAAGGGTTGGTGCTAGTAAGGACAGTCAAGTGTGTACTTGGAAAGGCATAATCGCTTCGTCGTTCTTCTCATTTGGCTAAACGAAGAGACCTGCTTAGTTGCTCTGTCGGAAACAAATGGCGTGTATCCCTTGGCTACAAGGTTACCATTCAAACTAGTCCTCTAATGACGCCGTTATCCGGAAATACCTCTGGAGCCAGCATTCCTGTCCTCGCCCTGCCCTGAGATTGCAGCGCTATCATACCAAGCTGGATATCCATCGGGAGTTTATCGGCAGCGCGATATGCATCACGCACGCTATACCCCCTCCTCAGCCACGTCGCAATTATCCGCCCAGCATCACGCGCGCCCACCCCCACACTCAATCAAGCTGCAGCACGTCCACGCCCCCGGAAGTTCCTCGCACACCCGCCAGAGTTAAAACCTACCCCAGAGGGAATTGACGTGCCCGTGCTCAATCACAATAACGAACGCACGATGCGTCTTCGTATTCTTCTTGGGTGCATTCTCTCTGTAGTCTTACGCGCAGGTCAGTCCCCCCTTAGCCCTCGTTCCATTCCATTCCTATTCTAACCTTGTTCTGTGCTAGCCGCGCAGCTCGGCACGCAATACGTCGACCCGGACAACGGGATAACGTTCTTCGGCCTCACGGACCCCGTGCACGGCGTGACGTTCGGGTACGTCTTCCCGCCGCTCGAGGCGGGCGCGACGGAGTTCATCGGGGAGATCGTCGCGCCGATCGCTACGGAGTGGTCGGGCGTGAGCCCGGGGGGCGCGATGATCACGAATCTGCTGCTGGTGGCGTGGGCGGACGGGGAGGACGTGGTCGGCAGCGCGAGGTGGGCGACGGATTACGTGCAGCCGCTGTGAGTTTTTGGGTTTTGGGTTTTTTTTTGTGGGGTGGGGGGTGCTGATGGGGGTTTAGGGCGATGGAGGGGCCGATCCTGACGGATTTGCCGAGTACGAAGGTTAATGCGACGCATTGGAAGTGGGTGTATCGGTGTGAGAATTGTACTGGTTAGTGGGGTTTTTGTTGGGGTTCCTGCCTTTTGGTGATTGGGCTTGGCTTTGTAGTTTGGGCGAACGGCGGACTGGATACGGGCTCGTTTGGGGCTCCTGCGTGGGTGTTTAGTGATATTCCTGTCGAGTGAGTAGCCTAGCCCGTTCTCTACTCTTCGCGTACTGACGTGCGCTTTACAGCGACCCCTCGGATCCGGAGAGCACATTTGAAGAACACACCGACTGTGAACACAACCCTCTTTCGCTCCCTGTTTAGGACCCGAGAACTGACGTTTTCCTTTTGGCTAGTTGGGTTTTACGGTCTGGATTTCTCGGCATCCCACGCGTCGGCGTCTGACTACGCGAACTGGGCTGCTGGGGGCACGGGGAGCGGCGGGACGCCTACCTCGGCGCCTCCCTCGACGACGACGACGACATCCGCGCCTAGCGTCTCTGTAAAGCCCTCTTTTCCTCCTAGCACAAGCAGGATCAGCTGATGAAAGTGTGTGTATAGGCGACGCCATACGACTACATCATCGTCGGTGCAGGACCCGGGGGCATCATCGCGGCAGACCGGCTGACGGAAGCAGGCAAGAACGTGCTGCTCCTGGATCGGGGAGGCCCGAGTACGTGGGAGACGGGAGGGCGCTACGCACCTGTTTGGGCTGACGGACAGCAGGTTCGCTTTGGGTTTCCCTTTTGGCCTAGTCGGTGTGCTGAAGCTGGGTGTAGTTGACAAAGTTTGACGTTCCTGGGTTGTTTGGTAAGTCCTTTTTGTGTGTGTAAGTGGGGGGTAAGGCCTGAATTGGGGGGTCAGAGACACTGTTCACGGATAGTAACCCGTTTTGGTGGTGTAAAGGTAGGAGGGGGGGTATTTTGGGTGTCGAGCTGGGCTGACTGTTGGGGTAGACGTGAATACTTTTGCTGGGTGTCTCATCGGCGGGGGGACGTCCGTAAACGGAGGGTGCGTGTCCCAAGTTTTGCACTGGGAGTTAATGAGCATTCTGACACCTTCCATGCAGACTGTACTGGTACCCGGCGGACTCTGATTTCTCCACGGGGCAAGGCTGGCCGTCGTCATGGGGCAACCACGCGCCGTACACGGCGAAACTCAAGGCCCGCATCCCGAGCACAGATCACCCCTCGACGGACGGGCTGCGGTATTTGGAGCAGACGGAGAGCATCATGGCGGCGCTCTTGGCGCCGCAGGGATATAGACAGGCGACGATCAACGATAACCCCGATAGCAAGGACCACGTTTACGGGTACAGCGCCTTTTCCGTAAGCCCTCCGCTTTATTTCTCCGCTATTTTTTCTTTTGACTAATGGAATGGATAGTTTATTAATGGCCAACGCGGCGGGCCGGTGGCGACGTACCTCCGCACGGCGCGCGCGCGGGCGAACCTGACGTTCAAGCAGTGGGTGAACGTGCTGAACGTGGTGCGGGAGGGCGCGCAGGTGACGGGCGTCGCGACGAACGACACGTCGCTCGGGCCGGGGGGCGTCGTGCCGCTCACGCCGAACGGGCGGGTGATCCTCGCGGGGGGCTCGTTTGGGAGCGCGCGGGTGCTGTTTCGGAGCGGGATCGGGCCGGCGGATATGCTGGGGCTCGTGCAGCAGGCGGGGGTGCAGGTGTATGGCGAGGACGAGTGGATTGACTTGCCCGTGGGGTATAATGTGAGTCACGTGCTTGTGGTGGTGTTACGGGTGGCTGATGGTGGGGTGCAGGTGTCGGATAACCCGTCGATTAATGTGGGTCGGTTGCGTGGTTGTGGGTGGGTGGGTGGCTGATGTGTTGCTAGATGGTGTTTACGCACCCGTCGGTGGATGCGTACGATAATTGGGCGACAGTGTGGAGCAACCCGCGTCCGGCCGACATGGACCAGTACTTGTATGATAATAGGTCTGGCGTGCTGGCGCAGGCTTCGCCAAGGTGCGTTTGTTGTGATTCGGAAGCTGTATTTGATGTCGGTTTAGAGTAAACTTTTGGCGTGCCCTGGGAGGAAGCGACGGCAAGACGCGCTGGGTGAGTTGTGATAGGGGTACGCAAGCGTGGGCTGATGGATCCAGATGCAAGGAACTGTGAGGCCTGGAGCTGCTTCGGTGGATACCGTGTACGCATACAACGCAAGGTGCCCCCATCTGTTTTATCATCGCGGGAGTATTGCTCACGAGTCAACAGCCAGATATTCACGATTACGGCGTACTTGTGAGTATGGGATTGTGGAGGGGACGCGTTCGTGCTGATGGTTCCTCTCGTACAGATCGACGGGCCTGACGTCCCGAGGACGAATAGGGATCGATGCGGCGCTGACAGCCAGGGCCCTCGTCAATCCGTGGTTCACAGATGAGATTGACAGGGAGGTGCTTCTTCAGGGGCTGCAGGAGATTGTGTCGACGATGCCCCAAGGTAGGCGTTGCTCGGCTGTGGCGGCCAGTGGCTGATGGGAGCAGTCAGCGGGATGACGATGATTACGCCGGACAATACGACCACCATGGAGGATTACGGTGAGTAGTTAGTCCCGAAAGGAACAAAAACTAATAGCGGCCTAGTGCTTGATTATTCGGTGGTGAGTCTTCGGTGTTTTTGCGGGACGGCCAAGTGTGTGATATGGGTTAATTAGGGGTCGCTGGGGTCGAACCACTGGGTTGGATCGAACGCTATAGGAGCCGTGGTGGACGAGAACACGCAGGTGTTTGGAACGAATAACCTTTTTATCGTTGATGTGAGTGGCGGGTATTTTTGCCTCGCGAGGTGACTGAGCTTTTTATAGGCCTCGATCGTGAGTACTGTGCTAAGAATAAGTAGCTGGTTTGACGGTGTTTAGGTTCCGGCGTTGCCGTTGGGGAACCCGCAGGGGATGGTGATGTCGATGGCTGAGCAGGCGGTGGCGCGGATACTGGGACTCGCGGGGGGGCCGTAGTCAAAAAGTACATATGGGGTGCAATGTATATTGAATTGTCCGGGTCCGAGGTCCGTGCGAGGAAAGATCGGATGCAAGGCGTCTGTTCGAAAAAGGAAGGAGCGTCATATGCATCGGTCCCTCGAACCACGTGGCGCGCTTTGAAGCTTCCCATTTACTCTGAGGGTGACTCTCTCTCATGCAGCCACGATGTACCAGGAGGCCATGATGTTGCTGCTGCTGCTGCTCGCGTTTGTGGGTTTCGTGGTCGCCGTTTATTGGAGCAAGGGCTTGGGCATAGTGGATGCTGGCGGTGAGTGCTGCTGCTGTGGGAAGCGTCGAGGCGGAGCTGACGGCGATACGGCAGAAGAACGATGCATGTCTGACCCTGTGCCTGCAGCCAAGGCGCAGTCTGCGAGGAGCAAGGAGCGGAGGCGACGGGGGAAGGACCCGTTCAAGGGCGTCAAGGGGAAGAAGATGCTGGAGAAGCTCGAGGGTGCGCGGAGCGTGTCGAGCTCGAGCTCGAGTCGGGAGCCGGACACGCCGACGTCGCCCGCGCCGCCTGACGTGGAGCGCATCCCCGAGGAGCCCATCGAGTTTCCCACGATATACAGCCCGCCGACGCCGACACAGCTGGTGGCGGAGGCGCGGCAGCGGGAGGAGGAGGCGCGGGCGGCGCTGGAGCGGGTGGAGGAGATGATGCACTGGGAGCGGGAGGCGTGGCGGCGGCGCGAGGGTGAGATGCAGGCGCAGATCCACCAGCTGATGTACCAGGTGCAGGCGTATGCTGCGTTTGTGTCGCCGACGTGGTACCCCATTGAGAGAGGCCGGCGGAGACGACGAGACAACGATGATGACGACGACGACGACGTAAGCGAGTTGCTGGTCGACGCGATACTGAAGCGGCCAGAGCGGATTATCAGGAAACGGGCTGCGTCATAAGTAATACCATTTTCTTTATTTACTAAAACAAATGTATGTACTATGAAGATTCTTTTGCGAGGAGCCGTCTGCACGCGAGTCAGCAGCGGGAATGGCGGTGGGCGAGAGACTTACTGGCGAGCAGCGAGGATCATCTTTGCCTTGCGCTCCTTCAGGCTGGCCTCGCGTTTCTGCGGGCTGTCCTCCCACACAGCCTTGCCGCCGACCTCTGACTCTGGGATGGACGGTTCTGTGGCGAGCCGGTCGTGGAGGCTGTAGCGGGATATGAGTGTTTCTTTTTCGGGCGGGGGTGGTGTCAGTGTCGGCGCTGGTGGTGGGGCGGGAGCGGGGGCGTGGCGGGGGAAGACGGTGTAGTAGGCGGCGGGCGGGGCGTCGAGGAAGCCGCGCTCGAGGATGTTGTTGGTGGTCTGCTCAACGCTGCCGGTCTTGAGGAGGTCGTACCGGGCGTTGTCTCTGGGGGGTCGTCAGCGGGGTTACCCGGGGTGGATGGCCACGTACGGGGGGATATCAGGGAACACGGCCGTCACTGCGTCCACCTAGTGCTCGTTAGCTATCGCCATTTTACCTAGAGCGACTCACCATTTCCTGGGTCACCTTTTTGGGCCTAAATCCGAGTGCATCGCTGCTGCCCTTGTCTGCACCCAGTCAGCCAAGACGACGGCAGAGAAAGGAGGACATGCCTGGAGTCGTCGCCCAGCGAAAGATAAAGACAATGACGAGAAAAGCGACGGCGACATGGACGACTTCGCCCATTGTGGTGGTACAGATTGTAGTGTATTACGTGAGGTGTGATTCTAGATATAAATATAATAACGATTATGCTACTTTTTTTTTTACTGGGCCCAGCGGAGGATACCCTCGTATATCGAGTACATCACTACGGCGTTTGGCACTACCCGTAGCAGATGTGCACTCAGTCCGCCGTAGAGTGACGCCGTGCCCTCTTCTTTGATAACGATTTTCAGTGTTTGTATCAGGCCGCTGTACTTGACCCGGCCGTCCACCTTTGGCTGTCGTAACCGTGTTCGGATCACCTGGATAAAATGAGAGAAGGATAGCTGGCAATTGAGGAGAACCCACCTCGTGAGGATACGTGATAAGGCTGGCGACACACTTGGCTGTCCCGGCACTGGCGAGCATGCCCAGCCACTCATGCACGCCGCCCTTGCCCTGGGGACCGACCTTTTTCAGGCGCTCATACAGCACCCACTGGATCGTGCCCTCCGTGACGCCGAGATAACTGGCACTGAGGCCCTTGTAGAAGCCGCGCACGCCCTCCTCCCGGAAAATCAGGCGGATCATCTCCCAGCTCCCGCCCTTGCCCTGCACAAGCTGCAGCCGCGTCTTGACCACCCAGATCGGGTTCGTCGCGGTCCCGGTCACGACGCCCGCCAGCGCCGCCGCGCACAGATGCACATACGAGTTCTCCCGCCCCCCGTTGAACGTCCGCGCGATCACCGCCTTGCCGTTGCCGTACGTGAAAAAGTTGATCGACCGTGCGGGAATGATCCCGACCAGCGACGGCCCGAGCCCTTTGAACAGCGCCCGGGGCGACTCTGTGCGGTAGATATCGCGCAGGATGTGTCCCGTCTCCACAAAGTTCCATAGCAGCCCCCCCGCTTTCGGCACGCTCGCCACCAGCACCCCGCCGCCGCCCCCCACGCTCGCCGTCGCCCCGACGCGAAACAGGTCAGATTGTAGCCGGGTCTTGACAACGTCGAATGGACTTGTTACAATCGCACCGCACATCCCCCCAAGCCTGGAACATCCGTCAGCGACGACAGCGAGAGACAGACAGAGACTCACCCCCCCGCGACCAGGTGCAGCCATGCGTTCGGCGGGAGCACCGATTTGCTCGACGACGCCTCTTGCGACATGACAGTTTAGAGCAACTTTTTTTCGTATGCACGTGTGTAGCTTCCTCCGGCCCGGATATGACAGGGGCTTCGTATTAGAATAAAGATACAATGTCTACTCAATCACCTCGAACCGGCCGCGCTTCCCGTCCCGCCCATCGTCGTCGTCCTCCAGCGCGCGCTTCTCCCCGACAAACGTCTCCCCATTCACAATATTCTGCAAGATCATATTATACTGCTCGTCCGTGAGCCCCATCCCCGCCAGCAGCGGATTCACCCGGCCCTCATTGTCCGCCTCCCCGTTCGCGTTCCCCGTGTACGGCCCGACCTCCCCCCCGCCCAGCGGCCGCGACACCCGCGCGTTCGCCATCTCCTGGATCACCTTGAGGTGCATCAGGTGCTTCTCCAGCATCCCCAGCAGCCCCTCCTTCGTGAACGGCTTTGGCAGAATGTCGTTCATCCCTGACGAGTAGTACGTCATGATCTCGTTGGGCTTCGAGTTGCTCGTCATGCTGATGATCGGCGTCATATGGTCGAATTTCCGGATAAGAGACGTTGCTGACACCCCGTCCAGCTTTGGCATCACAATGTCCTGCAAAACGTAAGATAGAGTAGAGAAAAGATCAGAGCGCGTACCATCAATACCAAGTCGTACTTTTCCAGATTCATCTTGTTTACAGCCCCGACACCGTCCACCGCAACGTCGATCGTGCACCCAAACACTTGCAAAAACTTGCTGCTCAGTTTCCGGCTCACTGCATCGTCGTCGACCAGGAGCACCCGCGGCGGCACTGCCCACCCCGGCACATACGTGCTCCGCCGCACCCTCAGCCTTTGCTGCTGCGACGACGGCTGGAGCGCCTGCTGCGAGGTGCTCGCTTGTGGCTGCTGCTGCTGCTGCTGCTGGGGATCCCACATCGTCGGATCGTACGTCCAGTTCCCATTCGCGTCGTCCACCGCGCTCTTCGGCATCAGGTGCCCGACCGTATACACCTGCAGGCCCTCGTGCCCCGCCCCAGCCCCCTGCGCCCCCGGGTCCCCCACGCCCATGTCCCCCGCGCCCTCCTCGGGCCACGCAAACGACGGCGGTGTCCCCTCGGGCGACGTCAGCGTCCCCGTCGACGACGACGGCATCACCATCTCGTCCTGCGCCTGCGGAGGCGGCGGCAAAGGCGGGATATTCGGCGGCGCGCTCCCCATGCGCAGGCGCTGCAGCTCCTCGATCCGCTGCAGCGCGTCCACCCGCGACGTGATCTTCTCCCCAGATATCGACGGGACCGGTGCCGCGCCCTTGATCGACCCGTCGGGGTTGATGAGCCCTGCATTGGCAGCCGCGGTCCATATCCGCGACGGCGGCCGGTCGTCAAACGACGAAGACGATGGATGCGAAAATTCCATTTGCCGGCGCGATATTTCGTTCATTTGCATCAGCGACGCGCGTGCAACGTCGCTATCTGGGTTCATCATCCGCAGCGTCTCGTGTTGCTGCAAAAACGGATTCGGGTTGGACGAGGATGGGTCGGAGGGCGATTGGAGCATCGCTTGCTGTTGAGACGAGGATGCGCGTTTCGATTTGCCTGAGTAAATTTTTATAAGAGATTTTGTATTGATGAAGTTGAAGGTATTATAGAAAAGCAAACACGTAGTCAGTACACAGGTGGATTGATACAGAGAGAGGGAGTGGGGGTCAAATGACAGTGGATATATCGTATAATAAAATATAAAGGAAGAAAAAAGGTGAAACAAATGAGCGCGTCGTTCGCTCATCCATAATTGTTTTCTGGATATGACGAATGAGAAATTGGCGGACACGACGACAACAACAATATAGAAAAGCAATAGGGTGGGTGGGGGGAGGTAATCACTTCAACGACACTCACCATTCTCGACTTGCAAAAAATACTGAATCAGATTCTGCATCAGCCCGTCCTGCTGCGCCATATTCCGCTGGAACCCGACCATCTCCACGAGCACGTCGTGGTAATTCCGTTCTAGGTTCCGCACATGCGCCGACATCTCCTCCTGCGCCTGCGTCAGGCGCTCTATTTGGGCCTGCAGGTAGTCTGTCTGCGACGCCGACGGCGAGGCGAGCGACGGCGGTAGGGGCCGTGATGATGTCGGTTGTGGAGCGGGCAGTGACTTCCGCGACGTGGGCACCTTGCGCTTGATGTTCTCAAGCGCATCCCGCCGGTCAGCATGGAAATCCGGATGCCGGAATGTCCAGCTCTACGAAACAATGAGCAATTGCAAACCCAGACCGAAGCATCAGAACACACATGTTCGCCGAATTGGTTATCATCCGTGTTCTTGACTTTGTGAAAGTCGTATTTGTTCAGTTGGCGCACAAACGAGGCGAAGTTCGAGTGCTTGAACATGCGTGGTAGGATTGATTTTGTGAATTCGTTCATGTCCTGCGGGGGTCAGGTCAGGTCAGTTGGGGTGGAGTGGCTAGGGAGGCGAGTTACCTTGACCACGAAACAGTCGCCCTGGGGGCCCCATGAGACGACGTGTTGGAATGACTGGTCCTCCAGCATCCTGCAATACGGTCAGCCCCTCCCCCCCCACAAAGCAACAAAGAAAGCAACGCACTTGTAGAGCTTTTTGACAAAGTCACTCGTCGAGGGCATCCCATCTTCGACACCGCCCTCCTGCTTTGGCTGCTGGGTCTGCATCACTGGTTTGATATCCTGCTGCTGGTGTATATCATCCCTCGAGCTGGATGTGCGCTGCTGCCAGTATTCCTGCTGCTGGTACTGCTGGGGGTACTCGTGCTGTGGCGACTGGTACTGCTGGGGCTGGGAGCGGAATGGAGGGAGGTTAATGTTCAGAGGCGGGAAGAGCTGTCTAGATTGCGACGAGTCGTCCATGTATAATAAGCGGACGGAGATGCTAGCTCTGATGGTCAGAGCAGGGCCCTGGTTATGTATTTCTGCCCGTGCTTGTCTTGATCAAATTCACATCACATCATTTGCTGCCTTTTCTGCTCCCCTTCTTTCCTTTTCCTTTCCCTGCTTTCGCTTGCCCGTTTTCGCTGGGGCCCGTGAATACACTTCTATTCTTGCCGTCTACGCGGCTCTGGGGTATATATCTACTCTGTACGGCCAGCAATTGTACGGGACATTCAGACTGCCCCCTGTCTAGACCCACAGGCTTCTCAGACGGTCTAGACGCAACGTGGCCGAGACACGGTCTAGGCCTTTGTTCCGGAAGTCTCCGCTTCGCAGTCTAGACCGCGTCTCTTTTTTAGCTGTGCTTTCGTACCGTTTCTGTTCTCTATTCCCCCCCATTCCACGGGTCGAGCGAACAGGAACGTGTTAATCTTGGCGCTTCCACATTCTTTTCATTTTCACCCTCCGCACTGCCTCTCGGACGCCAACTATTTCACACCCGTCGACTATGACGCATACTTGCTTGCACATACAGCTACCGCTTGCCGCGAATCGTCAATCCCAACATTTCCAGAATTCCCTGCCCTTTGCCTTCGAGAAAACTGCGACTGTGGCCTATAAACCTCCGAGCCGTGGTCACCGCTTGTGCTCCCCGCGAGTCTAGACCTCTGGCACCCCATTCAATATTGCCCATGCATCCGACCAGGCACTCTGGGTCTGGACCAACCCCCTCCCCTGGGATACACAATGCTCATCTCCTCTCCTGGCTCCCCCTCAGGGTTGGACACTCACAGCTGGCAATCAATTGACATTTCCTGTCGTCTCTTATTTGTCGCGTTTACCCATCCTCCGCACTCGTCGTCGCCCCCCCATTCATGACGACCACCAACGCGGATCGCACCCATCGTAATCTATGACGCATCAACCCACTTCCCGCCCCAAAACTGCACCCACCCCTGCCACCCCTCACCGATGAATGGTCGATGGCTATTTTGCTTCCGCCGAGTTTCAAATTGCGCGTAATCCATTATCTTGGGATTAACCTGCATGCTTCGAGTGTGATATCAACTTGGGCTTCCGCGGCCCCTTATGGCGCGGAAGTCTAGTCAGGATGGTTTACGAGGCACCCCACCCACCCATTCAATACCCCTCGTCTGAGGGGGAAAGGGCCTCAGGGCGAACGCGGCGGCGACTATCACCGCTCCGCCCGAAAATCAAGGGAGTCGCTGCTTATGGCGGCTGTCTGGGCCGCTTGCGCTTTGCACTTCGTCTCCGCCCGCATCTCCTGCCTTCTGCCGACGGTCTCTAAATTCTGATACAATGTTCACCGCAATCTGCCGGCGGATATAACGCTGGTCATACGATTGGCGTTCCCAATGGGGCTCGCGAGCTTTCTTCCATTCGTTGCCGTGGTGAGCCATCCCTTCCCTTGTGATACGGACAGTTAATAATGGGCGTTTAATTTTGAGGGTCTTCTTGTGCGGGTGTTGCTGGAGATGGTTTGGGTTGTGGGTAACCATCGCTTCGCGCATGTGGGTTTTAATCAAGTGTGAGAGATCGTGTCTGTCTTGTATGTAGGATGATGGTAGCTGGATTGGAAGACGAGAACGACGCTCCCGCGGTGCACCCATTCAGTCAGGCTATGAGCGGCCTCTGTGAGAAAGTGGATCTGCTAGTCAGTTGAGTAGCCGTGTGTCCCCGATTCTTACTACTTGTTTCTATTCCAATATCTGACACAAGCGGCGTGCCGCATGTGTTGCTCGCAACGATTGTTATGGATATAGTCTAATATCTTACTAAGTGTTCCGATGCCTGAACGAACACTCAATGTTTCTTCTCTTTCTCCAAGATTCCGTAGACACTTTTACTTACTCGAAAATACCAGAAACAAGCAGAAGATTCCAGAAAGATGTACTTAGAATTATTTCTGTAGCTTTCCTTAGTATATAAGATTAGTTTAGCTATGAAATCACTATCTATCATTTTTACCTCATGTGAATTAAGTATCTGAGACAACTATGTTTGTTGTCTTTGATCCTTCCCAGCTATGCTTAGCACTTACTGGATTGATCAATCTCTCCTTGACTACACTTAGCACTGTTGAGAATGAATCCTAACCCTTTGTCATAAGCGTCTATTTCACCATATGAACTTACTTACCTTATATAGATTCATTGCCCCTCTTTTTGTAGTATAAATTCTCTACCGTTCTGTCCCGCACTTCAGTTGATCATACTATGACGTGTGACTTACTGAAGTGCGTATCTTATTTATTCAACCACTATATCATTTACTTACGCTACCTTGTTACAGTCGTTGTACTCTTAACAGGTAGCTACACAATACTAGTTGATCATACTATGATGTGTGACTTACTGAATTGTTGTACTCTTAACAGGTTCGGGGCTCCCGTGCTCTTTCTTCTGCTATAGCAACACACATGTACAAACCAATCAACTCAATAACTCACACAGACGGTGTGAACAATAATCGCCAATACTCACTATCATGGCGAATACCATACACCAAACAAATCCCATCAAACTCAACGATGATGAAAAATTCAATGGCAAAAACTGGGCGACATTCCAAATGGTCATGATGACCGAAGGAAATACTCGTGGCCTTGTAAACTACTGGGAAAACACTGTTACAATCCCAACACAGACGCTACTACCATTACCACCCACTCCAGCCAACAGCCTTACCCCCACAATACTCGAATATGCCCAATGCGAAAGCGTAGCACTGGCATCTATTATTCATAACGTCAAAGACATATTCGGAGTCGGAATCAATCCAAACAAGCCCTCTCATGAAGCCTGGACCATACTCAAAACCCAGTACAGTGCATATTCAGACCTCGTACAAAGCCGCAGAGAGAAGGTACTGAAGGCGATGAAGTACCAGGAGGGAGAAAAGGTCAGCGGAGATGGTGGATATATTGAAAGGATGCGAAAGCTTCACAAGGAAGCAAACAATGCTGGAGCAGGCATAGACGATGCGAGCTTCAAAACCACCCTACTCAATTCCTTCCCCGAGTCCTGGGACTCTGTCATCAGCACCCTGTATACGGAAAATAACCTTGTGGTGGTTATTGGACACCTAATTGCCCACGGCAAATGCGTTGTTGGAAGGAACTCCACCAGTAACCCCTCGCAGACTCAGGAGTTGTTAGGATTGTGCCAATAGGAGTAAGTGAAAGGAATGCATGCCATGGATTCCACAGAGTGCGTGGGGCTTGGCGAAGCTATTAGCAACGTCACCCTTGGGTCAAAGCCCAAAGAAGGATTATGGATGGAGTCCACAGGATTATGATCTCTAGGATCAAAGGTTAAGTCCAATGGCTATCGGAGTCTGTGGACGTAGAGATGGATTATGGCTTGAAGGCCGAAGAGAGTGAGGACGAGAGTTATTGGGCTAAACCAAGTTGATATTCAAACTGAGGTATGTACTACTAAATGTACAGCTTATATACTAAGATGGAGTCCGACAGGTCAGGGTCTGGAATAGTGTAGGTATGGCTAGAGTGACGTGATCTGGAATGTTCTGTATCTAGAGGAGTCGAGTATTCCGTGGACTCCGATATAACACCTACTCGCTACTGTGACAGGTTCTAGGTGTGATAAATGAAATATGTGAAATAAGTAAAATGAAATAGAGATATGAAATATGAGGTAGAAACCGGGATTTGGAATCCGATGGATTCTGATGATTGACTTGGAGCCGGTGGAGTGGATGATTGGATGAGGTCTGTGGAGTCTGCTGATGAGCCTCAGGGCTCTGTACGCTCAGAATTCACGAACTTTGTCATTTCTAAGTGACAACCGACTTAGCACCAGATATAACATTATCTCCAGTATGCACACGCTACTATAGGACCGTCTTGACACTTCAACGACCGGATATAATGGAGAATATCCATCCTAACTTGTTTCGCGGCTCAAATTGTATGCCATCACAGCTAGGCACCAATATCGACCAATTAGGTGACCACTGGAGATAAATCATACAATGCATCAGAGCGCATCACGGAGTAAAAACCCGGCATTGATCCTTTAATTATATGAGGTCATACTCGTCGACTGTTATTCTGCTTCAATAATCACCGGATTTTTGTCAGCTCGATGCCCGGTTTTACCAATAACACCATGCCAAGGCCACTAGCGCTCGATACTCCTTTCATACACCTCAGGTTATCAACCATACCCTCACAGTCCGCAGCTAAACAGCACCTCCATAACCACACTGGAGAAGACTCATGACCTAAAGAATTTACCTTTCTTCAGTAACGCAGAGGATTGGCTGTTACAAGCGACTATGGAGATACATATGGACGCTAGGATCTTTACAAAGCCGCAGCCTTGTAGCTTTACTAAGTACCGCTATTAATAATTATCTCTGGTAGTATAAGAGTGGATAGAAAATCGTAGTACAATAGTTAATCAACTACCACCCATTACTCTGCCATTAGCCTCACCATACACTTGTCACCGGATATAATCTCGTCTCTACACACTTGCTACAGTCATTAGCACCAGTTTTAAATGAACCATACCCCACGCATAGCGCAGTATACAAACAATAGCAATTGTTTGCACTCCATACGCTCGCTATAAGCCAGAGACTGGTTTTACACCATCTGAGCTTCATACTCCTTCGCACTCTCCTTGAGAAATGCTCTAAACCATGATCGACCGGTTCTAGAAATTATCTCCGGCGTCACACATCGCACGTTAGCTTGCACCCCATCATTAGCGGTTGATACTCGCATCTAGCACATAACACCGGCGTTCGCATCGTACACCGCCTCTTTTGTTTTATAGGATTGGACCATCTTCATCTTCGTACCATAGGAGTTTTATTTGGCTTTATTTTCAACATCGTTTATTGCAGCCCCCTTGGGTAGTCTCTGGCAGACTTATAGGAATCAACATCGACAACATAGGATCACTTTGGACTCAACACTGTTTAGGACCGTTATAGGATAGGATAGGATAGGATAGTCCCTCAAGAGGACTCATAGGTTTGACATTGACATAGGATAGGAACGTCTCCGAGTAGACTCAGCTTTCGACATCGACTTTAGTATATTTCGTCTCATATAGGAGCAACACTTGTTATCTCCATGCCCCACCGGATATAAATGTATTTTCACACTTTTGCCCACATTAACCGGCATTATTAGGATCGCCACCCAGTACATCGACACTCCACCGGTTATAAACCAACTGCCGCACACCTAGCTTCATTTTCACCGTTATTTTCATAGGACCAATGTCCAGAGACATCATCTATTCGTTTCCCCTCGTTACACCGGATTTGCGGTATTCACGTCATACCCAAAACCGTTCAATCTCGTCATTGAGATTATCACCGGCCTACAGCCAATACCTTTTAGTACTCGATCGCTTGAGTGCTACTTGCTTGACTGAAAAGTCGCAGTATAAACTCGCATCTAGAGGAAGTGATTAGGTCACATAGAGGTGCCCCGAACAACTCGCACAACACAGTACCTTTATCTCCGGTCTACACCATCATTAATCATTACTCTTTGAGTTTTGGTTTGCCATTGCCATGGAAGTCTAGGTTCATCACCATGGCATGATCGTTACAGTATCCCCCCTTTAGCGTTCTTGCCCTCAAGAGTGCAGATCCCGATGGCTGGGGGTGCCGCATGGAATTTGTGAGTGTGATATCACATGATTTTCACCTCTTAACTTGTTACCACCATCATCTCGGTGGTAGGAAAACTCTGTGCTTTTTTCTGAACTCATTCTCTGCTGCTCCTGATGATGACTAGCGAATACCAATGGTCATGGATGCCGGAGGCATATGCTGTGCCTGCCACTCCAGAGGAATTGGTGTTAGGACTAGCCCTGAGTAAACCAGACTAGAGTAAACTGCTAGGCTATGCCGGGTAATACCCGAGTCCAACAGAGTCTCAGTATTGTCTGGTTGTGGTCAGAGACTAGTGCAACAGTCAGATCGTCGCGAGTGGATCGAGAGAAGAATGAGGTTGTATAAACTTTAGCTCGAAGCTGAGTATTACAGCTGAGAGCGTGCTACTTATATACTAAATGGTAGTCCTAATAATAGCTGTTGACAACGGTGATGGTGAAGATTTATGGAAGTTGATGCGACCGTTGCCCACGTGATGCATATAGTGCCAATGTGAAGGTTCTGAAGGGTAAAAAGTAAATAAATCGTAACATTACCCTCTCGTTAAGGCAGTCGTCCCGACTGCCATTAGGGTTCCCATTCGGGCTCTTCTTGTTGTACGTTTTCCCAGTATGTTTTGACCATTTTTTCCCATTTTCGACGTTCAGAGGCTGCCTCTGGTGGGTAGTCTGGTAGGTCCTTTATCCATTCTTGGCTTCCATCGCCTGCCTGTGTTTTGTAGCTGAGTATGCCATTGTCATCGTACTGTCCTTCCAGGATCATTCTTGGGAATTTTTTGACTTCGAATTGATGATTCCCGTAAGACTTGGTGTATGCATAGGCTACAGTGAGTCGGCCTGCACGTTTGGCCTTCTTCTCGTAGTCTTTGATTGACCTTCTGGCGTTTTCCATGTCCTTTTCTCGTACCCAGCTGTTGTGCTCTCGGGTCCAGCCTTTCCATTTGACGTAGTAGTCGGTGATGACTACTGGAAGCTCTCCTCTCTTTCCCCTGACTTTCCTGGTGCGATGGTCTAGGACTTCTTCGACTTTGTACTCCTCCTCATCTTCGATTAAGTCGGGGGGTGGTGGTGGTGGTTGTTCTTGGTTCGGGAATGCGGGTGGGGTGTACGGGGAGAGTAGCTTCTCATTGAAGGTAGGGTGGATTTTCCAATGAGGTGGGAGTTTCAATTTATAGGCGGAGGCCCCGTATTTGTTAAGAATGAGGAAAGGGCCTACTTGCTTGTCATCGAGTTTCTTCTTTGGACGGGGAAGGCTTAGATGGGAACTATCGAGCCATACTCGGTCTCCGACTTTGTAATTGATTGCGGGTCGCTTTCTCTTGTCATACTGTGTTTTCATTTTGTTTGCCGCTTCTTCGAGTGAGGTCTTTGCCTCCGTGTGGATGCTTTTCATTTTGTCGGAGAAGGATTGGGCGGTGGGATTGGTGAATGGGTTGGCTTGGTGAGAGTCAGGGACGATTCTAGGGTTCCGGCCGTAGTTGACCATGAACGGGCTTTTACCGGTGGTGGAGTGGATGCGGTTATTATGGACAAAGGCGCCAATCGCTAGCCATTCGCTCCAGTCATTTTGTAGGTGATTGACGAATATACGGAGGTATTTTTTGATTTCTTGATTGGCCCTCTCTGTTTGTCCGTCGGTCTGGGGATGGAACGCCGTGGATGCGTTCGGGGTTATGTCGAGTAATTTATAGAGGTCTTTCATGAAATTTGAGATGAATTGGGGGCCTCGATCAGAAATTACTATGCTGGGCATTCCGTAGCGGGTGTATATGTGGTCTCGCAATATCTTTGCGTATCCTTCCGAGGTCAACTCCACGTTGCAGGCTATGGGGACCATTTCTTTTGAGAAGCGATCGATGATCATCAGGATGGCGTCAAATCCATTTGACTCGGGTAGACCGGTTATCATGTCAACCGAAATATGAGTCCATGGTTCGGAAGGGATTTCACTGGGATGGAGAGGGGCTGCCTTTGCTTGTGTGCTTGTCTTGGTTCGTTGGCACGTTTCACATGCTTTAACATAAGCCTCAATGTCCTTGTGGAGCTTTGGCCACCAGAACTCTCATTGGACGAGTTCTTTGGTCTTGGCGATTCCTGGATGACCAGCAGTAATGTGATCATGGGAGCGAGATATGATTTCCCCTCGAAGTGTGTGGTCTTTTGGAACGTATATTCGTCTGTCATAGTAGAGGAGTCCTTTTGCCTCCGTTACTCCTCTTTCATGATTGAGGGACCCTGCGATGCCCTGATCCCATTTTCCGTGGTCTCTGGTGGCATCCTTGACCTTGGCATGGGTTTCTTCGTCGGTGGGCATGATCATTGCCCAGAAATGTTCGGGTTTTAGGACAACTATGTCTTCATTGTCCTGTTTGCCTTGGCTGTGGTCATCTCGTCGACTCAGCAGGTCGGCTTTCCTATTGGCGGTGCCAGCTTTGTGGAAGAGGGTGAAATGATATTCTGCGAGCTCCGTTACCCATCGGGCTTGGCAGCGGTTGAGCTTTTGGGGCTTCCTGAAGTACTGTAAGTTCTGGTGATCCGTCCAGATTTCGAATGTGTTGGTGGCTCCCATGAGGTAGTGGCGCCACTCCGCGAGGGAGAGCATGATAGCTAGGAGTTCCTTGTCGTAAATTTCGTAGTTCCTTTCCGTTACGGTAAGGGCCTTCGATAGGAATGCAACTGGCCTCCACTTCCCATCTTGTTGTTGGCTGAGGACAGCACCGATTGCTCCTTCGCTTGAGTCAGCCTCCACTCTGAACTTCCCTGTCTCTGTCGGCATTGCCAGGATTACGTCTTCCGCCATCTGTTTCTTCAGCTGTTGAAACACCTGATTCTGGGCAGCTCCCCATGTCCAGGGTGCGTTCCCTGTAAGTTGAGTCATAGGGCGGACGATCTTCGAATAATTTTTGATAAAGTGTCGGTAAAAGTTGGTGAATCCCAGGAATGATTGTAGCTCCTTCTTCTTTGTCGGTGTCGGCCACTCGGTGATTCCTTTAACTTTCACTGGGTCCATCTTAATTGCTCCTTCACTGATTATTACCCCGAGGTACTCCGTTTCCAGTGTTTCGAATTCACACTTCTCGGCTTTCAGGAACAATTTGTGTTCCCTCAGCTTCTGAAGCACTCTTTTGACGATTGCTCTATGTTCCTGACGATCCTTTGTAAAGATAAGGATGTCGTCAAGGTAGATGGTGACCTTTCCTTTGGCAATTAAGTCCTTGAAAATGTCGTTCATCATCCATTGGAAGGTGGCTGGTGAGTTCGTGAGTCCAAAGAACATCACGGTTGGTTCAAAGAGTCCCCAGTTTGTCCTGAAAGCTGCCTTCTGCTCGTCTCCTTGTTTAATTCGTACATTATTATATCCCCACCGAACGTCTAGTTTGGTGAAGTATTTGGCGCCCTTGAGCTTGTCCATTAGCTCTGAGATCAGAGGGAGTGGGTATCTGTTCTTTATTGTCATTTCGTTGAGCTTTCGGTAGTCTTGGACGGGTCGTAGGGAGCCGTCCTTTTTCTTGACGAAAAAGAAAGGGGAGGCGAAGGGCGACTTTGACTGTCGAATATGTCCCGAGGCAAGGTTCTCGTCTAAGAACTTGTCGAGTTCTTCCTGTTCATGGCGATTGAGGGGATAGACCTTGCAGTCTAAGGTCGACTGCGCGTTGGGGGTTAGTTCTATCGCATGATCCCATGGCTTTCGTTTGGGGAGTTCATCAAAGTTCTCTTTGGAGAAGAGATCCTTAAATTCTTGGTATGCTGGGGGTATCATTTCTTCGAATGATTTCTTTTCCTTCCTGGCATTTGCTTGCACGGCGAATTCGTTAGTGTGATGTAAAGCCCGAATTTCAAGGGCTTGTTCAAAGTCGATTGCAAGGATGGTCTCCCCTTCCTCTAGTTCTTCATCCCATCTGTCTTCAGGATCGGCATCAGGTAATGGGAAGGGGTTCTTGTGGCATTGACAGCGGGCGAATGTGATTTTTCCCGACTTCCAATTAACTACTGGATTGTGTCATTTGAGCCAGTCGTGGCTGAGGAAGAGGTCGTTTTTTCCCAGGTCCGTGACGGCAAGGTCGATCCGCTCACTATGGCCGCCGATTGTCATCCTTAACTCTACGAATTCAGTGACATCCCCCGCCTTGTTCCGGGAACCGTCCACGTTGTAGACCGGTATGGGTACTGTCAGTTTTGAAGTTGGTAGCTGATGCTTCTCCACGTAGGCTCGATTGATGGAGCTCCCCATGCAGCCGCTGTCGACGAGTCCATTGACCTCTAGGGTTCGTCTGTCGGCGAGGGTTTCAATGATCACTGGAAGAATCAAAGCTCATGACGATGCTCCCTCTGTTCGACGGATATATCGGATAGGCTCTCGTAATTCATAAAGTCGTTCTTTCGCGACCTCCCCTCCTACCTTGAGCTCATCGATTAGGTCGGCTATGATTTCGCCGACCCGGTCCCGATGGACCCAGAGTGAAAGGGCAGCTCGGGCTTCGGACTCAGTACGCGCTTCCCGAATCGCCCGGAGGGTCCAGTCGACCTCAAAGGGTCTGAACCAGGTGTGCCCCGGGGGAGGGATGCGTACCTGATCTTTAGCGGGGATAATAGGGGGTTCTCGTCTCTCCCTTTCTTCTTCCTGCTGTTGCTTTTCCTTCCATATCCGATAGGCCGTGTCGTCATCCTCGTCGGGTACTTCTTCGAGGGTGGTGCGCGGCTGTTGGGGCGTGCAGGCCCCCGTTCGGCCCTTCTTGCAGGCGTTTGCGATTTCTGACGCCGGGTGACGATCTTGGGGGGGCCCTTCCCTACGATCCCGGTCGTCAGGTTTTGCTGTCTTGAGTCTTCGCCGCTCTTCTTCCTGGTGTTCATTGTCGTCCGTTCCTTTGTCGGATCCCTCCTCTGACAAGACGGCTTCCCTAATGGTTGTTCCCTTTGCATCCGGCAATTGAACGTTGTTCAGTCTTGTCGCAGTTGGATGCGTTCCTGTGCCTTGAGCAGACACGCCGGGGATTGTAGGTGCTCTCGAATGGTCAGAGGAGCCTAGGGGGAGGAGGTCGGTCCAGGGGGGTGGGGAAGTGGGGTGTTCAGAGGGCGTTTTTATATCTTTTTCTGGCTCTGCAAGCGGAGCGTAACGGTTGTGCGATTCTTTTGGTGTGGTCGTTCTGGAAGGTGTCAAAACGGGTATATTCAAATGCGTAGGTAAACACGTGGTAACTACAGAAGTACAATAAGTCCGACCAGTCGGAGACGAGCACACACCCTGGGTTTTAATAAGTCTGGCCGAGCAAGTGGAATCGCTCACTTGTCGGCCCCGTCTTTTACTTCCTCTATCTTTGTAGTCGAGGGCGTCTTCTCCTCGACTTGTTTCTCCTCTTTTTCCGCAGTGGCGAGTAATGCTCGCAGCTCCTGTGAATTCTACTTCTTCCTTTCCTTCTTCGGTTCCTTGCAGTCCTTGGCTAGGTGCCCCTTCTGGTTGCAATTGAAACATCTTCCTTCGGCTCGCATCCGGTCTATGTCCATGGGTTTTCCTGTCCCTCCATATGTCGTCCCTGTGGCGGTCTTCTTATCTCCTGTCCCACTTGTCATGCCAGCAGCCTTTTGCCCACTGCTGGCGTTGTTGTTTGGGCGATTGTTGGGACGTCGTCCTCCATAGTTGGTTCGGTTGTAGGCCAAGGCGACGGATCGTTGTTCGTGCATGGTGATTATGTGGGTCTTCCATTCCATGTATTGTCTCGGGATGTTCATGCCCATGTCCATGATGAATCTGATGTAGTCTTCGGGTACTCCTTGTCAGAGTGCCCTGACCATTGCTCCCCTTTCTCCAATGTCTTGGATTCTATCCGCTAATTGGGCTTCCCCTTCCAGTTTCTGGAAGTACACTACGGCCGATCCATTCCCCATCCGGAGGTCCATCATCTTTTTCTCGTGTTGTTCCTTTGCTGTGGCATCCATGAACTGTTCCTGGACAATATGCATGAAGTCTCGCCAGTTCGGGTAGCGGAACCTTTCTAGTCGTTCACTGTAGAATTCCATCCGTTTGGTGGTCCACCATCTGGCTGCTGCTCCTTCGAAATAGGAGGCTGCGAATGGGACTTTTAAGGTGGGGTGGAAGTAAGAGTCGTGTACTTCGAAATATGCGACGCAGTCTCCAAAGAATCGAATTATGTCGTCATGTTTCCCTTCAAAGGGAAGAGGGGTGCGCAGCAGGGTAGGCTTCACAGAGGGGAATAGGTTGTCGTTGCCGGCGGGGCCCGTTGGCCATCCGTCGTCAGGCGGCCTCGGGTATTTCGGAGGTCGTCTTGGGACTGAGAATCTGTCTCGGTTGTGCCCTACCGAGGGAGGTCCTGGGGGAGGGGGGTCTTGGGGTCTCCTTCCTCTGTGAGGTCTAGGGGGAACCAGGGGGGCTGGTTCAGCCGGTCCCTTTCCTTTTCCTTCTACTGGATTGAGGTCCCAGTATTCGACCAGCTGTCGGATTTTTTCTTGTTCCTTTCGGATTACCTCTTCCATGTCGCTTCTCTCCCGTGCAACTGCTTCTCTTCGGATTCTTACTTCCTCCGGGGAGAGGAGTTTTCCCTCCTCGGTGTATTCTTTCTTTGATCCGCTGGCTTCTCCCGACCCGGCGACTAGTCGGCTCCTGGTTGGCCAGGGGTAATATTCTTGTTTCCTGGTTCGGGGAGGGGGGGAATCAGGTAACGGCCTAGGTTCCCATGGCAGACTCCTGGGTGTAGAACCTTGGAACGGGTTCATCCCATCGTATCTGCTCCTCTCCAACCCACTCATCATAGGTGAGGTCGCGGTTGATCCTCTCCCAGGTCTCCTGTAGGGCTCCCAATTCTTCGAAGAGTACCTCGAGCTCTCCTTCAGTTCTTTCTCGTAGAGTTCCTTCTCGTACTCTTCTTCCAGGTCGAGGTCCATATACTCGTTCCCTCTCTCGCTGAGATGGGGTGAGCTCATAGCCTCGAGTTCCTCTGTAGAGCTCCACCGAGCCCGGGTCTTCTCCTCCTCATCGGAGGTAATCCCTTCGTCTAAGGTTCCATGCCTCTGCTCGATGTTCTCCGAGGAGGCATCGCTGGTGGTTGGTGAGGTCCGGCCAGACCCTGTCTGGTCCGTTTGGATAGAAGGGGCTCTCATTGAGCTCGCTTCTTGCGAGGATCTCTTCCACCCTTCGGGGAAGGGGGTTCTCGTGCTGGCTGAGGGCTCGTTGTCTCGTGTTGTATTGTCGTCTGGTCTCCCAGGGCTGCCTTGCCGGCTGGGGCCTTCCGACTCGAGTGACTGATAGACGCTCGTTCCTGAGCTCGCGGGCCCGCTGCTCGTCGCCCGGGGTGTCGCGAAGGACTGGCCAAATGATGAATCTTCCCTCGACCTCCACGTACTCTCCTGGAGTCGGAACTGGTACGGATTGGGAGGGTCCTGCCCTCGGGGTCTCGTGAATAGAGATGGCCTCCGAGTCTGGGGAGGGAGGTTCAGATGGAGAGTCGGGGGGGAATCTTCCTCGAGTATCGGGGTTCGTAACCCGTAGACTCCGCGGCGGGGGTTCTGTGTTGATGTCTGTGTCGTGGGGGGGGCTCTGTCTGAGAACGGTCTCTCGACTAGAGTTGGATGGGTTCTGGCTGGTGAGGTCCTCCTCGATTCTGGGAGTTCTAAGTCTTGGGCGAAGGGAGTCCCGAGCCCTGGAAGGTCCAGCGATGGGGCTCTCGGGCTCGGACTCATTGGTTCTTCTGTCAGGGCTCCTGGTATTGTCCTCCGCCGGGAGGTTGGCAGTCTCAGGAAGCCTTGCAATCTCTGTCGTCGGCTGGACCCATGGGGGGGGGAGGGGTCTGAGGGGAACATTATAGATTGGATTAGGGTGGAAGGGGACGGGTTGTAGGGGAATGGGTTGTTGGACTGGCTGAGGCGCTGGCCAAGTGCAAATGCACCAGGCCCGCAAGTTGTTGCCGAAGTAGACTAGGACGACAATAGAGACTCCAAAGACGACGCTAGATAATACTAGTGCGACGATTAGGATGTTTTGGTCGAGTGTCGTGATGTCTGGGGTGATGCTCATGGGTTCCGGTGGTGGCTAGCACTCAAGGGAATATAGGGAAGCTTCGAGCTAATTGTTAGGACTAGCCCTGAGTAAACCAGACTAGAGTAAACTGCTAGGCTATGCCGGGTAATACCCGAGTCCAACAGAGTCTCAGTATTGTCTGGTTGTGGTCAGAGACTAGTGCAACAGTCAGATCGTCGCGAGTGGATCGAGAGAAGAATGAGGTTGTATAAACTTTAGCTCGAAGCTGAGTATTACAGCTGAGAGCGTGCTACTTATATACTAAATGGTAGTCCTAATAATAGCTGTTGACAACGGTGATGGTGAAGATTTATGGAAGTTGATGTGACCGTTGCCCATGTGATGCATATAGTGCCAATGTGAAGGTTCTGAAGGGTAAAAAGTAAATAAATCGTAACAATTGGAGGTCGAGGAGCTGTCGGCATTCTACGCTGGCAGGGATGATGAAGAGGAGGCTTATTGGGTCACCGTGGAAGCCCACAAATTGTGGGTGGCTGAGAAGTTGAAGGCAGAGAAGGCCGCAGCGGCTGCAGAGGCCATGGAAAAGAAGGCCTGTGAAAGGGCGAAAAAACTTCAAGAGCTGAAGTCAAGAAAGGAGGCAGAGGAGGAAAGGATAGCAAAGGAGTTAGAGGAAAAGAGGCTAGCAGAAGAACAGAGAATTGCTGCAGAGAAGCAGGCAGCAGAAAAGAAGAAAAAGGCGGCGGCTGTGGAGGCCAAAAAGAAGTGGTTGGCTGGGATAGAGTCCGAGGCCGCATGGACATGGTGTTTGCTGCGAGAGCAGACCGAGTTGGTGAAGAAGGCCATGGAGGCCACAGCTGCTGCTGCACAAGCTGCCGAGGGGGATGATGAGGAGGCCACAGAGACTGCGGATAATGAGAAGGAGAAGGCAAGGGAGGAGTTGAGGCGGAAGAGGAAGGACAAGGGAAAGGCGAAGGTGGCTGGAACTGCGCAGGGTTCTAAAAAGAGAAAGAGGTTGATGAGGTCGGTGGTTGAGAGTGACAAGGAGCAGACCGTGGGGCCATCGGAGAGGCCTGCAAAAAGGCAGAAGGGAAAGGTCGCGGAGCGTGAAGAGTTCCATGGATCCAGTGAGTGGACTGGAGGGTTTGCATGTTTGTTTGCTGATTTTTTACACAGATAAATGCGGGCGGTGTTGGGCCGATGGAGCCTATTGCATGATGTTGTCGATGATGCGGTCCTGCAAGCGATGCAGGATTTGAAAGGCAAAGTGTCTGTGGATGGGAGAAACGGAGCCGATGGTGATGGAGGAGGTAGTGAGCCTGCTGCGTAGCTTGCATGCGAGGTTCGATGATATGGAGGAATGGATGGAGAAGATGGAGAAAGAGTTGGAGTCCGTTGGAGGTCACATTGATGACCTGGTGGACGATTTCGAGGAAGGGAGCATCGGAGAATATCCGAGGGATTTTGTGTCAGCGGCATCCATGGATGAATGGGAGGCTTCATTGCAGGAGCTGCAGGACTTGAAAGGTGCGATGCCAGAGGACTTCCATCGGGCTATGCGGTTGCGAATCAATCAAGACGTCGCCCAGGTGTTTCATGCTCACTTGGCTTCTGTGGAGTTCAACGGACAGGATCCGTTTGAACTGGCAAACATTGATTACTGGTGCGGAAGCCATGGAGAGGGGGCTTTGGAAAGGTTGATTGCAGCAAGTTGGAGGTTTAGGGAGACGCAGGCAGAATTTTACCACCTCGGAGGCCTATGGATTGAGTGGGTGTTATGGAAGGAGTATTTGAAGGGTGGAGAGGACTTCTTGGTTGAGGACTCTGAGGGGGAGTTGGATGAGAGCAAGGTGGCCAGGCCAGAGATGTTACCGGAGTCCGTGGCAGAAGGAGTGCCTGGGATGGCGGAGTGGATGAAGAAGTTGAAGGGAAAAGGGAAGGAAGTGGACAGTGGAGAGGCTGGCGGGTCCACAGATGCCTAGCTTCTTTTTTTAAATATAATTTGGATATTTGTAGATAGTAGATAGACTGTAGAGTGCACCTGGAGGGGCATAAAATGTAAATGATTTTGTTGATGTTTTGGAAATTGGAGTGAATAAGTGTGAAGTCAAGAAATACGTCCGACGGGGTCCATTCCCGATTAGGCAATGAATTTGCAATAGTTTTCCAGAATTGAATTTGAAATTGGGGAGACGGATTCTGACGGGAACCAATGGAATGGATGATCAAGAAGAATTAGGTGAGGTCTTGACTGAGACCTTGTGGATGGTGACCTTGGATAACGGTCCTGGTTTGTCTGGATAATGACGATGGAAGTCTTCAATGTAATCTTCCATGGAGAACTCTGTAGCGGGGATCCAGGCAAATTCTTCATCAGTACCTTCGTAGCCCAACCATTGGACACAGTGAAGAGGCTGGCTGTGGGCACTTGTGGAACAGCACATAGAACGGCGTGATACACACACCAAACCACACACACACTCACACAACTATGCAATAATACAATCACCCTCGTAAGTGCGTGGGGGGATGAGATTATTTCTACTCTGCGGTTATTAACACTTTAGAACTTGTAAAGCTCCTTCTTATCTCAGCACGGTACAGCATTTACTTGTTTTATTTGATCCTAAAGCTAGAATCTTTTTACAAGAAGGTATACTTCGAGGCGCAACCTTCTAGGTGAATGGTAATATTCAATTTACACTAGGACACATGTCCTACAATACAATAGAACACGAGACTCCTCACTACGACACCAAGCTTGCTCTTTAGACCACTCAACCAAGTACTGACTTAGTGAGCTTGCTACTCCCCTAGGGGTAGGGTTGTCAAGACTAACTTTGACGACGATAACAGACTCCGACTCTTCAACAGTTCGCAAATTCAGAACAGAAACAACTCAAAAACAGAACAGAAGCGGATTCAGAAACAGACTGACAGATTTCAGAACTTCTACTTCAATTCATACTCTTTCCAAACAGACCTCGGCAGTACTCAGATGGAACAGAACAGCGACACTGATTCTTATTCACTCGGAACTTTAAGCACACTTGTCAGATCCTGAAGTTATCTCTATTCCTCGAGGTGAGCTCATTCTGTATATACGATGCTCAAAGCTACAAACTTATTCCTTTATTACAGTACTCACCTTCTACACGTGCACTGCAACTTGGGGGTTCGAAACTTGTATACTACACCAGACTTCTAACTACTGATACTAAAACAACTATTAATTACAAATATCACCACAGTCCCCAGGTAATCTAGACTCCTATGCATACAGCCCATCGCTGCCGCAGTCCTGCTTGGCGTCCAACTCGGTGTTGCCATATGTGGTTTAGTTTCCATGTTGAGCTCGCTAAGGTTTTACAAGCACTCGCTAATCTCAAGTCCGAGGACATATCTCCTGACCGGTAGCGGTTGTGCCGCGTCTAGCTCCGGCTCTTATTCAATCATTCTTCCAGAAGTAATTCTTACTGGCAACGGTTCCTCGACAGTGTGACGAAGGCACTCATCATACCACGGCTTGCACATCGTATTATCCTCTTATCTTATCTCTCGCGTGGTTTCCGGACCGGGCTCCTCAGGTACAGTGCATCACTTTAATTTAGTATGCGCCAATTGTTTTAAATTGCAATCCTTTTTGTCTTGGTTTAAAGGAGCGAGCTCTCTTGGTAATAGACAACTACCGATGGCCGAACAGGGTTTATGAACTTTCTGTCAAGCTAGCCTGTCAAGTACAAGCTGTAACTAAGTCCTGGTTTGGGTCTGTCGCATCGTGTCGTTTAGACAGGTAGTATTATTGTTTAGAGGTACTTATTATGTACACTCGCTTAGTCCTTAGGCCTATTTCTCTCCTTGTACTGTAGTACCAAGTATATTCATTAGATCGCAAAATTACACATCTGGAATGTATGCAGTCATAACAATGGTAGAGGAGTGGACAGCAGAACCGATGGTCGAGCTTGGAATCAAGAATCTGTGTGATCTTGAATTGCTCTTCTCCGTCGACTTCCATGGGAGGTGGAGGTGTTTGGGTGTGATTAGGGATGGTATTGATTTCCATGGGTTCCAACTGTGAGACATGAAATACAGGGTGAATGGAATGGAGGTCTGCAGGAAGTTTGAGTGTGAAGGAATGGGATCCAGGCTGAGCAATGATATCGAACGGTCCGAGGAATTTTTCTGAGAATTTCGCAGTAGGGCGGGTAGTCCTGATGTGTTTGGAGTTAAGGAAAACCTTGTCACCTACTTTGAAGTCTGGAGCTGGGGACCGACATTTGTCTGCTTGGAATTTGTAATGAGACTGAGCATGAGTGATTTCGTCTCTAAGGAATTGGTGAAGATTGTCAAGGTTGACTATGAATTTGCAGGCCTGGGTGGAGGCAATGTCGCGTTCAGGGTACACCGTGATGTTAGGATGGTATCCCTTGTTAGTGAAGAATGGGGAGATTCCGGTGGAAGCATTCGGAGCATTGTTGTATGTGAATTCGGCAATGGGTAGTAAGGTATCCCAATTGTCTTGTTGATATGAACAATAGATACAAATGTATTGTTCAAGGGTTTGGTTTGCATGTTCAGTTTGTCTGTCGGCTTCTGGATGATAACCAGAGGTGAAGTGAAGCTCCATATCAAGGGATTTGGCTAGGGTGTGAGTGAATTGGGAGACAAATTCGGAGCTGCGGTCGGAAGTGATGTGATTGGGAACGCCATGCTTGGAGAAGACATGGGTGACGAAGAGCTGAGCTAGCTCTGGGGAATTGACGGTGTCGTGAGTGGGAATGAAAATGGCTTGTTTACTTGCATGGTCGATAATGACGAGAATGGCGGTGAATCTGTTGGATTCCGGGAGTTGTTCAATGAAGTCCATGGAGATGGAATCCCACGGCTGTTCTGGTACAGGCAAGGGTTTGAGTAGGCCGAATGGACAGTGTCTAGGCATTTTGTTATGACCACAGGTAGTACAGGATTTGACGTAGTGGCGAATGAATTCATGCATCTGTGGCCAGGTGTAATTCCGTCGGACTAATTTGAGAGTCCTGTTTTGACCGAAATGACCTGCCAGGATATGGTCGTGATTGTTTTGGAGGACCTGAAGACGGAGGTCTGTGGAGTTGGGGACGTAGATGTGATTGTCAAGGCGGAGTATTCCTGACTTGTCTACAGACCACCGGGAAGGATTGGAAGGGGAAGAAGCAAGGTGGAAACCTTCAGTCGCCGTGGAATCCGTGGGTTGTGCGAGCTTGATATCAGAATGTAATTGGTCTACATCCATGATTGCACTAGTGCAGAGTATGGGACCTTCAAGAAAAGTAGTGTGGAGAGAAGCAGAAAGTTGTTCTTGAGTAAATACAGGATGGAAATTGTGAGGGTTGACTTGAGTGTATTGACTATCCCCCTCTTTAGGGTAGACGTCCCATCATCTAGTGAGTATGTCCGGTTTCCCACCTAATTTTCCTGGACAGAATCAGATAACTAGGTTGAACTGGGAAAGGAATTCGGACCAGCGGACTTGTCGGCATGTCAGGACCTTGGTAGTAGAGAAGTACTCAAGGTTTTTGTGATCAGTAACGACGTTGATGGATTCCGTGGAGCCTTCGAGGTAATGATGCCAGTATTTAAAGGCTTCAAAGATGGCGAAAAGCTCTTTATCATGGGTATCATAGTTGAGTTCGGCTCCATGGAGACTGCAGGACAAGAAGGATATAGGGTGAATTTCCCCATCATCAAGGTAGATGGAGAGGATAGCGGCAATAGCGTAGTCGGAGGCATCGGTTTCCATGACAAGTTGATGGTCGGGAATCCAATGGGTAAGGATAGGAGCGTGAGTGAAAGCCTGTTTCAACTTGTTGAATGCAGCTAAGCATTTGTCATCAAATTTCCACAGAATACCTTTGTGTGTAAGATGTGTTAGAGGTAGAACAATCTCACTGTATTCATAGATGAAGCAGCGGTAGAAATTAGCAAAACCAAGAAATGATTGGATGTCTTTGACCTTCTGCAGGATTGGCCAGTCAACAATAGCTTTGACTTTGTCTTCAGCCATTCGTAAGCATTCAGGAGAGAGGATGTAGCCTAGATATTCCACGGAATCCTGATTGAACTCACATTTAGACCCTGTGCAGTAGAGCCCATTGGCTCGAAGTCTGCGTAGGACTTCACGTACATTCTTTCAGTGTTCCGCGGGATCGTCGGAGTAGATGAGGATATTGTCGAGGTACACGACAACAGAGACATCGAGCATGTCTGCAAAAATGTCATTGACAAAACATTGGAAAGCTGCGGGAGCATTGGTAAGACCAAATAGCATGACATGCCATTCGAAAGACCCATAGCGGGTACGGAATGCGGTTTTCCATTCATCTCCGTCGGCAATACGGACCAGATGGTAGGCGTGGCGGAGGTCGAGTTTGGTATATATGCATGCGGAACGTGCAGAGTCAAGAAGATCGGATATGAGGGGAAGTGGATAGCGGTCCTTTTTAGTGATTTTGTTAAGGCCACGGAAGTTGACACAGAGTCTGAGTTCACCAGTTTTCTTTTTGACAAAGAGCACTGGAGCTCCATGGGGAGAACATGTGGGAGAGATGAAACCATTGCGGACGTTATCGTCAATAAACTTGCGTAAGGCTTTGAGTTCGGATTTGGAGAGGGAATAGATGGGTCCGAGCAGAGGTGAAGAGCCTTCCTCAAGGTTGATCTTGAGATCATAAGGACGATGCGCAGGGAGTTTCTCTGAGAGAGAGTCACTGAACACATCGGCAAAGTCATGATACTCCGGTGGAACATCAGATAAATCTGGCGGAGCCGTGGAAGCAGCCTGGCCGCTGACACTTGGCATAGAATGTTGGAGTGTGAACTGTTGTGCACCCTCCGCTGCGCAAGCTCGAACGAAAGCAGCCACGGAAATGATAGATATTTTGGGGGCAACCAAAGCAGAAAATGATGGGATGGACGGGTATGAGTAGATAGGCTCATACACTGGCGGAGTCCGTCAGGATCTCAGAGGTGGTTTGGATGGGATAGGACCTGAGGGATCCTTGCAAGCTTGCGCTGATGTGTCGGAGGCCACGGGAACATCTGGAACAGATGCACCAAATAGCTTTGAACGGAAAGTGATACTGTGCTTTGCCCAGTCAATCAATGGATTGTAGCGGGAGAGCCAGTTGTATCCCAGAACGAGGTTACAAGATGAATCAAGACATGTGACGTAGAAGTCGATGGGAATGATATCTCCCGACGGGAATCGTACAGAGAGAGTAACAGATTGTGATATGTGAGATCCGGCAGAGCCGTCGAGAAGCCAAAGTTGTACAGGAGGAATGGAATTGGTAGGGATATTGTGATCGTTCATGTACTTTGAGTCGATGAAGCAATGGCTAGAACCAGAGTCGACTAGAGCAAGAAAACATAGGATTGCGGATATAGGAGATCCGTCGGACTCCGATCCAGAGCCAATTTCACTGGATAGGGATATGCTAAGGGAATGGTTGGAAAGAGCGGTGGCATTGAGGGTTACGATCTCTGAAATGCAATGACAGTCAACGCAACCCTGTCCTTGCATGGAGGAAGCAGGGTTGCTCTCTATTTTTCTGACTCCGAAGGAGCCGAATCAACAGAGGCAGGAGTAGGGTCAGAGACCTCAGCTGCATGGCCACATGTGGAAGCCGTGGATTTTTGCTTGTTGCAGTCCTCGGTCTTGTGTTTGTTGCCACAGAACATGCAGAGGTCATTCTTGCAGCGGCGTTCCTTTTCCTCGGGTGTGAGCTTGCCATCCTTGCCTAGCTTGTCAGCATAGGGCTTCTTGGAGGCACCTGTGGAGCTGGAGGAAGAAGAGGTGGATGAAGAACCTGCAGTGGAACTGTAGGATTTCGGGGCCGCGGAGTTGTTGGAAGAGCTCAAGTTAGAACCCAAACCCTTGGGTTGGAAGGTGGAGGAGGTGGAGGGCCGGTCACGGTTTTCCCTGGAGACCTCAGCTTTCCTAGTCCAGTAGCGAGGGTCAAGCTCCTGGGCAAGGGTCCGCATATCGTGGAGGTTGTTGGGTTTTCCATGGTGAGCCATGTCATCCTTGATCCGTGAGCAAAGCCTGCAGTAAAAGGCATGATGGAGGGAGTTGTCGCCATAACTGATGATGGCAGCATGTTGGTTGAAGCTTACTATGTACTAGATTTTCGAGTTCATCTTCAGCGTCTCTGATGGCGTCAAACGGACCAAAATTGGTACAGAGCTCTGAGAGGAAGGCGGCATAGGAATACGCCCAAGCGGGAGGATTGGCTTGATTGGGGTGGAGGATATCCGGTTTGAACCAGTCAAGGGCGACACTGGAGAGGAAGGAGATGGTGTAGTTCACTTTGGCAGTGTCCGTGGTGAATGCATTGGGCCTGTCATTGAAGTTCAACTGCAGGGAGACAATGAACACCTTGAGTTTCCGTGGATCTGCTCCATCGAAGGTTGTAATGATCATGCCACGGACTCCATGGACCTCACCCATCGTCCACTCCACCGGCTCCAAGTCAATCATCAGAATCCGTCGGATTCCAAATCCTGGTTTCTATCTCATTTCATATCTCTATTTCATCGACCTATTTCACATATTCATTTATCACACCTAGATCCCGTCATGGTAGCAAGTAGATGTTATATCAGAGTCCACGGAATACTCAACTCCTCTAGATACAGAACATTCCAGATCACGTCACTCTAGCCATACCTACACTATTCCAGACCCCGACCCGTCGGACTCCGTCTTAGTATATAAGCTGTACATTTAGTAGTACATACCTCAGTTTGAATATCAACTTGGTTTAGCCCAATAACTCTCGTCCTCACTCTCTTTGGCCTTCAAGCCATAATCCATCTCTCTACGTCCGCGGACTCCGATAAGCCATTGGACTTAACCTTTGATCCTAGAGATCATAATCCCACAGACTCCATCCGTAATCCTTCTTTGGGCTTTGACCCAAGGGTGAAGTTGCTAATAGCTTTGCCAAGCCTCACGCACTCCGCGGAATCCACGGTGTGCATTCCTTTCACTTACTCCTATTGGCACGATCCTAACAGTATATTCAAACTCAAACCCTTGAGTCGAAATGTTTAGGAATGTCTAACACTACCCTCAATCACTCACAAACTCAATCCTCCTCCACGGCTCTGCCCGTAAACCATCTCTCCATGCACAACATTCCTGCCTCTGCATCGAAAGAGGATCACACCCTCTTTGGCGAGGATTCAGCCTCCACACAATGCTCATGTAGGGAAACCTACACTCACAGCGGTTTCACCGCCTGCCAATCCGATGTCAACACTACTCCCAATCTGTTCTCCGCGGATTCTGCTAGTACGAACGGATGGGGTGGTTATCGAAGCATCATCCCGGAAACCCCATGCAATCAGTCCGCGCAGCCACTCTTCCCAGTCGAGGAAGAGGGTGACAATGGGGACCCCAGTGGCAGCGACAGTGAACCTGACTTTCCTAGCAATCGCAATTGCAACCCACGCGATCCATGGCGCCCCGGTCTGTTAGGATCGTGCCAATAGGAGGAAGTGAAAGGAATGCACGCCGTGGATTCCGCGGAGTGCGTGGGGCTTGGCGAAGCTATTAGCAATGTCACCCTTGGGTCAAAGCCCAAAGAAGGATTATGGATGGAGTCCGCGGGATTATGATCTGTAGGATCAAAGGTTAAGTCCAACAGCTATCGGAGTCCACGGACGTAGGGAGGTGGATTATGGCTTGAAGGCCGAAGAGAGTGAGGACGAGAGTTATTGGGCTAAACCAAGTTGATATTTGAACTGAGGTATGTACTACTAAATATACAGCTTATATACTCAGACGGGGTCTGACAGGTCGGGGTCTGGAATAGTGTAGGTATGGCTAGAGTGACGTGATCTGGAATGTTCTGTATCTAGAGGAGTTGAGTATTCGGTGGACTCCGATATAACACCTACTCGCTACCATGACGGGATCTAGGTGTGATAAATGAAATATGTGAAATAAGTAAATGAAATAGGGATATGAAATATGAGATAGAAACCGGGATTTGGAATCCGATGGATTCCAATGATTGACTTGGAGCCGGTGGAGTGGATGATGGACATGGTCCATGGAGTCTGCAGCATGATCATTACAGTATCCCCCCTTTAGCGTTCTTGCCCTCAAGAGCACAGATCCCGATGGCCAGGGGTACCGTGTGGAATTTGTGAGTGAGGTATCACGTGATTTTCACCTCTTGACTTGTAACCACCACCATCTCGGTGGTAGGAAATACTAGCTTACTTCTTTCTCCATTGCCTCTTACGATGACCGATACCTACCACCAATCAAAGACTCCCGAGGCATACGAGGCGCCCGCCACTCCTGAGGATTTGGAGGTTGATGAACTGTCGGCGTTCTACGCTGGCAGGGATAATGAGGAGGAGGCGTATCGGAGCACCATGGAGGCCCACAAATTGTGGGTGGCTGAGAAGTTGAAGGCGGAGAAGGCCGCAGCGGCCGCGGAGGCTGCGGAAAAGAAGGCCCATGAAAGGGCAAAAAAACTTCAAGAGCTGAAGTCGAGAAAGGAGGCGGAGGCCACGGCGAAGCAGGCGGAGGAGGAGAGGCTGGCCAGAGAGGCGGAGGAGCAGAGGGTAGCAGAAGAAAGGAGACTTGCTGCAGTGAAGCAGGCAGCAGAAAAGAAGAAAAAGGCGGTGGCTGCGGAGGCCAAAAAGAAACAGTTGGCTGGGATAGAGTCCGAGGCCACGCAAACACGGTGTTTGCTGCAAGAGCAAACCGAGTTGACAAAGAAGGCCGCAGAGGCTGCAGCTGCTGCTGCGCAGGCTGCCGAGGGGGATGATGAGGAGACCATGGAGAATGCGGGTGATGAAAAAGAGAAGGCGCGGGAAGAGTTGCGCCGCCGAAGGAAGGAAAAGGGAAAGGCGAGGGCGACTTTGGTCGGGGCTGCGGGCCCTTCAAAAAAGAGAAAACAGTTGACGAGGTCAGTGGTGGAGAGCGAGGAAGAGCCAACCGCAGGGCCGTCGGAGGAGCGGCCAGCTAAGAAGGCGAAGGGCAAGGGTGTGGAACGTGAAGAGTTCCACGGCTCCGGTAAGTGGACACGGAACTTAGTGGATTGGTTGCTGAGTTTTTATTGCAGATAAATGTGGGCGTTGTCGGGCCAACAGCGCCCGATGCATCATGTCCGCAACGATGAGGTCCTGTGAACGATGCAGGATCCGCAAGGCAAAGTGCCTTTGGACGGAGGAAGCGGAGCCGTCAGCATTGGAGGAGGTGGTTGGCTTGCTGCATAGCTTGCATGCGAGGTTTGACAACATGGAGGAAAGGTTGGAGAACCTGGAGAAGGAGATGGCGTCCGTCGGGGGTCGTGTTGATGACCTCATTGACGATTTCAAGGAAGGTGATGCCCTCGAGTATCCTCAAGACTTCGTATCGGCAGCGTCTGCAGAGGAGTGGACAGTGTCACTAGAGGAGCTTCGAGATTTGAAGGGGGCAACTCCAGAGGCCCTCCGTTGGGCGATGCGACTTCATTTGGATCAAGATTTCGCCCAGGTGTTTCACGCACACCTGTCTTCTGCGGAGTTCGATGGGCAAGATCCATTTGAACTTGCAAATATCACGTATTGGCACGGAAGCCACAGAGAGGGGGCGCTGGAGAAGCTGATCGCAGCCAGCAAGAGGTTTCGTGAGACCCGTGTGCAGTTTTACCGCCTCAGAGGGCTGCGTATTGAGTGGGTACTCTGGAAGGAGTACTTGAAGGGGGGCGAAGATTTTTTGGTGGAGGATTCTGACGGGGAGTTGGATGCGAATGAGGTGGCAAGGCCTGAGATGGCGCCGGAGTCCTTGGCAGAAGGAATACCTGGAATGGCAGAGTGGATGAAGAAGGTGAAGGGAAAAGGGAAGGAAGTGGACAGTGGAGAGGCCGGCGGGTCTGCGGACGCCTAGCTTCTTATGTATATTTTATATGGATATTTGTAGATAGTAGATGGATAGTAGATTGTGCCCGGAGGGGCATAAAAATGTATATTTTTTTTGATGATGATCTGAAAATGGTGTGAAGAAAGGATGAAGTCAAGAAACACGTCTGGCGGAGTCCGTTCCCGATTAGGCAATGAATTTGCAATAGTTTTCCAGAATGGAATTTGAAATTGGGGAGACGGATTCCAATGGGAACCAATGGAATGGCTGATCAAGAAGAAATAGGTGAGGTCTTGACTGAGACCTTGTGAATGGTGACCTTGGATAATGGTCCTGGTTTGTCTGGGTAACGACAATGGAAATCTTCAATGTAGTCTTCTGCGGAGAACTCTGTAGCAGGGATCCAGGCAAATTCTTCATCAGTACCTTCATAGCCCAACCATTGGACATGGTAGAGGAGTGGACAATGGAACCGATGGTCGAGTTTGGAATCAAGAATCTGTGTGATCTTGAATTGCTCTTCTCCATCGACTTCCACGGGAGGTGGAGGTGGCTGAGTGTGATTAGGAATGGTATTGATTTCCATGGGTTCCAACTGTGAGACATGAAATACAGGGTGAATGGAACGGAGATCCATGGGAAGTTTGAGCGTGAAGGAATGGGATCCAGGCTGAGCGATGATATTGAACGGTCTGAGGAACTTTTCAGAGAATTTCGCAGTAGGGCGAGTAGTCCTGATGTGTTTGGAGTTAAGGAAAACCTTGTCACCTATTTTGAAATCTGGAGCTGGGGACTGTCGTTTGTCTGCTTGGAATGTGTAACAAGACTGAGTGTGGGTGATTTTGTCTCTAAGGAATTGGTGAAGATCGTTGAAGTTGACTATGAAATCACGGGCCCAGGTGGAGTCGATGTTGCGTTCAGGGTACACTGTGATGTTAGGATGGTAATCCTTATTAGCGAAGAATGGAGAGATTCCGGTGGAAGCATTCAGAGCATTGTTGTATGTGAATTCGGCAATGGGTAGTAAGGTATCCCAATTGTCTTGTTGATATGAACAATAGATACAGATATATTGTTCAAGGGTTTGGTTAGCGCATTCAGTTTGTCTGTCAGCTTCTGGGTGATAACCAGAAGTGAAGTGAAGCTCCATATCAAGGGATTTGGCTAGGGCGCAAGTGAATTGGGAGACAAATTCGGAGCCACGGTTGGAAGTGATGTGGTTGGGAATGCCATGCTTGGAGAAGACATGGGTGACGAAGAGCTGAGCTAGCTCCGAGGAATTGACGGTGTCATGAGTGGGAATGAAAATGGCTTGTTTACTTGCATGGTCGATAATGACGAGAATGGCGGTGAATCTGTTGGATTCCAGGAGCTGTTCAATGAAGTCCATGGAGATGGAATCCCATGGCTGTTCTGGGACAGGCAAGGGTTTGAGTAAGCCAAATGGACGGTGTCTAGGTGTTTTGTTACGACCACAGGTAGTACAGGATTTGACATAGTGGCAAACGAATTCACGCATCTGTGGCCAGGTGTAATTCCGTCGGACTAATTTGAGAGTCCTGTTTTGACCGAAATGACCTGCCAGGATATGGTCATGATTGTTTTGGAGGACACAAAGACGGAGGTCCGCAGAATCTGGAACATAGATGCGATTGTCAAGGCGGAGTATTCCTGACTCGTCTACAGACCACCGGGAAGGATTGGAAGGGGAGGAAGCAAGGCGGAAACCTTCAGTCGCCGTGGAATCTGTGGGTTGTGCGAGCTTGATATCAGAATGTAATTGGTCTACATCCATGATTGCACTAGTGCGGAGTATGGGACCTTCAAGAAAAGTAGCACGGAGAGAAGTGGAGAGTTGCTCTTTAGTAAATACAGGGCGGAAATTGTGAGGATTGACTTGAGCATATTGACTATCCCCCTCTTTAGGTTAGACGTCCCATCGTCTAGTGAGTGCATCCGGTTTCCCACCTAATTTTCCTGGACGGAATCAGATAACAAGGTTGAACTGGGAAAGGAACTCGGACCAGCGGACTTGTCGGTGTGTCAGGACCTTGGTAGTAGAGAAGTACTCAAGGTTTTTGTGATCAGTAACGACGTTGATGGATTCCGTGGAGCCTTCGAGGTAATGATGCCAGTATTTAAAGGCTTCAAAGATGGCGAGAAGCTCTTTATCATGGGTATCGTAGTTGAGTTTGGCTCCATGGAGACTGCAGGACAAGAAGGATATAGGGTGAATTTCCCCATCATCAAGGTAGATGGAGAGGATAGCGGCAATAGCGTAGTTGGAGGCATCGGTTTCCACGACAAGTTGACGGTCAGGAATCCAATGGGTAAGGATAGGAGCATGAGTGAAAGCCTGTTTCAACTCGTTGAATGCTGCTAAGCATTTGTCGTCGAATTTCCACGGAATACCTTTGCATGTAAGATGTGTTAGGGGTAGAACAATCTCACTGTATTCGTAGATGAAACAGCGGTAGAAGTTAGCGAAACCAAGAAATGATTGGATATCTTTGACCTTCCACGGGATCGGCCAGTCAACAATAGCTTTGACTTTGTCTTCAGCCATTTGTAAGCCTTCAGGAGAGAGGATGTAGCCTAGATATTCCATGGAATCCCAATTGAATTCACATTTAGAACCCTTGCAGTAGAGCCCATTGGCTCGGAGTCTGCGTAGGACTTCACGTACATTCTTTCAGTGTTCTGCGGGATCATCGGAGTAGATGAGGATATCGTTGAGGTACACGACAACAGAGACATTGAGCATGTCTGCGAAAATGTCGTTGACGAAACGTTGGAAAGCCACTGGAGCATTGGTAAGACCAAATGGCATGACATGCCATTTGAAGGACCCATAGTGGGTATGGAATGCGGTTTTCCATTCATCTCCGTCGGCAATACGGACTAGATGGTAGGCATGGCAGAGGTCAAGTTTGGTATATATGCACATGGAACGTGCGGAGTCAAGAAGATCGGATATGAGGGGAAGTGGATAGCGGTCCTTTTTTGTGATGTTGTTAAGGCCGCGGAAGTCGACACAGAGTCTGAGTTCACCAGTTCCGGGACGATGCTTCAATAACCGCCCCATCCGTTCGTGCTAGCAGAGTCCGCGGAGAACAGATTGGGGGTAGTGTTGACATCGGATTGGCGGGTGGTGAAACCACTGTGAGTGTAGGTTTCCTGATGTGAGCGTTGTGTGGAGGCTGAGTCCTCGCCGAAGAGGGTATGATCCTCTTTTGATGCAGAGGCAGGAATGTCGCACATGGAGAGATGGGTTATGGGCAGAGCTGTGGAGGAGGATTGAGTTTGTGAGGGATCGAGGGTAGTGTTAGACATTCCTAAAAATTTCGACTCAAGGGTTTGAGTTTGAATATACTGTTAGGATCATGCCAATAGGAGGAAGTGAAAGGAATGCACGCCGTGGATTCCGCAGAGTGCGTGGGGCTTGGCGAAGCTATTAGCAACGTCACCCTTGGGTCAAAGCCCAAAGAAGGATTACGGATGGAGTCCGCAGGATTATGATCTGTAGGATCAAAGGTTAAGTCCAACTGCTATCGGAGTCCGCGGATGTAGGGAGGTGGATTATGGCTTGAAGGCCGAAGAGAGTGAGGACGAGAGTTATTGGGCTAAACCAAGTTGATATTTGAACTGAGGTATGTACTACTAAATATACAGCTTATATACTCAGACGGAGTCCGATGGGTCGGGGTCTGGAATAGTGTAGGTATGGCTAGAGTGATGTGATCTGGAATGTTCTGTATCTAGAGGAGTTGAGTATTCCGTGGACTCTGATATAACATCTACTTGCTACCATGACGGGATCTAGGTGTGATAAATGAAATATGTGAAATAAGTAAATGAAATAGGGATATGAAATATGTGATAGAAACCAGGATTTGGAATCCGATGGATTCCAATGATTGACTTGGAGCCGGTGGAGTGGATGATGGACATGGTCCGTGGAGTCCACGGCATGATCGTTACATGGTCCACCAGCTGGCCCACCAAACCCAGGTGGCCCTGGGGGTCCCAGGGGACCAGGCGGTAACCCTCCTAATCCTCCCAATCCCGATCCCAACGACGAGAACCACCTCATGATGGAATTCATGAACCTCCTCCACAGCCTTACCCGCCAAGCCAACAACCTGCCTCAGCAGATAGTCCATACCAAAGTCAAGGCACCGGACACCTTCGACAGAGCAGATCCGTGGAAACTCAAAGTGTTCATCGTCTCCCTGCAGTTGAACTTCAATGACAGGCCCAATGCATTCACCGCGGACACCGCCAAAGTCAACTATGCCATCTCCTTCCTCTCCGGTGTCGCCCTTGACTGGTTCAAACTGGATATCCTCCACCCCAATCAAGCCAATCCTCCTGCTTGGGTGTACTCCTATGCCACCTTCCTCTCGGAGCTCTGTACCAATTTTGGTCTGTTCGATGCCGTCAGAGATGCTGAAGATGAACTCAACAATCTTCGCATGCGCGACAGAGACAGGATCATGAAGTATGTAGTAAGCTTCAATCAACATGCCGCCATCATCGGTTAGGGCGACAACTCCCTCCATCATGCCTTTTACCATGGACTTTGCTCACGGATCAACAATGACATGGCTCACCATGGAAAACCCAACAACCTCCACAATATGTGGACCCTTGCCCAGGAGCTTGACCCTCGCTACTGGACTAGGAAAGCTGAGGTCTCCAGGGAAAACCGTGACCGGCCCTCCACCTCCTCCACCTTCAAACCTAAGGGTTCGGGTTCTAACTTGAGCTCTTCCAACAACTCCATGGCCCCGAAGTCCTACGGTTCCACTGCGGGTTCATCATCTTCCTCTTCTACCTCTGGCTCCACAGGTGCCTCCAAGAAGCCCTACGCTGACAAGCTAGGCAAGGACGGTAAGCTCACACCTGAGGAAAAGGAACGCTGCCACAAGAATGACCTCTGCATGTTCTGTGGCAACAAACACAAGACCGAGGACTGCAACAAGCAAACATCCGCGGCTTCCGCGCATGGACGTGCAGCTAAGGTCTCTGACCCTACTCCTGCCTCTGTTGATTCGGCTCCTTCGGAGTCGGAAAAATAGAGAGCAACCCTGCTTCCTCCATGCAAGGACAGGGTTGCATTGACTGCCATTGCATTTCGGAGATTGTAACCCTCAACACCGCCGCTCTTTCCAACTATTCTCTTAGCATATCCCTATCCAGTGAAATCGGCTCCGGATCTCCTATATCCACAATCCTACATTTTCTAGCTCTAGTCAATTCTGGTTCCTGCCATTGCTTCATCAACTCGAAGTACATTAACAATCACAACATCCCTACCAACTCCATTCCTCCTGTACAACTTCAGCTTCTCGACAGCTCTGCCGGATCGCACATCTCACAATCTGTTACTCTCTCTGTACGATTCCCATCGGGAGATATCATTCATATTGACTTCTATGTCACATGTCTTGATTCATCTTGTAACCTCGTTCTGGGATACAACTGGCTCTCCCGCTACAATCCATTGATTGACTGGGCAAAGCACAGTATCACTTTCCGTTCAAAGCTATTTGGTGTGTCTGTTCCAGACATTTCCACAGCCTCTGATGCATCAGTGCAAGCTCGCAAGGACCCCTCAGGTCCTATCCCATCCAAACCACCTCCGAGATCCCGACAGACTCCGCCAGCATATGAACCTATCTACTCATACCTGTCCATCCCATCATTTTCTGCTTCGGTCGCCCCCAAAATATCTATCATTTCCGCGGCTGCTTTCATACGAGCTTGCGCAGAGGAGGGTGCACAACAGTTCACACTCCAACCTTCTATGCCAAGTGTCAGTGGCTAGGCTGCTTCCACGGCTCTGCCGGATTTGTCTGATGTTCCACCGGAGTATCATGACTTTGCTGATGTGTTCAGTGACTCTCTCTCAGAGAAACTCCCTGAGCATCGTCCTTATGATCTCAAGATCAACCTTGAGGAAGGCTCCTCACCTCTGCTCGGACCCATCTATTCCCTCTCCGAATCCGAACTCAAAGCCTTATGCGAGTTTATCAACGATAATGTCCGTAATGGTTTCATCTCTCCCACATGTTCTCCCCACGGAGCTCCAGTGCTCTTTGTCAAAAAGAAAACTGGTGAACTCAGACTCTGTGTCAACTTCCATGGCCTTAACAAAATCACTAAAAAGGACCGCTATCCACTTCCCCTCATATCCGATCTTCTTGACTCCACGTGTTCCGCGCGCATATATACCAAACTTGACCTCTGCCATGCCTACCATCTAGTCCGTATTGCCAATGGAGATGAATGGAAAACCGCATTCCGTACCCGCTATGGGTCCTTTGAATGGCACGTCATGCCATTTGGTCTCACCAATGCTCCCGCAGCTTTCCAACGCTTTGTCAACGACATTTTTGCAGACATGCTCGATGTCTCTGTTGTCGTGTACCTCAACGATATCCTCATCTACTCCGACGATCCCGCAGAACACTGAAAGAATGTACGTGAAGTCCTACACAGACTCCGAGCCAATGGGCTCTACTGCAAGGGTTCTAAATGCGAATTCAATTGGGATTCCATGGAATATCTAGGCTACATCCTCTCTCCTGAAGGCTTACAAATGGCTGAAGACAAAGTCAAAGCTATTGTTGACTGGCTGATCCTGTGGAAGGTCAAAGATATCCAACCATTTCTTGGTTTTGCCAATTTCTACTGCCGTTTCATCTACGAATACATTGAGATTGTTCTACCTCTAACACATCTTACACACAAAGGTATTCTGTGGAAATTTGATGACAAATGCTTAGCTGCATTCAACAAGTTGAAACAGGCTTTCACTCATGCTCCTATCCTTACCCATTGGATTCCCAACCATCAACTTGTCATGGAAACCGATGCCTCCGACTACGCTATTGCTGCTATCCTCTCCATCTACCTTGATGATGGGGAAATTCACCCTATATCCTTCTTGTCCTGCAGTCTCCATGGGGCCGAACTCAACTACGATACCCATGATAAAGAGCTTCTTGCCATCTTTGAAGCCTTTAAATACTGGTGTCATTACCTCGAAGGCTCCGCGGAATCCTTCAATGTTGTTACTGATCACAAGAACCTTGAGTACTTCTCTACTACCAAGGTCCTGACACACCGACAAGTCCGCTGGTCCGAATTCCTTTCCCAATTCAACCTGGTTATCCGATTCCGTCCAGGAAAACTAGGTGGGAAACTGGACGCACTCACTAGACGATGGGACGTCTACCCTAAAGAGGGGGATAGTCAATATGCTCAAGTCAATCCTCACAATTTCTGCCCTGTATTTACTCAAGAGCAACTCTCCGCTTCTCTCTGCGCTACTTTTCTTGAAGGTCCCGTACTCCGCACTAGTGCAATCATGGATGTAGACCAATTACATTCTGATATCAAGCTTGCACAACCTGCGGATTCCACAGCGACTGAAGGCTTCCGCCTTGCTTCTTCCCCTTCCAATCCTTCCCGGTGGTCTGTAGACGAGTCAGGAATACTCCACCTTGACAACCGTATCTATGTCCCAGATGCTGCAGACCTCTGTCTTCGTGTCCTCCAAGACAATCACGACCATATCTTGGCAGGTCATTTCGGTCAAAACAGGACTCTCGAATTAGTCCGACGGAATTACACCTGGCCACATATGCGTGAATTCGTTCGCCACTATGTCAAATCCTGTACTACCTGTGGTCGTAACAAAACACCTAGACACCGTCCATTTGGCTTACTCAAACCCTTGCCTGTACCAGAACAGCCATGGGATTCCATCTCCATGGACTTCATTGAACAACTCCCGGAATCCAACGGATTCACTGCCATTCTCATCGTTATCGACTGTGCAAGTAAACAAGCCATTTTCATTCCCACTCACGACACCATCAATTCCTTGGAGCTAGCTCAGCTCTTCGTCACCCATGTCTTCTCCAAGCATGGCGTTCCAAATCACATCACTTCCGACTGCGGCTCTGAATTTGTCTCCCAATTCACTCGTGCCCTAGCCAAATCTCTTGATATGGAGCTTCACTTCACTTCTGGTTATCATCCAGAAGCCAACGGACAAACTGAACGCGCTAACCAAACCCTTGAACAATATATCTGTATCTATTGTTCATACCAACAAGACAATTGGGACACCTTACTACCAATTGCCGAATTTGCATACAATAATGCTCTGAACGCTTCCACCAGAATATCTCCATTCTTTGCTAATAAGGGTTACCATCCTAACATCATGGTGTACCCTGAATGCGACATCGCTTCCGCTCGGGCCCGCAATTTCATAGTCAACTTCAATGATCTTCACCAATTCCTTAGAGACGAAATCACTCATGCTCAGTCTCGTTACAAAGTCCAAGCAGACAAACGACGGTCCCCAGCTCCAGATTTCAAAGTAGGTGACAAGGTTTTCCTTAACTCCAAACATATCAGGACTACTCGCCCTACTGCGAAATTCTCCGAGAAATTCCTCGGAACGTTCGATATCATTGCTCAGCCTGGATCCCACTCCTTCACACTCAAACTCCCCACGGATCTCCGTTCCATTCACCCTGTATTTCACATCTCACAGTTGGAACCCATGGAAATCAATACCATCCCTAATCGCACCCAACCACCTCCACCTCCTGTGGAAGTCGACGGAGAAGAGCAATTCAAGATTGCACAGATTCTTGATTCCAAGCTCGACCGTCGGTTCTGTTGTCCACTCCTCTATCGTGTCCAGTGGTTGGGCTACGAAGGTACTGATGAAGAATTTGCCTGGATCCCCGCTACAGAGTTCTCCATGGAAGACTACATTGAAGACTTCCATCGTCATTACCCCGACAAACCAGGACTGTTATCCAAGGTCACCATTCGCAAGGTCTCAGTCAAGACCTCATCTATTTCTTCTTGATCAGCCATTCCATTGGTTCCCGTCGGAATCCGTCTCCCCAATTTCAAATTCCATTCTGGAAAACTATTGCAAATTCATTGCCTAATCAGGAATGGACCCCATCGGACGTATTTCTTGACTTCACACTTTATTCACACATTTTTTAAAACAGCAAGAAAACCATCTACATTTTATGCCCTCCGGGCGCAATCTACTATCCATCCACTATCTACAAATATCCACATAAAATATACATAAGGAGCTAGGCACTAAGCGTCCGTGGAACCGCCGGCTTCTCCACTCTCTACCTCCTTGTCCTTTCCCTTCCCTTTGACCTGTTGCACCAAGTCCGCTATACCCGGTGCTCCGTTGGCCCCAGACTCTGGCAACATCTCTGCCCTGACCTCCTCATCCTCCTCCAATTCTCCTTCGGAATCCTCCACCAAGAACTCCTCACTACCCTTCAGGTACTCCTTCCACAGCACCCATTCCTTCCGGTGGCCTCCAATGTCATAGAACTTTGTACGAGCGTCCCTAAACCTCGTGCTGGCTGCGATCGCCCATTCCAAGTCACCATTGCCATGGTTTCCATGCCACAATTCCATGTTGGCGAGTTCAAACAGATCTTGACCGTTGAACTCCGTGGATGTCATGTGGGCATACCACACTTGGGCAACATCCTGATCGAGGCGCAAGTGCATCACCCGCTGGAGAGCCTTGGGGTTGGCACCTGTGAGTTCTCCCAACTCCTCCCTCGACACCTTCCACTCCTCCACGGATGCCGCTGGAATAAAATCCCTCGGATATTCCAACGTGTCTCCTTCCTTGAAATCATCCACCAAGTCATCCACATGGCCTCCGACAGCCTCCAAACCCCTCTCAATCCTCGCCATCCAGTCCTCCATCTCGGCAAACCTCGCATGCAAGTCCTGCAACAAGTCCACGACTTGCTCAAGTGCCGATGGCTCCGCTTCCTCCATCCACAAACATTTCGCCTTGTGTATCCTGCATCGCTCACAGGACCTCATAGTTGTTGACATAATACATTGGGCGCTGTCGGCCCAACAACGCCCACATTTCTCTAAAAAACAAAACAATTTCAGCAACCAAAATAAGAAATCCCAAGTCCACTCACTGGAACCATGGAACTCACCACAATCCGCAGCCTTCCCCTTCGCCTTCTTATTGGGCCTTTCATCCGATGGCCCCGCGGTTCGCTCTTCCTCACTATCTTCGATCACCGACCGAGTCAATCGCTTTCTCTTCCTTGACTCCGTGGCCCCGGTCACCCTTGCCTTTCCTTTTTCCACCCTTTTATGGCACAACTCTTCCCGTGCCTTCTCCTTCTCAACAACCACATTCTCCACGGTCTCCTCATCCTCATCCCCTTCTGCTGCCTTCGCCGCTGCCTCCGCTGCCTGCCTTGCGGCTAACTCCGCCTGCTCTTTCAAAAGGCGCCTTGTCCACGCCACCTCCTCCTTGGCCTCTGCCAACCTTTTTTGTTCGGCCTCCACGGCCACAGCTTCCTCCCTCTTCTTTTCCTCTACCTCCTTTGCTATTCTCTCCTCCTCCACCCGCTTTGCCACGGCCTCCGCCTCCTTTCTCGACTTCAGCTCCTGAAGTTTCCTTGCCCTTTCACAGGCCTTCTTTTCTGTGGCCTCCACGGTGATCCGATAGGCCTCCTCTTTGTGATCCCTGCCAGCATAGAATGCCGACAGTTCCTCGACCTCCAATTCCTCCGGAGTGGCAGGCGCAGCACATGCCTCCGGCATCCGTGACCGTTGGTATTCACTAGTCATCGTCAGGAGCAGCGGAGAAAGAGTTGAGAAAAAAGCACAGAGGTTTTCCTACCACCGAGATGATGGTGGTAACAAGTTAAGAGGTGAAAATCACGTGATATCACACTCACAAATTCCACGCAGCACCCCTGGCCATCGGGATCTGTGCTCTTGAGGGCAAGAACGCTAAGGGGGGGATACTGTAATGATCATGCCGCAGACTCCATGGACCTCACCCATCGTCCACTCCACCGGCTCCAAGTCAATCATTGGAATCCGTTGGATTCCAAATCCCGGTTTCTATCTCATTTCATATCTCTATTTCATTGACCTATTTCACATATTCATTTATCACACGTAGAACCCATCATGGTAGCGAGTAGGTGTTATATCGGAGTCCACGGAATACTCGACTCCTCTAGATACAGAACATTCCAGATCACGTCACTCTAGCCATACCTACACTATTCCAGACCCCGACCCGTCAGACTCCATCTTAGTATATAAGCTGTACATTTAGTAGTACATACCTCAGTTTGAATATCAACTTGGTTTAGCCCAATAACTCTCGTCCTCACTCTCTTTGGCCTTCAAGCCATAATCCATCTCTCTACATCCGTGGACTCCGATAAGCCGTTGGACTTAACCTTTGATCCTAGAGATCATAATCCCACAGACTCCGTCCGTAATCTTTCTTTGGGCTATGACCCAAGGGTGATGTTGCTAATAGCTTCGCCAAGCCCCACACACTCCGCAGAATCCACGGCATGCATTTCTTTCACTTACTCCTATTGGCATGATCCTAACAAAGGTGTCTGGTGCCTTGACTTTGGTACGGACTATCTGCTGAGGCGGGTTGTTGGCTTGGCAGGTAAGGCCACAGAGGAGGTTCATGAATTCCATCATGAGGTGGTTCTCATCGTTAGGATCAGGATTGGGAGGATTAGGAGGGTTACCGCCAGGATTTGGTGGACCAGCTGGTAGACCGGGGCACCGCGGATTGCGCGGGTTGCAATTGCGATTGCTAGGGGACTCTGGTTGACCATCGCTGTCACTGGGATCCCCATTGTCACCCTCTTCCTCGACTGGGAAGAGAGGCTGTGTGTGTGGGGTTTCCGGGATGATGCTTCGATAACCACCCCATCCGTTCGTACTAGCAGAATCTGCAGAGAACAGATTGGGAGTGGTGTTGACATCGGATTGGCGGGCAGTGAAGCCACTGTGAGTGTAGGTTTCCCTATGTGAACATTGTGTGGAGGCTGAATCCTCACCGAAGAGGGTGTGATCCTCTTTCGATGCAGAGGCAGGAATGTCACGCATGGAGAGACGGGTTACGGGCGGAGCCGTGGAGGAGGATTGAGTTTGTGAGGGATCGAGGGTAGTATTAGACATTCCTAAAAATTTCAACTCAAGGGTTTGAGTTCGAATATACTGTTAGGATTGTGCCAATAGGAGTAAGTGAAAGGAATGCACACCGTGGATTCCGTGGAGTGCATGGGGCTTGGCAAAGCTATTAGCAATGTCACCCTTGGGTCGAAGCCCAAAGAAGGATTACGGACGGAGTCCATGTGATTATGATCTCTAGGATCAAAGGTTAAGTCCAACGGCTATCAGAGTCCGCAGACGTAGAGATGGATTATGGCTTGAAGGCCAAAGAGAGTGAGGACGAGAGTTATTGGGCGAAACCAAGTTGATATTCAAACTGAGGTATTTACTACTAAATGTACAGCTTATATACTAAGATGGAGTCTGACAGGTCGGGGTCTGGAATAGTGTAGGTATGGCTAGAGTGACGTGATCTGGAATGTTCTGTATCTAGAAGAGTCGAGTATTCCATGGACTCCGATATAACACCTACTCGCTACCATGATGGGTTCTAGATGTGATAAATGAAATATGTGAAATAATTAAAATGAAATAGAGATATGAAATATGAGGTAGAAACCGGGATTTGGATTCCGACGGATTCTGATGATTGACTTGGAGCCGGTGGAGTGGATGATTGGATGAGGTCCGTGGAGTCCACAGCATGATCGTTACAGGAGTCCACAGTACAAGCACTACAAGCCTCAATCCAAGCCTTGATGCTACAGGTTCAGACACTATCCTCGAAGAGAAACAACGTCCAACGATCGGACAAGTCACATACCCAGAACGATGTGTGCAAAGGAATAGGCCACAACCTCAAAGAATGTTGGAAATTAGGGGGGTGGCAGGCAGGGCCAATATCTGCCATGGTGGAAGGGTAAACGGGACACACCAATCCCGAGTTCCGCAAACCTAGCAACCGCAAACCTGCCCAATTCTGAGGCTGGTTCCATATATGCAAATGTAATGCCACTGAATGTGGATGTCAACAATGAAACATTGGATGTGATCGAAAGAGCTCTGAAAGATGACATGGCACTGGTGGTCAATAATACTGGTAAAGGAACAGTAGACAACTCACGATTGTATGGAGACTCAGGGGCGTCAACCCACTTCATCCCAAACAGAGAATGTTTCTTCCACTACATGCCTCTAGGCGAAACATCAGGAAGTTTGTCAAAGGCTGGAGCATTGCTGAATATCCAAGGAGTCAGAACCGTAGTGCTGAAAGCAATAGTCAACGGATCACCCAACGTATACACACTCAGCAAAGCTCTACACTGTCCCAACATATCCGCTGAAGAGCTGTCTGAGTGCACAGAGCTAGAAATGCAACAGCGTCGAAGACACTGATCACACCCACACCCAACACTACACACACAAACACACTCAAGTTTGTGGGGGGATTCTAATGCGATGAAAGTAGCGAACCAATACAATTGAATTCTCAATATCTCTAAGATACACGTGCAGCAATAGCGCTCGTATAATATCTAGACTTCTCTAAGTCCAAAGGCTTTTCTCAAGAACAAGAGGGTGCGACTTCCGTCGCCGGGCCTCAAGGCAAGGGTGTATAACACAATACAACTTCGTCAAACGTCTCCACAACTTTCTAGCAGTCGCTCGGGACTCTAATAACCACTGCACACAATCAATAACACCCTAAACACCACTTAAACAACTGCGCTCGAAGCAGAAACCAATTCCTATTAAATTCAACACACTAATAAACCTTGCGCGTCACGCGCTAAACCAAAACCTTTGCAAACACGTGGAGAAGTGTCTACACTGACACAAAATTCTGAAACTTCCACAAGAGCCACAGGGTTTGAACCTACGCGCTCGAGCTTCCAACCGATCGTAGATTCACAGGATTCGAACCTATGCAATCCAGAGAAACCCCGTCCGACAAGCCAAAGGGTTTGAACCTCTGTGCCTGTAATGCCTCGCGTCACACAAATGCCCTCAAGAACTCGAAAGGGTGACCTTCAAGACACCGTACTCTTATTCTCTCACAGAGCGCAAGTCAAACTGAAACCAGACTCTCTGCATGGAGTGCCGCGCTATTTTCTTCTCTAAGCACGCGACTTAAATCACACAATAGATATCTGATATGGGTTGTATTCTCTCTCGAAGTTCCTAGCTACTCTAAGTGCTAGAGTGCGTGGCTGAAAAGCTTTGCACTGTTACACCGTGGGCTCGAAACTTGTACTCTACATCTACACTACAGTATTTATACAATTCTACATCATACACGTCGATACAACTTAATACAGTACTGTTACAACCTCGGAACATTATTCTTCACAATGCGCGCGCGTTGTTATAGCATGCCCAGGGCTGGACACTTGGTTGTAGGCCTATCTCGAGACCAGATTCTGTTTCCTCATGGTTGATACTCCACTCGCACTGCATTCTATATGTTGGCATGTCACTCGTCATTTCCTCGGAGGATACTTGGAGTGACAACCAATCATATACACTGTATCTCATTCTAATGTTGAGTTTCTAGTTTTCTCTGGTTGGTGGGGGATACCCGTGGTAAGCCTAGGCACTGCGCTCTTTGGCGAAACTGGGTTCTCTCGGAGTTATCTATACTCAGGCATTATTTGGGACACGCGCGCGTGTGCCGCGTGATCAGGGCCCTGTGTGTCATCAATCAATGTGTCATGTAGTTCTCTTGGGATCAGGCATGTCTTTTATTACATCTGCGGATCATGTATGCAATCTGTTCATAGTGCATTCAGTATCGAGTGCTGAGCTCTTGTACTTAGTGTGACCTCAATGAAGTATCATACTAAGTTAGAGCATGCACTCTACCAATAGTCACTTCAGACTTGCGCGCACATGCACGCGTTGTTATACCGCGCGCTATGTTGTTATCACTGCGCTCTATGGCTATTTTTATACATGCGCGCAATGTGCATGGCAGATCAATCCTTCTCATATCATGTCTGTCTCTCATCCATTCATTGGAGCATGTATCTGATCTGCCTCTAGTGTATTCAATATCAAGTGCTGAGCTCTCATACTTAGTGTGACCTCAACCAGTATCATTCTAAGTTAGAGTATGCACTCTACTAATTGTCACTCGAGGTCGTACTGTGTGCGACTCGGTATCGTGCTCCATACATATATTACTGCACTCTGTGTGTTTGACACTGCGCTCTATGCATAGAGTATTGCGCTCTTTCTGTATTTTGTGTTACCTCAGTAACTAGCCCTTATACCATGTATGTATTCATACATATCGCAAAATTACACGGGTAGACACGTTGCGAGCGTGTCACCGCAAACCTGATCTCAATAAGCAGGCTAGACAAAGAAGGATGGTCGGTGACCTTCGGTGGAGGCCAAGCAATGTTCAAGGACAAGAACAGAATACCCCAGTTCAATGCGATGATGATAAATGACCTGTATGCAATCAACAGCATACTACTATGCAGCGAAGAATATACAGCACTCACTGCAAGATCATTAGAGGTTGCCGTGCCTATAGAGACATGGCATATGAGATTCGCCCTTATGGGAACTGGCCGAATCTCAGAGTTGCGAAAGAAATCACTGGTGGACGGGCTGAACATAAAAGAAGGTGAACAAGCTGGGGGAAGATGCGAACCGTGCATAATTGGGAATCAAAAGAGACGCCCATTTGATGCTGACATGGAGTCTGAGATGGTGATACTAGCACGGGTGATGCTGGACATATGGGGACCTGCTCATGTCTGATCTATTGGCGGTGCCAGATATGTGTTAGTATTTGCTGATGATGTGACATCACGCTGAACCCCATATTATTTATTGGACTGAAGAGCAGAAACCACACTGGAAGCTCTCAATCCGTTCACAGCCATGGCGGAAAGACAAACAGGGAAGAAACTCAAGAAAATAAGATGCAATAACGAGTTTCGAAGCGAGCTATGGAAGGAATGGAGCATAGAGAGGGGAGTCATCATCAAATTCATGGCACCATATTTGTCTGCAGCCAATGGGATGGCTGAGAGAACGATTGGAATCATATTCGGGATGGTCCGCATTCTACTACTAGAAGCAAGAATGTCCGATAGATGGTGGGCCAAGGCTTGCAACTACGTGATCAAAGCTGGAAACCTGCTTCCCACATCGTGTCACCCTGGCAAGGTTCCTGAGGAAGGATGGTCTGGAAAAAGGCAATCAGTGGCGCACCTATGAGTCTGGGGGTCCACATGCTACATGAAAATTCCGGCAGCAAAAGGACATAGCAAGTTATCACCACATGGGCAAAAAGGCAGGTTAGTAGGCTTGGCAGGGCATGGAACCTACAGAATCCTCCTGGACGGCATACCTGGCAACAAGATAATAATATCTAGAGATGTTATATTCAAAGAGCTAGCTCCGACACATACCGTTTCTTCTCGCGAGGGGGAGATCATGTATGAAAACATTATTGAACCACTCAACAAAACGATCGAAAATCAAACACAGCCACTGATCAATAATATCGATCACAATCAAACTTGCATGCAACCACAAGCCAAAGAACAAACACACCCATCTCAACACCCCACCCAGATACCTAAACCACCTGCCAATATCCAAACACAACAAACACCGATGAATACATCAAATCATCCGTCACGCATACCAAAGCCAACTAGAGCCATCCTTGAATCCAATGAATACACACAATGTGCAGCCGAAGCCAAATTGAAAGGAAACAATTGGGCCAATGACAATTCAGTACCATTGCTCCCAGACGATGAAGATGTAGAAGATATTGTTGCACTAAAGGCATCGGAGATCAGTAATATCGTTGACAGACATGACATGTGGGTACCAAACAATTATCACGAGGCTATGACCAAAGATAGGATCTGGAAACCAGCCATGGATGCCAAAATTCGTCGAATGGAAGAGAGAGACATGTGGCGAGTTGTACCAAAAGAACCATGGATGCATGTAATCGACACGAGATGGATGTTCGACAAAAAGGTAGATGGAGACACAGCCAAACTCATCAAACGACGGGCAAGACTTGTGGTAAAAGGATTCACACAGATCAAAGGCTTACACTACTATGACTCGTTCACCACCATTGTGTGCTACAAGTCATTACGGATGTTCTTCACAATCATTGCTGCACACGCGCTAAAATTCTGGCTTATAGACTTTGTCAGCGCATACTTAAATGCAGAACCACAAGGGGAAAATTATGTATCATTGCCCCAGGGATATGAAGATGTGGTCACGAGGGATTACCCAAAAGGTGAATACGTCCTACAGATGATGAGAGCGATGTACGGGACGATGGATGCAGGGAACGCATGGTTCCACAAGCTCAACAATACCCTGGTCGCCCAAGGACACAAGCAGTCCCGAGCAGACCCATGTGTACGGCTATTAAAGAATGGGTCAGAACAAACTTACACATGTATGTATATGGATGACGTATCTGGTGCATCAACCTCAGAGGAGAAAGGAAAATGAGTCTGGAAGAAGATTGGGGAGGTTTACGAGATCAAGGACCTGGGAAAACACAATAGTGTGCTCGGTATGACCATGGAATTCAATGAAGATGCCGGTACTGTCTCAATCCATCAGAGAAATCTGATACTGAAGACCCTAGAGATGTTCAGCATGTCGGAATGCAAACCAAAAGCCACACCACTGCCAGTAGGAAGCGTGATGAATTTAGAGACCCAGCCTCAACCAATTCCCAATGTGGATAAAGAGTATATGGGAGATAAAGATTACCATGGGGTACTCGGATCTCTTGACCACATCACAAATGGAACACAGCCAGATATATTGTTCGCTACCAACTACCTCCAACGTTATGCATCTGATGCTCATCCCATCCATTGGAGTCATGCAATGCATGTACTCACCTACCTAAAGGGGACTATCGAGTATAGGGTCACTTACAACTGAGGAAGTGCTGATGACGATGGCCTAACTCTGATTGGGTATGTGGACTTGTCTCACGGCAATGACAGAACATCTGGCAAGTCCACAATGGGGTATGTCTTCACGATGGCAGGTGGTCCGGTGTCCTGGAGTTCTCGCTCGCAAAAACGAGTGGCCTTATCAACATCGGAAGCTGAATATGTCGCCACAGTACATGGTGGTCAACAATCGCTATGGATGGGATCTTTCTTAGACAAAATCGAATTATCCAAGGATAGGCCATACCCAATAAATTGCGACAATAATTCAGTGATAAGCCTCACACAGAACACCAAAGGACATGGGAAGTCAAAACACTTTGCCATGGACTATCACTGGATCTGAGATAGCGTGCAACTAGGCGAAATAGATGTGTGATACATATCATTGGAGGAATACCTGGCAGATATATTCATGAAAAGCATACCTAAACCTCGAGCTTTGGAATTACTCTGAAAGATGGGTATGACAAGGGTATAGAGATCCTATGGGCATAGGATTCAGGGGGAGTGTTGAGAATGAATCCTAACCCTTCGTCATAAGTGTCTATTTCACCATATGAACTTACCTTATATAGATTCATTGCCCCTCTTTTCGTAGTATAAATTCTCTACTGTTCTGTCCCACACTTCAGTTGATCATACTATGACATGTGACTTACTGAAGTGCGTATCTTATTTATTCAACCACTATATCATTTACTTATGCTACCTTGTTACAGTCATTGTACTCTTAACAGGTAGCTACACAATACTAGTTGATCATACTACAATGTGTGACTTACTGAATCATTGTACTCTTAACAAGCACTCATCAAGGTTTTCCATCCATTTCACTGGGTATCGGAGGCCCCAAGAGGGGAAAAAGAATAAAGAAATACCTGCCTTGAATGGCTCTGATACAAATAGCCTTAAAAGGCAACCAAGGTCACATCTGCCCCTATCCACAGACAGGAGACAAATTCTACCCCTATTTGCACCCAGATCCACCTCTATCTGCATGGTGATGATAGATCCACCTATCAAAAGCCTGTCATAGGCATCCATCGGCACACCACATCGGTGTGATGTTCACGGAACAGGTGGCCACTGGGCAGATAGTCTACACTCCAACTGTTTGGCCAGCTGTCCCTTCCTGCTACCATAGTGACTGTGAGTGAGTGGTACCCAGCATCTGACAAGAGGCATTGCACCTATAGTAATGGCAAAATATTGGGAAATCCAAAAATGTGCACTCACATGGATGTGTGGCTCACAGCATTGGGTCTCTGGGATGATGTTTTAGTAACCACACAATCCATTCAAACTGGCAAAATTCATGGAGAACAGATTGGGTGTGGTGTTCACATCAGATTGGCAGATGGTGAAACCACTGTGGTTGTAGGTTTCTCTATGGAGACACTTTGTGGAGGCAGAGTCCTCACCAAAGAGATTTTGATCTTCTTTTGACATGGAGGCAGGAATGTTGTTCATAGAAAGACAAGAAACAGCTGGGGCTGCAGAGGACAATTGAGTTTGTGAGGGTTCAAGGATTGTGTTAGACATGTCTAAAAATTTTGACTCAAGGGCTTGAGCTTGAATATACTGTTAGGATCATGCCAATAGAATGAAGTAAGAGGAATGCATGCTGTGGAATCCACAGAGTGTGTGGGAGCTTGGTGAAGCTATTAGCAAAATCACCCTTGGGTCGAAGCCCAAAGAAGGATTATGGACAGAGTCCATGGGATTATGATGACTAAGGTCAAAGATGAAGTCCAGGGGTATTGGAGTCTACAGACATAGAAAGAGATGGACTTAGGCTTGAAGGCCAAGAGAGTAAGGACAAGAGTATTGGGCTAAACCAAGTTGATATTCATACTGAGGTATGTACTACTAAATGTACAGCTTATATACTAAGATGGAGTCTGACAGGTTGGGGTCTGGAATAATGTAGGTATGGCTAGAGTGATGTGATCTGGGAGGTTCTGTATCTAGAGGAGTTGAGTATTCCATAGGCTCCAATATAACACCTACTTGCTATCGTGATGGGTTCTAGGTGTGATAAATGAACTATGTGAAATTAGTAAATGAAATAGGAATATGAAATATGAGATAGAAACCAGGATTCAGAATCCAATGGATTCCGATGATTGACTTGGAGCCATTGGACTTTGTAACGATCATGCCGCAGACTCCACGGACCATGTCCATCATCCACTCCACCGGCTCCAAGTCAATCATCGGAATCCATCGGATTCCGAATCCTGGTTTCTATCTCATATTTCATATCCCTATTTCATTTACTTATTTCACATATTTCATTTATCACACCTAGATCCCGTCATGGTAGCGAGTAGGTGTTATATCGGAGTCCACGGAATACTCAACTCCTCTAGATACAGAACATTCCAGATCACATCACTCTAGCCATACCTACACTATTCCAGACCCCGACCCATCGAACTCTGTCTTAGTATATAAGCTGTACATTTAGTAGTACATACCTCAGTTCAAATATCAACTTGGTTTACCCCAATAACTCTCGTCCTCACTCTCTTTGGCCTTCAAGCCATAATCCATCTCTACATCCGCGGACTCCAATAGCCGTTGGACTTAACCTTTGATCCTAGAGATCATAATCCTGCGGACTCTGTCCGTAATCCTTCTTTGGGCTTCAACCCAAGGGTGACATTGCTAATAGCTTCGCCAAGCCCCACGCACTCCACGGAATCCACAGTGTGCACTCCTTTCACTTACTCCTATTGGCACAATCCTAACAGTATATTCGAACTCAAACCCTTGAGTTGAAATTTTTAGGAATGTCTAATACTACCCTCAATCCCTCACAAACTCAATCCTCCTCCATGGCTCCGCCTGTAACCCGTCTCTCCATGCGTGACATTCCTGCCTCTGCATTGAAAGAGGATCACACCCTCTTCGGCGAGGATTCAGCCTCCACACAATGTTCACATAGGGAAACCTACACTCACAGTGGCTTCACCGCCCGCCAATCCGATGTCAACACCACTCCCAATCTGTTCTCTGCAAATTCTGCTAGTATGAACGGATGCGGTGGTTATCGAAGCATCATCCCGGAAACCCCGCACACACAGCCTCTCTTCCCAGTCGAGGAAGAAGGTGACAATGGGGATCCCAGTGACAGCGACGGTCAACCAGAGTCCCCTAGCAATCGCAATCGCAACCCGTGCAATCCGCGGCGCCCTGGTCCACCAAATCCCGGTGGCCCTGGGGGTCCCAGGGGTCCTGGCAGACCAGGCAGTAACCCTCCTAATCCTCCTAATCCCGATCCCAATGACGAGAACCACCTCATGATGGATTTCATAAACCTCCTCCATGGTCTTACCTGCCAAGCCAACAACTCGCCTCAGCAGATAGTCCGTACCAAAGTCAAGGCACCAGACACCTTCGACAGAGCAGATCCATGGAAACTCAAAGTGTTCATCGTCTCCCTGCAGTTGAACTTCAATGACAGGCCCAACACATTCGCCACAGACACCGCCAAAGTCAACTATGCCATTTCCTTCCTCTCCGGTGTTGCCCTTGACTGGTTCGAACCGGATATCCTCCACCCCAATCAAGCCAATCCTCCCACTTGGGCGTATTCCTACGCTGCCTTCCTGTCGGAGCTCCGTACCAATTTTGGTCCGTTCAATGCTGTCGGAGATGCTGAAGATGAACTCGAAAATCTTCGGATGCATGACGGAGACAGGATCATGAAGTATGTAGTAAGCTTCAATCAACATGCTGCCATCATCGGTTACGGTAACAACTCCCTCCATCATGCCTTTTACCGTGGGCTTTGCTCACGGATCAAGGATGACATGGCTCACCATGGAAAACCCAACAACCTCCACGATATGCGTACCCTTGCCCAGGAGCTTGACCCTCGCTACTGGACTAGGAAAGCTGAGGTCTCCAGGGAAAACTGTGACTGGCCCTCCACCTCCTCCACCTTCAAACCTAAGGGTTCGGGTTCTAACTCGAGCTCTTCCAACAACTCCACAGCCCCGAAGTCCTACGGTTCCACCGTGGGTTCATCTTCTTCCTCTTCTACCTCCGGCTCCACAGGTGCCTCCAAAAAGCCCTACGCTGACAAGCTAGGCAAGGACAGTAAGCTCACACCCAAGGAAAAGGAACGCCGCTGCAAGAACGACCTCTGCATGTTCTGTGGCAACAAACACAAGACCGAGGACTGCAACAAGCAAAAATCTGCGGCTTCCACGTGTGGACATGCAGCTGAGGTCTCTGACCCTACTCCTGCCTCTGTTGATTTGGCTCCTTTGGAGTGGGAAAAATAGAGAGCAACCCTGCTTCCTCCATGCAAGGACAGGGTTGCATTGACTGCCATTGCATTTCGGAGATCGTAACCCTCAATGCCTCCGCTCTTTCCAACTATTCTCTTAGCATATCCCTATCCAGTGAAATTGGCTCTGGATCGGAGTCCGACGGATCTCCTATATCCACAATCCTACATTTTCTAGCTCTAGTCAATTCTGGTTCCTGCCATTGCTTCATCAACTCGAAGTACATTAACAATCACAACATCCCTACCAACTCCATTCCTCCTGTACAACTTCAGCTTCTCGACAGCTCTGCCGGATCGCACATCTCACAATCTGTTACTCTCTCTGTACGATTCCCATCGGGAGATATCATTCATATTGACTTCTACATCACATGTCTTGATTCATCTTGTAACCTCGTTCTGGGATACAACTGGCTCTCCCGCTACAATCCATTGATTGACTGGGCAAAGCACAGCATCACTTTCTGTTCAAAGCTATTTGGTGTGTCTGTTCCAGACGTTTCCACAGCCTCTGATGCATCAGCGCAAGCTCACAAGGACCCCTCAGGTCCTATCCCATCCAAACCACCTCCGAGATCCCGATGGACTCCACCAGCATATGAACCTATCTACTCATACCTGTCCATCCCATCATTTTCTGCTTCGGTCGCCCCCAAAATATCTATCATTTCCGCGGCTGCTTTCATACGAGCTTGCGCAGAGGAGGGTGCACAACAGTTCACACTCCAACCTTCTATGCCAAGTGTCAGTGGCCAGGCTGCTTCCATGGCTGTGCCAGATTTATCTGATGTTCCACCAGAGTATCATGACTTCGCCGATGTGTTCAGTGACTCTCTCTCAGAGGAACTCCCTGAGCATCGTCCTTACGATCTCAAGATCAACCTTGAGGAAGGCCCTTCACCTTCGCTCGGACCCATCTATTCCCTCTCCGAATCTGAACTGAAAGCCTTACACAAGTTTATTGACAATGACATCCGTCATGGTTTCATCTCTCCCACACGTTCTCCCCACATAGCTCCGGTACTCTTCGTCAAAAAGAAAACTGGTGAACTCAGACTCTGTGTCAACTTCCACGGCCTTAACAAAATCACAAAAAAGGACTGCTACCCACTCCCTCTCATATCTGATCTTCTTGATTCCATGTGCTCCATGCACATATATACCAAACTCGACCTCCGCCACGCCTACCATCTAGTCTGTATTGCCGATGGAGATGAATGGAAAACCGCATTCCATACCCGCTATGGGTCTTTCAAATGGCATGTCATGCCATTTGGTCTTACCAATGCTCCCACAGCTTTCCACTGTTTCGACAACAACATTTTCGCAGACATGCTCGATGTCTCTGTTGTCGTGTACCTCAACGATATCCTCATCTACTCCGATGATCCCGCGGAACACTGAAAGAATGTTCATGAAGTCCTATGCAGACTTCGAGCCAATGGGCTCTACTGCAAAGGGTCTAAATGCGAGTTCAATCGGGACTCCATGGAATATCTAGGCTACATCCTCTCTCCTGAAGGCTTATGAATGGCTGAAGACAAAGTCAAAGCTATTGTTGACTGGCCAATCCTGCAGAAGGTCAAAGATATCCAATCATTTCTTGGTTTTGCCAATTTCTACCGCCATTTCATCTACGAATACAGTGAGATTGTTCTACCTCTAACACGTCTTACACGCAAAGGTATTCTGTGGAAATTTGATGACAAATGCTTAGCTGCATTCAACAAGTTGAAACAGGCTTTCACTCATGCTCCTATCCTTACCCATTGGATTCCCAACCATCAACTTGTCATGGAAACCGATGCCTCCGACTACGCTATTGCTGCTATCCTCTCCATCTACCTTGATGATGGGGAAATTCACCCTATATCCTTCTTGTCCTGCAGTCTCCATGGAGCCGAACTCAACTACGATACCCATGATAAAGAGCTTCTCGCCATCTTTGAAGCCTTTAAATACTGGCATCATTACCTCGAAGGCTCTGCGGAATCCTTCAACGTCGTTACTGATCACAAGAACCTTGAGTACTTCTCTACTACCAAGGTCCTGACATGCTGACAAGTCCGCTGGTCCAAATTCCTTTCCCAGTTCAACCTAGTTATCCGATTCCATCCAGGAAAATTAGGTGGGAAACCGGACACACTCACTAGATGATGGGACATCTACCCTAAAGAGGGGGATAGTCAATATGCTCAATGTTACGATTTATTTACTTTTTACCTTTCAGAACCTTCACATTGGCACTATACGCATCACATGGGCAATGGTCGCATCAACTTCTATAAATCTTCACCATCACCGTTGTCAATAGCTATTATTAGGACTACCATTTAGTATATAAGTAGCACGCTCTTAGCTGTAATACTCAGCTTCGAGCTAAAGTTTATACAACCTCATTCTTCTCTCGATTCACTCGCGACGACCTGACTGTTGCACTAGTATCTGATCACGACCAGACAAGCCGAGACTCTGTTAGATTCAGGTATTACCCGGCATAATCTAGCAGTTTACTCTAGTTTGGTTTACTCAGGGCTAGTCCTAACAATTAGCTCGAAGCTTCCCTATACTCCCTTGAGTGCTAGCCACCATCGGAACCCATGAGCATCACCCCAGACATCACGACACTCGACCAGAACATCCTAATCGTCGCACTAGTATCATCTAGCATCGTCTTTGGAGTCTCGATTGTCGTCCTAGTCTACTTTGGCAACAATCTACGGGCCTGGTGCATTCGCACCTGGCCAGCACCTCAGCCAGTCCAACAACCCATTCCCCTACAACCCATCCCCTTCCACCCTAATCCAATCCACAATGTTCCCCTCGGACCCCTCCCCCCCCCATGGGTCCAGCCGACGACAGAGATTACAAGGCTTCCTGAGACTACCAACCTCCCGACGGAGGACAATCCCAGGAGCCCTAACAGAGGAACCAATGAGCCCGAGCCTGAGAGCCCCATCGCTGGACCTTCCAGGGCTCGGGACCCCTTTCACCCAAGACCTAGAACTCCCAGAATCGAGGAGGACCTCACCAGCCAGAACCCATCCAACTCTAGCCGAGAGACCGCCCTCAGACAGAGCCCCCCCCACGACACAGTCATACCCTCACCGCGGAGTTTACGGGTTACGAACCCCGATCCTCGAGGAAGATTCCCCCCCGACCCTCCATCTGAATCTTCCTCCTCAGACTCGGAGGCCATCTCTATTCACGAGACCCCGAGAGCAGGCCCCTCCCAACCTGTACCAGGTCCGACTCCAGGAGAGTACGTGGAGGTCGAGGGAAGATTCATCATTTGGCCAGTCCTTCATGACACCCTGGGCGACGAGCAGCGGGCCCGCGAGCTCAGGAACGAGCATCTATCAGTCGCTCGAGTCGGAAGGCCCCAGCCGTCAAGACAGCCCTGGGAAACCAGACAACAATACAACACAAGGCAACGAGCCCTTAGCAAGCACGAGGACCCCCTTCCCTGAAGAATGGAAGAGATCCTCGCAAGAAGCGAGCTCAACGAGAGCCCCTTCTATCCAAACGGACCAGACAGGGTCTGGCCGGACCTCACCAACCACCAGTGATGCCTTCTCGGAGAACATCGAGCAGAGGCATGGAACCTCAGACGAAGAGATTACCTCCGACGAGGAGGAGAGGACCCGGGCTCGGTGGAGCTCTACAGAGGAACTCAAGGCTATGAACTCACCCCATCTCAGCGAGAGAGGGAACGAGTATATGGACCTCGACCCGGAAGAAGAGTACGAGAAGGAACTCTACGAGAAAGGACTGAGGGAGAGCTCGAGGTACTCTTTGAAGAGTTGGGAGCCCTACAAGAAACCTGGGAAAGGATTAACCACGACCTTACCTATGACGAGTGGATCGGAGAGGAGCAGATATGGCGGGATGAACCTGTCCTGAGGTTTTACACCCAGGAATCCGCCATGGGGGCCAAGGCCTCTACCTGATTCCCCTCCCCCCTGAACCAGAAGACAAGAGTATTATCCCTGGCCAACCAAAAGCCGACTAATCGCCAGATCAGGAGAAGCCAGCGGATCAAGGAAAGAATATACCGAGGAAGGAAAACTCCTCTCCCCAGAAGAAGTCAGAATTAGGAGAGAAGCAGTCACACAGGAAAGGAGTGACATGGAAGAATTAATCCGGAAGGAGCAAGAGAAGATCCGACAGCTAACTGAATACTGGGACCTCGACCCAGTAGAAGGAAAAGGAAAGGAACCAGCCGAACCAGCCCCCCCGATTCCCCCTAGACCCCACAGAGGAAGAAGACCCCCAGACCCCCCTCTATTGGGCATAACCGAGACCGATTCTCAGTCCCAAGGCGACCCCCGAAATATCCGAGACCACCCGACGACCATTGGCCAATGGGCCCTGCCAACAACGATGATCTATTCCCCTCCGTCAAACCCGTCCTACTACGCACCCCCCTCTCCTTTGAAGGAAAGCACGATGACATAATTCGATTCTTCGGGGACTGCGTCGCATATTTCGAAGTACATGACTCTTACTTCCACTCCACCTTGAAAGTCCCGTTCACGGCCTCCTATTTCGAAGGGGCAGCAGCCAGGTGGTGGACCACCAAACGGATGGAATATTACAGCGAATGACTGGAAAGGTTCCGCTACCCAAACTGGCCGGACTTCATGCACATCGTCCAGGAACAGTTCATGGACGCCACAGCAAAGGAGCAACACGAAAAGAAGATGATGGACCTAAGGATGGGAAACGGATCAGCCATAGTATACTTCCAGAAATTGGAAGGGGAAGCCCAACTAGCAGATAGGATCCACGACACCGGAGAAAGGGGAGCAATGGTCAGGGCACTCCGACAAGGAGTACCCGAGGACTATATCAGGTTCATCACGGACATGGGAATGAACATCCCAACCCAATACATAGAATGGAAGGCCCGCATAACCACTATGCATGAACAACGGTCCGTCGCCCTTGCCTACAACCGAACCAACTATGGGAGTCGACGCCCCGATAATCGCCCAAACAACAATGCCAGCAGCGGGCAAAAAGCTGCTGGTGCGACAAGTGGGTCAGGGGATAAGAAGACCGCCACCGGAACAATGTATGGGGGAACGGGGAAACCCATGGACATAGATCGGATGTGAGCCAAAGGAAGATGTTTTAATTGCAACCAGAAAGGTCACCTATCAAGGGACTGCAAGGAACCGAGGAAGGAAAGAAAGAAGTGGAACTCGCAGGAGCTGCGAGCATTACTCGCCACTGCCGAGAAAGAGGAGAAACAAGTCGAGGAGAAGACGCCCTCGACTACAAAGATAGAGGAAGTAAAAGACGGGGCCGACAAGTGAGAGATTCCACTTGCTCGGCCGGACTTATTAAAACCCAGGGTGTGTGCTCGCTTCTGACTGGTCAGACTCATTGTACTTCTGTAGTTACCACGTGTTTACCTACGCATTCAAATATACCCGCTTTGACACCTTCCAGAATGACCACACCAAAAGAATTGCACAACCGTTACGCTCCGCTTGCGGAGCTAGAAAAAGATATAAAAACATCTTCTGAACGCCCCACTTCCCCATCCCTCTGGACCGACCTCCTCCCCCTAGGCTCCTCTGACCATTCGAGAGCACCAACGATCCCCAGCGTGTCCGCTCAAGGTGCAGGAACGCATCCAGCTGCGTCGAGACTGAACAACGTTCAATCACCGGACGCAAAGGGAACAACCCTTAGGGAAGCCATCTTGTCAGAGGAGGGATCCGACAAAGGAACGGACGACAATGAACACCGGGAAGAAGAGCGGCGAAGACTCAAGGCAGCAAGACCTGACGACCGGGTCGGCGAGATCATAGCTGACCTAATTGACGAGCTCAAGGTAGGAGGGGAGGTCGCGAGAGAACAACTCTATGAATTATGAAAACCCATTCGCTATATCCGCCGAACAGAGGGAGCATCGTTGCGAGCCTTAGTCCTTCCGGTAGACATTGAGACCCTTGCCGACAGACGAACCCTGAGAACCAATGGTCTCGTCGACAGCGGCTGCACCGGAAGCTCCATCAACCGAGCTTACGTAGAAAAGCACCAACTACCAACCTCGAAACTGCCAGTACCCGTCCCAGTCTACAATGCAGATGGCTCCCGGAATAAGGCAGGGGACGTCACTGAGTTTGTAGAACTAAGGATGACAATTGGCGGCCATAGCGAGCGAATTGACCTTGCCGTCACAGACCTGGGAAAGAATGACCTCTTCCTCGGTCACGACTGGCTCAAATGACATAATCCAGTAGTTAACTGGAAGTCGGGAAGAATCACATTTGCCCGCTGTCAATGCCACAAAAACCCCTTCCCCTTACCTGACGCCGATCTGGAAGACAGATGGGACAAAGAGTTAGAAGAAGGGGAAACCATTCTGGCGGTCGACATGCGACAAGCCCTAGAAATTAGGGCGGTGCACCATGCGAACGACCTAGCCGCCCAGGCAAATGCCGGGAAGACAAAAAGGACATTTGAGGAGATGGTGCCACCAGTCTACCGAGAATTCCAAGACCTCTTCTCGAAAGAGAACTTTGATGAGCTCCCAGAACGAAAGCCCTGGGACCACGCAATCGAGCTGACCCCCAATGTGCAGTCGACCCTAGACTGTAAAGTCTACCCCCTCAACCGTCACGAACAGGAGGAACTCGACAAGTTCCTAGATGAGAACTTGGCCACGGGACGAATCCATACCTCCAAATCGCCCTTTGCCTCGCCATTCTTCTTCGTCAAAAAGAAGGACGGCTCGCTATGCCCAGTACAAGACTACAGAAAACTCAACGAGATGACCATCAAGAACAGATACCCACTCCCGCTCATCTCAGAATTGATGGACAAGCTTAAGGGAGCAAAGTACTTCACTAAACTGGACGTCAGATGGGGATATAATAACGTACGGATCAAACAGGGAGACGAACAGAAGGCTGCGTTCAGAACCAACCGAGGCCTCTTTGAGCCAACAGTAATGTTCTTCGGCCTCACGAACTCGCCAGCCACCTTCCAGTGGATGATGAACGATATCTTCAAAGACCTAATTGCAGAAGGAAAGGTCACCATCTACCTCGATGATATCCTTATCTTCACCAAGGACCTCCAAGAGCACCGAGCAATCGTAAGACGGGTGCTCAGAAGGCTGAGGGAGCACAAACTATTCCTAAAAGCGGAGAAGTGCGAGTTTGAAACGCTGGAAACTGAGTATCTCGGGGTAATCATCAGCGAAGGAGCAATCAAGATGGACCCAGTGAAAGTCAAAGGAATCACCGAATGGCCCACACCAACAAAAAAGAAGGAGCTACAGTCATTCCTAGGCTTCACCAACTTGTACCGACACTTTATCAAAAATTATTCAAAAGTCGTCCGCCCTATGACTCAACTTATGGGAAACGCACCCTGGACCTGGGGAGCCGCCCAGAATCAGGCATTTCAACAGTTGAAGAAACAGATGGCGGAGGACGTGATCCTGGCAATGCCGACAGAAACAGGGAAGTTCAGGGTGGAAGCTGATTCAAGCGAAGGAGTGATTGGCGCCGTCCTCAGCCAACAACAAGATGGGAAGTGGAGGCCAGTTGCGTTCCTATCAAAAGCCCTTACCGTCACGGAAAGGAACTACGAAATCTATGACAAGGAACTCCTAGCTATCATGCTCTCCCTCGCGGAATGGCGCCACTATCTCATGGGAGCCGCCGACACATTCGAAATCTGGACGGATCACCAGAACCTACAATACTTCAGGAAGCCCCAAAAGCTCAACCGCCGACAAGCCCGATGGGTAACGGAACTTGCAGAATATAATTTTACCCTCTTCCACAAGGCTGGCACCGCCAATAGGAAAGCCGACCTGCTGAGTCGACGAGATGACCACAGCCAAGGCAAACAAGACAATGAGGACATAATTGTCCTAAAACCTGAACACTTCCGGGCGATGATCATGCCCACCGATGAAGAAACCCACGCTAAGGTCAAGGATGCCACCAGAGATCACGGGAAATGGGATCAAGGCATCGCAGGGTCCCTCAATCATGAAAGAGGAATAACAGAGGCAAATGGACTCCTCTACTATGACGGACGGATATACGTCCCAAGAGACCATCCGCTTCGTGGGGAAATCATATCCCGCTCCCACGATCACATTACTGCAGGCCACCCAGGGATCGCCAAAACCAAGGAACTCGTTCAACGAGAATTCTGGTGGCCAAAACTCCATAAAGACATTGAGGCTTATGTCAAAGCATGCGAAACATGCCAACGAACTAAGACAAGTACACAAGCCAAAGCAGCCCCCCTCCATCCCAATGAAGTCCCGTCAGAACCCTGGACTCATATCTCGGTGGACATGATAACCGGTCTACCCGAGTCAAATGGGTTCGACACTATCCTGATGATCATCGACCGTTTCTCGAAAGAGATGGTCCCAGTAGCCTGTAATGTGGAGCTGACCTCGGAAGGATACGCAAAAATACTGTGAGATCACATATACGCCCGCTACGGAATGCCCAGCATAGTAATCTCTGATTGAGGTCCCCAATTTGTCTCAAACTTCATGAAAGACCTCTATAAACTACTTGACATAACCCCAAACGCATCCACAGCATTCCACCCTCAGACCGACAGACAAACAGAGAGGGCCAACCAAGAAATCGAAAAATACCTCCGAATATTCATCAATCACCTACAGAACGACTGGAGCGAATGGTTAGCAATCGGCGCCTTTGTCCACAATAATCGCATCCACTCCGCCACCGGTAAAAGCCCGTTCATGGTCAATTACGGCCAGAACCCTAGGATCGTCCCAGACTCTCACCGAGCCAACCCGTTTACCAATCCCACCGCCCAGTCCTTCTCCGACAAGATGAAAAACATCTATGCTGAGGCAAAGGCCTCACTCGAAGAGGCAGCAGACAAAATGAAAACACAGTACGACAAGAGAAAGTGACCTGCAATCAACTACAAAGTCAGAGATCGAGTATGGCTCGATAGTTCCCATCTGAGTCTCCCCCGTCCCAAAAAGAAGCTCGACGACAAGCGAGTAGGCCCCTTCCTTATTCTCAACAAATAGGGTGCCTCCGCCTACAAATTGAAACTCCCACCTCATTGGAAAATCCATCCCACCTTCAACAAAAAACTCCTCTCCCCATATACTCCACCCGCATTCCCCAATCAGGAACAACCACCACCACCTCCACCCAACTTGATTGAAGATGAGGAGGAATACGAAGTCGAAGAAGTCCTGGACCACCGCACCAGGAAAGTCAGAGGAAAGAGAGGGGAGCTCCCAGTAGTCGTCACCGACTACTACGTCAAATGGAAAGGCTGGACCAGGGAACACAACAGCTGGGTACGAGAAAAAGACATGGAACACGCCAGAAAGTCAATCAGAGACTATGAAAAGAAAGCCAAGCGCACAGGCCATCTCACAGTAGCCTATGCGTACACCAAGTCTTATGGAACACATCAATTCGAAGTCACTACATTCCCTACAATGATCATGGACCACAAATATGATGACAAGGGAACGGTCAGCTACAAGGCCCAATCTGGTGACGGAAGTCAACAATGGATCACCTACCCCCCCAGCCCATTTACCGAGGGATCCACTAATGAACAACGAAGATGGGATAAGCTCATCAAAACATACTGGGAAAATGTACACAGCACAGACCAAGAAGAACCCGACTGGGAACCCTAATGGCAGTCAGGACAACTGCCTTAACGAGAGGGTAATGTTACGATTTATTTACTTTTTACCTTTCAGAACCTTCACATTGGCACTATACGCATCACATGGGCAACGGTCGCATCAACTTCTATAAATCTTCACCATCACCGTTGTCAATAGCTATTATTAGGACTACCATTTAGTATATAAGTAGCACGCTCTTAGCTGTAATACTCAGCTTCGAGCTAAAGTTTATACAACCTCATTCTTCTCTCGATTCACTCGCGATGACCTGACTGTTGCACTAGTATCTGATCATGACCAGACAAGCCGAGACTCTGTTAGATTCGGGTATTACCCGGCATAATCTAGCAGTTTACTCTAGTTTGGTTTACTCAGGGCTAGTCCTAACACTCAAGTCAATCCTCACAATTTCCGCCCTGTATTTACTCAAGAGCAACTCTCCGCTTCTCTCCATGCTACTTTTCTTGAAGGTCCCGTACTCCGCTGTTACGACTGCATACATTCCAGATGTGTAATTTTGCGATCTAATGAATATACTTGGTACTACAGTACAAGGAGAGAAACAGGCCTAAGGACTAAGCGAGTGTACATAATAAGTACCTCTAAACAATAATACTACCTGTCTAAATGACACGACACGACAGACCCAAACCAGGACTTAGTTACAGCTTGTACTTGACAGGCTAGCTTGACAGAAAGTTCATAAACCCTGTTCAGCCATTGGTAGTTGTCTATTACCAAGAGAGCTCGCTCCTTTAAACCAAGACAAAAAGGATTGCAATTTAAAACAATCGGCGCATACTAAATTAAAGTGACGCACTGTACCTGAGGAGCCCGGTCCGGAAACCACGCGAGAGATAAGATAAGAGGATAATCCGATGTGCAAGCCGTGGTATGATGAGTGCCTTCATCACAATGTCGAGGAACCATTGCCAGTAAGAATTACTTCTGGAAGAATGATTGAATAAGAGCCGGAGCTAGACACGGCACGACCGCTACCGGTCAGGAGATATGTCCTTGGACTTGAGATTAGCGAGTGCTTGTAAAACCTTAGCGAGCTCAACATGGAAACTAAACCACATATGGCAACACCGAGTCAGACACCAAGCAGGACTGTGGCAGCGGTGGGCTGTATGCATAGGACTCTAGATTACCTGGGGACTGCGGTGATATTTGTAATTAATAGTTGTTTTAGTATAAGTAGTTAGAAGTCTGGTGTAGTATACAAGTTTCGAACCCCTGAGTTGTGGTGCGTGCGTAGAAGGCGAGTACTGTAATAAATGAATAAGTTTGTAGCTTCGAGTGTCGTATATACAGAACGAGCTCACCTCGAGGAATAGAGATAACTTCAGGATCTGACAAGTGTGCTTAAAGTTCCGAGTGAATAAGAATCAGTGTCGCTGTTCTGTTCCATCTGAGTACTGCCGAGGTCTGTTTGGAAAGAGTATGAATTGAAGTAGAAGTTCTGAAATCTGTCAGTCTGTTTCTGAATCCGCTTCTGTTCTGTTTTTGAGTTGTTTCTGTTCTGAATTTATGAACTGTTGAAGAGTCGGAGTCTGTTATCATTGTCAAAGTTAGTCTTGACAACCCTACCCCTAGGGGAGTAGCAAGCTCACTAAGTCAGTACTTGGTTGAGTGGTCTAAAGAGCGAGCTTGGTGTCATAGTGAGGAGTCTCGTGTTCTATTGTATTGTAGGACATGTGTCCTAGTGTAAATTGAATATTACCATTCACCTAGAAGGTTGCGCCTCGAAGTATACCTTCTTGTAAAAAGATTCTAGCTTTAGGATCAAATAAAACAAGTAAATGCTGTACCGTGCTGAGATAAGAAGGAGCTTTACAAGTTCTAAAGTGTTAATAACCACAGAGTAGAAATAATCTCATCCCCCCATGCACTTACGAGGGTGATTGTATTATTGCGTAGTTGTGTGAGTGAGTGTGTGGTTTGGTGTGTGTATCACACCGTTCTATGCGCTGTTCCACAAGTGCCCACAGCCAGCCTCTTCATCATGGATGTAGACCAATTACATTCTGATATCAAGCTCGCACAACCCACAGATTCCATGGCGACTGAAGGCTTCTGCCTTGCTTCTTCCCCTTCCAATCCTTCCCGGTGGTCTGTAGACGAGTCAGGAATACTCCACCTTGACAATCGCATCTACATCCCAGACTCCGCAGACCTCCATCTTCATGTCCTCCAAAACAATCACGGCCATATCTTGGCAGGTCACTTCGGTCAAAACAGGACTCTTGAACTAGTCCAACGGAATTATACCTGGCCACAGATGTGTGAATTCATTCGCCACTATGTTAAATCCTGTACTACCTGTGGTCGTAACAAAATGCCTAGACACCGTCCATTCAGCTTACTCAAACCCTTGCCTGTACCAGAACAGCCGTGGGATTCCATCTCCATGGACTTCATTGAACAACTCCCGGAATCCAATGGATTCACTGCCATTCTCGTCGTTATTGACCATGCAAGTAAACAAGCCATTTTCATTCCCACTCATGACACCGTCAATTCCTTGGAGCTAGCTCAGCTCTTCGTCACCCATGTCTTCTCCAAGCATGGCATTCCCAATCACATCACTTCTGACCACAGCTCCGACTTTGTCTCCCAATTCACTCATGCCCTAGCCAAATCCCTTGATATGGAGCTTCACTTCACCCCTGGTTATCATCCAGAAGCCGATGGACAAACTGAACGTGCAAACCAAACCCTTGAACAATACATTTGTATCTATTGTTCATATCAACAACACAATTGGGATACCTTACTACCCATTGCCAAATTTGCATACAATAATGCTCTGAACGCTTCCACCAGAATATCTCCATTCTTCACTGATAAGGGTTACCATCCTAACATCATGGTGTACCCTGAACGTGACATCGCCTCTGCCCGGGCCCACGATTTCATAGTCAACCTCAACAATCTTCACCAATTCCTTAGAGACGAAATCACTCACGCTCAGTCTCATTACAAATTCCAAGTGGACAAACAACGGTCCCCAGCCCCAGATTTCAAAGTAGGTGACAAGGTTTTCCTTAACTCCAAACACATCAGGACTACTTGCCCTACTGCGAAATTCTCCAAGAAATTCCTTGGACCGTTCGATATCATCGCTCAGCCTGGATCCCATTCCTTCACAATCAAACTTCCCGCGGATCTCTGTTCCATTCACCCTGTATTCCATGTCTCACAGTTGGAACCTGTGGAAATCAATACCATTCCTAATCGCACCCAACCACCTCCACCTCCCATGGAAGTCAACGGAAAAGAGCAATTCGAGATCGCACAGATTCTTGACTCTAAGCTCGACCATTGGTTCTGCTGTCCACTCCTCTATCGTGTCCAGTGGTTGGGCTACGAAGATACTGATGAAGAATTTGCCTGGATCCCTGCTACAGAATTCTCCGCGGAAGACTACATTGAAGACTTCCATCGTCATTACCCAGACAAACCAGGACCATTATCCAAGGTCACCATTCGCAAGGTTTCAGTCAAGACCTCACCCAATTCTTCTTGATCATTCATCCTGTCAGTTCCCGTCGGAATCTGTCTCCCCAATTTCAAATTCAATTCTGGAAAACTATTGCAAATTCATTCCCTAATCGGGAACGGACTCCGACAGACGTATTTCTTGACTTCACACTTTATTTACACAGTTTTCAAACAGCAAGAAAACCATATACATTCTATGCCCCTCCGGGCACAATCTACTATCTACAAATATCCATAAAAAATTATATACATAAAGGAAGCTAGGCATCTGTGGACCCACCAGCCTCTCCACTGTCCACTTCCTTCCCTTTTCCCTTCAACTTCTTCATCCACTCCGCCATTCCAGGCACTCCCTCCGCCACAGACTCCAGTAGCATTTCCAGCCTCGCTACCTCACTCTCGTCCAACTCCCCCTCGGAATCTTCACCCAAGAAATCTTCACCCCCTTTCAAATACTCCTTCCATAATGCCCACTCAATCTGTAGGCCTCCGAGGCGGTAAAATCCTGCCTGCGTCTCCCTAAACCTCCGACTCACTGCGATCAACTTCTCTAATGCGCCTTCTCCGCGGCTTCCGTGCCAGTAATCAATGTTGGCCAGTTCAAATGGATCCTGTCCGTTGAACTCCGCAGAAGCCAGGTGGGCATGGAACACCTTGGCGACATCTTGATCCAGTCGCAACCGCATAACCTGATGGAGGGCCTCTGGTGTCGCTCCTTTCAGGTCCCTAAGCTCCTCCAGGGAAGTCTCCCACTCCTCCACAGACGCTGCCGAAATAAAATCTTGAGGGTATTCAAGGGCATTGCCTTCCTCGAAGTCATCAACAAGGTCATCGACCCGTCCTCCGACAGACTCCAGGCCCTTCTCCAACTTCTCCATCCGTTCCTCCATATCATCGAACCTCACATGCAAGCTATGCAGCAGGCTCACTACCTCCTCCAATGCTGACAGCTCCACTTCCTCCATCCAAAGACACTTGGCCTTGCGGATCCTGCATCGTTTGCAGGACCTCATTGTCATGGACATAATACATTGGGTGCCATCAGCCCAACAATGCCCACATTTATCTAACCAAATCAGCAAACAAACAATCAAGTCTCCAGTCCACTCACCAGATCCATGGAACTCCCCACGCTCCGTGACTTTTCCCTTCTGCTTTTTAGTGGGCCTATCCGATGGCCCCGTGGTCTGCTCGTCCTCCTCACTCTCCACCACCGACCTTGTCAACCTTTTCCTTTTCTTAGAAGGGCTTGCAGCCCCGACTGCCTTCCCCTTGCCCTTATCCTTCTGCTTCCTCTTCAACTCCTCCCGTGCCGTCTCCTGGTCCACCTCCACATCCTCTGCAGACCCTGCACCTTCATCCAGTTGTGCTGCCACTTCCGCGGCCTCTGCAGCCTGCCTTGCTGCCAACTCAGTCTACTCTTGCAGCAGATGCCTTGTTCGCACGGCCTCAGACTCCACCGCAGCCAAGTGTTTCCTCTCAGCCTCTGCAGCCGCTGCCTCTTCCTTCCTTTTCTTTTCCACTGCCCTCTTCTCAGCAGCGATCCTCTGCTCCTCAGCCTCCCTTGCTATCCTTGCCTCTTCAGCCTCCCTCTCCACAGCCTCCCTCTCCTTCTTCAACTTCAACTCTTGAAGTTTCTTCACCCATTCATGGGCCTTCCTTTCCATGGCCTTGTCAGCCTTCAGCTTGTTGGCCAACCAGAGCTCATGAGCCTCCATGGCACTCCGATGAGCCTCCTCCTTTGCATCCCTACCAGCATAGAACGCCGGTAGGTCATCCACGTCCAAGTCGTCTGGAGTCGTGGGCGCCTCATATGGCTCCAGTGTTCGTGATTGTCAGGATGCATCAGCCATTGTATTCCACGGTGAGGAGAGAAAAAAGCAAGTATAACCTACCACCGAGATGGTGGTGGTAACAAGTCAAGAGGTGAAAATCACATGATATCACACTCACAAATTCCATGCAGTACCCCCGGCCATTGGGATCTGCGCTCTTGAGGGCAAGAATGCTAAAGGGGGGATACTGTAATGATCATGCCGCGGACTCCATGGACCACATCCATCATCCACTCCACCGGCTCCAAGTCAATCATCAGAATCCGTCGGATACTGAATCCCGGTTTCTATCTCATATTTCATATCCCTATTTCATTTACTTATTTCACATATTTCATTTATCACACCTAGAACCCGTCATGGTAGTGAGTAGGTGTTATATTGGAGTCCACAGAATACTCAACTCCTCTAGATACAGAACATTCCAGATCACATCACTCTAGCCATACCTACACTATTCCAGACCCCGACCCATCGGACTCCGTCTTAGTATATAAGCTGTACATTTAGTAGTACATACCTCAGTTTGAATATCAACTTGGTTTACCCCAATAACTCTCGTCCTCACTCTCTTTGGCCTTCAAGCCATAATCCATCTCTACGTCTGCAGACTCCGATAGCCATTGGACTTAACCTTTGATCCTAGAGATCATAATCCTGCGGACTCTGTCTGTAATCCTTCTTTGGGCTTTGACCCAAGGGTGACATTGCTAATAGCTTCGCCAAGCCCCATGCACTCCGTGGAATCCACAGCATGCACTCCTTTCACTTACTCCTATTGGCACGATCCTAACAGACTTGGCAATGGACAAGGTCTGTGGAGTCCACAGCATGATCATTACAGACTCCCTGTGAAGGAAGAAATCCCTGACTGTGCAAGATCTTTTCTTATCCGGTAAGAGATAAGGGAAGGTAAGGTTCACTCTGCTTCAGCAGCTTACAGTGTCCACTAAGACAGCTGCTGACAGGAGGAGGGTGGGATCTGACTCAAATTGGACAGTGGATGGAAAGGAGTATAGCACTTCAGACACACATGTATAGGCCTTAGGTCTGATTGTACAAGTCTTCAAAGCTATGGGAAAGAGGAAATATATTCCTTTAGAAAGAGGAATCCTGAAATAAGGATCTTTGTAGGAGTAGAATTAACTAACTAACTATCTTGAGCTACATAATCTTATATATCCATCCCTCATAGCTGATCCATTTGACTGTTAGCTTTTCTGGGATGTCCCTGGGTATCCACTGGTGAGCTCAGCCTGCCTCCTGTTCATCCACATGTAGTGGTGATATGCTTGGTAATAGCAAGTGACAACAAGAGACTAGTGAGCTGTAATGAACTACAACCAACACTAAACCTCTCAAAACTCTACACTTATCACCAAAGTATTGAATTTGAGTGTTTTGAGTATGGTAAAAGTACTCTGCAAACTTCAATAATCAAGTAGACATGTTCAAATGACATCTATTTACTACTAGTGAGATCTTACAAATGTAATACTCATCCTAGCAAGGGGGGGTTTAAGACACGGTTGGGGAAAAGTGACTTGATTTTTGCTACTATGCTTGCTGAGACTATGACTACTTCAGACTAGTGGCACTCTTGGCCTAAGAATACTACTATGACTTCTGAGAACTCACTTGAACTAACTTCAAAACACTCTTGGTCTTTGCTTGACACAACAGTAGACTCAAAAAGGATTTCAATTCACTTCAATACTAGGGTAACTCCATGACTAGTGGTCACTTTGTTGAGGTTTAAGCACAAATCCTCTCAATTGGGGCACTAGAATACTGACTAGTATGTCACAATCATGGGGAAGGCTTGCCTGCCATATGTGTCCTGGTGTTAGGATCGTGCCAATAGGAGTAAGTGAAAGGAATGCACGCTGTGGATTCCGCGGAGTGCATGGGGCTTGGCAAAGCTATTAGCAATGTCACCCTTGGGTCAAAGCCCAAAGAAGGATTATGGATGGAGTCCGTGGGATTATGATCTCTAGGATCAAAGGTTAAGTCCAATGGCTATCGGAGTCCGTAGACGTAGAGATGGATTATGGCTTGAAGGCCAATGAGAGTGAGGACGAGAGTTATTGGGCTAAACCAAGTTGATATTCAAACTGAGGTATGTACTACTAAATGTACAGCTTATATACTAAGACGGAGTCCGATGGGTCGGGGTCTGGAATAGTGTAGGTATGGCTAGAGTGATGTGATCTGGAATGTTCTGTATCTAGAGGAGTTGAGTATTCCGTGGACTCCGATATAACACCTACTCGCTACTGTGATGGGTTCTAGGTGTGATAAATGGAATATGTGAAATAAGTAAATGAAATAGGAATATGAAATATGAGATAGAAACCGGGATTCGGAATCCAACAGATTCCAATGATTGACTTGGAGCTGGTGGAGTGGATGATTGGGTGAGCTCTGTGGAGTCTGCAGCATGATCGTTACACCTGGTCAGGCTGTAGCAGAGGCAGTCCAGTGACATGGTTGCTTCCAATGTGTAGCCAGGACTTTTGCCAGGAATTAAAACCAAGCATTTGTAGTTAGTACTAAGAATCTATGTTGAATTTGTGTTACCATGGGGAAATGTGTTACACACTGATTAGTGTGGGACTCAAATCTTATAGCTGAGAGTACATCTCCTTTCCACACACCATCCCCATATTTACCTTGTGCTACCCGGCCATCGTCACTATCCTATACCCACTAAAACCCCATCAGCTTCTCTCTGAGGATTGACAGTCCAGTCATATGGCAAACACCAGATTCAATGCATTGCCACAGCCACACAGACATTTCTCATCCCTGGGACTGTCTTGATGACCTGTTTGGCTCCTCCCCCCATTACCTCCATTGCACGCTCTCTAATGATCAACATGCTGGCCAATCTGTCATCTTGTCTCAGGGAGAGAGAGGGCAAGCAGAGTGTGGCTTATTGTAAGGAATGGCTTTTGGTGCCCATACATGGCCTGCTCTCTCTCTGGCTTTCCCCTTTCCTTCCTTCTCTTCTTCTTCTGTTTTCTCTTATGTGGGGCCTCCAAGCTGTCTTCACATCACACCTCTATTCCTGCCTGACTACCTGACTAAACTGAGACATTTGCCTGGGATATAAACAACACCACTACCCATCATGGCACCCATCTCACCACTGGTCTGACCATAGGGCTGTTACTCATTTTTGTGGCCATCATCGTTATTATTTGCACCATGCTTGCTAGAGGGCAGAGGTGACTTTCTTGACAACAGCGCCATTCATCTACAAACTCATTTGGATGTATCATGGACTTGTTTCCTGTACCTCCAGCTCTTCTCTTTGTTGGCAGCATCCCCTCCATTGGGACAAGAGCCACCAATGATGTTCATCTTTCCTTGAATGAATGGCAAACTTGATGAGCATGATAATTTTGAAACTGAGGAAATTGACTTGTACATTGACTCCAACTCTCTTTTTCCATTATCTGACATTGTCCCAGGACTCTCACAACCCATAAAATTCACTGGTTTGTCAAACTCTGTGAATGCTACAGTCTTTCCTCTTCTGGCACCAAAACAGTCTGACAAGATTGCCTTGTCAAGTTCATGTTAAGATTGTGCCAATAGGATGAAGTGAAAGGAATGCACACCATGGATTCTGCAGAGTGTGTGGGGCTTGGCAAAGCTATTAGAAATGTCACCCTTGGTCAAAGCCCAAAGAAGGATTACAGACAGAGTCTGTGGGATTATGATCTCTAGGATCAAAGGTTAAGTCCAGCAGCTATTGGAGTCCACAGATGTAGAGAGATGGATTATGGCTTGAAGGCCAAAGAGAGTGAGGATGAGAGTTATTGGGCTAAACCAAGTTGATATTCAAACTGAGGTATGTACTACTAATTGTACAGCTTATATACTAAGATGAAGTCCAATGGGTCGGGGTCTGGAATAGTGTAGGTATGGCTAGAGTGATGTGATCTGGAATGTTCTGTATCTAGAGGAGTTGAGTATTCCATGGACTCCGATATAACACCTACTCGCTACTGTGATGGGTTCTAGGTGTGATAAATGAAATATGTGAAATAAGTAAATGAAATATGAATATGAAATATGAGATAGAAACTGGGATTTGGAATCCAACAGATTCCAATGATTGACTTGAAGCCAGTGGAGTGGATGATGGACGAGGTCTGTGGAGCCCATGGCATGATCGTTACAGTTCAGTGAGGCTGGAATGGCAAAGTGGATTTGTTTAACCATGTGTGTGTGCTGTCTTTGCTGACAGGACTGTCTCCTATTGCAGTCTCTTCACCCCAATATGTATCACTCACAAAGGCATAAGGAATGGCAGTGTCACTAAATGAAATCCACCAAAGTGGGTCTATTGTATCCTTCAGGCTGGGTTGCACACAACTACAGCTCCACTGGTGATCTTTGCTACAGAACAGTCAAAGGATACTCATAGCCAGATGGTTGTGGACAGGATTCTACCTTGGGTGCATACTTTCCCCTACCCCATCTTTAATTCCAGGACATTTACAACAGTCTCAGATTCACAGTCTGCTAGAAAAGATGGTACAGGAGACAGCGGCTACCATCCTTTGTCACACTCATTTGCCAGAGCTCAAGGCTAGTGGGATGTATGCTAGTGTACAGCAGACAGTATGCATCTCTTGCTCATTCTCTCTCTCTTTCTGATGCTCTCCCAGAATCCCTTTAAGAACCCAGGTTTTGCTTAGCATATCACCTCTATTGTATAGGAACACTTGGCTGTCTATCAGGGCTCCCCTGTTACTGATGCTGTCATGGAATTGTTGCCTCTATCTCTCTCTGAATCACCCCATTCCTCTACGGATCTTGACACCACTCATTTCAGCCTGACTGCAGCTTTCACTGACACCATTCCTACTGATGTGGACTATTCAGATTTGCCAATTTTACCACTCTCTGAACCTCCTTGGGCTATGTCTGATGCCCCTGAGTGAAGGACTGTCGTGTTATATGATGAAGTCTCTCTCTGAACTTTGCAGTGTATGCTGACCTTTGCCGATGGCATTAGATTAGCCATATACAAAAATGAGGTACCACCAACCAGCTGTTCAGCTATAATACAGATCTTCAGCATCTGATCCAGAGCTAGGATGACTGCAGTGCTGATTAGGCCCCATCTACAGATTATCCAATTGTTATCCATGGATGCCCAATTCCAGTCAAGCACTGGGAGGAGTTGTATAGATTCAATAAAATAGCCAATGGCAAGTGGAAGAGATTGAAGAGCCACTGGTAAAATTGGCAGGTATGTTCATGTTCTCTACTACCCTTCTTTCTTTCCATCTCATCCATGATCTTTTAGTTTTTCATGCAGGCATATCAGGCTAGTAGTACCCTGGAAGCCTTCTGGGACACATTTCTGACTCTGATGGCTGATGCCTTAAGTTTTCTCTCATCACAAAGATTCTCAAAGAAAAATGTCAACAGGAAGACAATGACATTGCAACAGAGGCAAAATGGGTATTTGACAAGGAATTTGCCAATCAATTTGGTTATGACAAGGCATTAAGATATTGCGAAGACATATAGAAAAAAGATAAGGGCCAAGACTGAAGGCACTTAGTTTACATTATCTGTCACACTTTCAGTATTCTACTCTTGCTTGTATTCTTCCACCACTTGAAATTTTCATTGAAATCTTCTTGAATAATTGTCCAGCAATGTATGAAAAAAAACTATCTAGGCACAAGCACATGTATATCCACAACTCTAGCATCAGGTCATGGCCTCATGATTAAGCTTGAAAATTTCATCACATCAAAGGATCACAGCATCATTCCAAGATATCAAGTACTTGACAATTGTCAGATGCATGAAGTCTGTAAACCATCCTCCCTATTTGTAGATTTAACAGATCAACCAATGAAGATTGACTGACAGCCACTGGCATCCTCCACATCAAAAAGAATGGGTGCTGTAAGCATAGGGCAGTTCTCTCAAGTCACAGAGATTGTTGTGAAATAGCTGGAGAAAAACTTTGGGTTTCTAATAAGACATAAATGTGCACAAGTTACATTACAAGATAGCTAGTACACTTACCATTGCAGTATTTTTTATTGTGATAGGATGATCGTGTTTGTCAATATTTGGAAATAAATATCCCTGAATAATCTTTGATGCAGCTATCCAGTCTGCCAGAGCCCAAACCAGGCAGAGATGTGTCATATGCTTAGGCAGAGCACATAGTACAAATGGAGGTATGTCTGATCTGTAACTGAGCAAGTGTGAAAAAACAGTAGTATTGATATACTTACCATCAAATGGGTTACTCTTGCAGAAGGGCAGAGTAATTGATACAGAATGAGTACTATTGACATCATCAATACCAAATTCAATGTCATGGACTTGAATCTTGAGTGCTTCATCAATCTGAAGAAGGCAGGTAAACATGATAAGATAAACAGCTTGGAGAAATTTCTGCATGTTCCCTCCACACCAGTGTGGAGGGACTAGCATTCCAATTTTCAGGAGCATGATTATGATCACAGAACCTCCAGAAATTACCCTATAGAAAAATTGTTTATGGTCAGTTATATATTCAGATCACAAATGAAAATATTAGAGTACTCATAGGACTGATAGCCCACACACTCATTGGGATTTCTCCTTTTGCAACCTGTATTTCTTTTGTTAGTTTTATGCATAGCAGGCATGATTTATTAGAAATACCTTGTGCTTTCTCAAGCCCAGCATATATAAGGACACAACATCTGAGATGGAAGGATTTCCAGACACCTTGGCCCAATCCTAAGGGACCTTGCATCTATGACCCTTACAAAAGCTGTAAGTGGTAGTAGCCCAAAGTTTTTGGGCATATAAGTACAACTTTTGTGGCTCATGGGGGGCCTTACTCACATCATGCATGTCAACACTGTTGCAGCTGGAAAATATGTAGCTGAATGATATACAGACCTGAAAAGGGAACATACCCTTGCATAATGAAGCCAACAATGTAGTAGTCAATTTTGGATGAAGTATTTGCTCTGTGAATATATCTGTACCAGGTGGGATAACCTCCTTGGCAAGAAAGGTATTGAATTGTACCATGACACTGGTAAAATATGTCAAGACAGTGAGAAAGGAGGAGTAATTGGACTCACCTATTGTATGCCACAGCTGTGCCTTCTTTGACACCCTTTGATGCAGCTTGAATGTTGGCTAGAACCTCTTTAGTATCTGCAGCAGTACCAACATCACCATTGTCTTTGTCATCCAACAACTCACCACAGGTCTCCTGTTCCCCTTCAATGTCATCCATGACCTCTAGCTTGATTGTGTCTGCACTCTGAGAGTTATCGAGAACCAGGCAGATTCCCACTGCATTTGTGACATTGTGAACAGTATTCATGCTCATTGTATGGTGGAGTATAACAATTCAGAGAGATATAAAAGACAGAGGAGTTAATATAGAGAAAAAAAGAGAGACAGTCCATATTGAATATATATACTAAACAAAAATCTCACCACTTGCAGCATGGCAAACATCAAGATGGTATTTGGGTGAGGCAACATGTTTCTGTTGTTTCCTTGAAGTTGTTTCCAGACAAGGGGTGGTAAGAACAGTGTGAGAATTGTTTGAAAGAGTTCCACCTTTCATTTATGCACCACTCTTATCACTTGATATCTCTAAACTTGAGAATGCATGGGCATCTCCTGTTTGGCTGGCAACAGTACTAGTCAGACTTGTTGCTATAATGTTACAGCAAAGTTTGAAAGGTTTATATGTCTGATCTCTGTTATCTAGGAGGTTTGTCTGTGCATGCAGTGCCAGTACCCAGGAGAGCCAAGTGCAAACCTTGTGGTTTTTCATAAACTGAGTTAGTGCCTTCTTCTGAGTGTCATTTTCATGCATTGAGTGAAGGACCAAGGTGATCTTGGTTAGAATGGCATGAGGGACAACAAGAGACATGAAGACTTCTGAATCTGATTGCTTGCACTGGTTTGCACAAACAGTGCAAACTTTGGAAATAACAGTAACAGAGTTATGGGGCTGTTCTAATCCACATCGCTTGCTCAGATCTTGGAGCAGCTCACAAATCACTAATCCTGGAAAGATGTAATGTGAGAAATTCTTGATGATGCTCATAGGATTGCCTCCAAACAAAGAGCTCTTCATATAGCTTTAAGAGCCTGGAGAGATCTGGTTGACCTAATAATGGAGGGGCAGGCAGATTTTCTAGTGTCAATCTTACAGGATGGAGATACTGGATGAGAACTGACACTTTAGGAAAGTCAGAAGGAATACAAGAAGCCAGTGAGCAGTGATGAGAGTAGAGCTGCCCAACTCCTTTAGTGTCCAACATGGTACAGAGATCCTGACACCACATAGAAGCCATGTGGTGGTAATGACCAATTTCAGATACTTCAAGGGCATTGAATAGCTTCTTACCAATGCATGTTCGAGCAATTCCAGCTGCAGTCTGAACACTGCATCCTGGAACTCCTTCCTATGAAAGAAATTGTAGACCACATCTGTGAACACTCTACAAGCCTTATGTCATATTCACCTTCAGCAAGTGATGCAATTAAGATCAGATCATTATGGGAGAACTGAGAAGCTTCATGAACCTCAATCAAATATTTAGAGTCACTTTTGTCTTTGCTAATAGACAGGGTTAGAAACACTTTGGATCAAGCTTGAAAGTTTCCACTCACATTCTAATGACACATTGGGCACCAAATACCATGGTATCAAAGTCTTCTGACATCACTGCATCAATGTGGCCAACATTGGAAAGCATTGCCAGTTCAGCCTCTGCTTTCCCAGGAGCCTGTTTATTTTTTTAATAACAGAGGATAAAGACTTGGAAACAATATACCTTGCAATAGGAGAACCCAAATCCTACCAGTAGCCTCTTGAAATCAGCAGCCAACCAGTCTGGTGTTTTCTTCACGACTTTGTTGCACTTATTTGCAGGACATCCTGGACCATCAAAAATGAATATTGGAATCACTGGAAGGTGAAAAAGACATCCCATTCTTTTAAAAAGTGATGCTTGTGCTGGATTTTTTGTTTGTGCATGGTAGTACTTTGCAGTGAACATCCACCTGCTAAGAGATGATCAGTAGTCATTCAAAAGCAAGGATAAACCTATGATGTTACCTAGCATCCACACCTATGCATGGGGCAAGATTGTGGACCATGTTCATGGAGATTTTCTGGGAGGACCAGTCCACAAAAGACATAGAATCTAACTTGGAGTCCAACAGCTGTAAAAAAGACATGAGATACAAGCTAAAAATCTGCACAAATAATGAAGCTTATGTTCCAACCATCTTTAATGCCCATGGTGGCAAGAGTCAAAGATTGTTATATGGGATGTCTGGCCAGTGTCTTTCTCTCCTTTAATAGTGTACACACAGAACTTGTAAGATGTTTCAGGTAAGAGTGATAGAATACACAATTCTTGGAATAAATAATCATGTTTGAACATATGTGTGTATGACAATTATCATTTGAAAGTAAAATGTATCAAAATACATTGTACTATGTTGGGACAACAAATTAAATGATAAAACAGTCATCGACACTGTTGATAACTTTTCATTGTGCAGGAAGCATTGATGAGCCTCTAGGTTCTGTACGCTCAGAATTCACAGATTATGCCATTATACTCCTACCACCTGCAGAGAAACTCCGGATTTAATCTCTAGCCCATTCAGCAATATCTCCATGCACCCACCAGTTATACAGTGGTTACTCTTTGGTTATTCAGACAAGTTTTTGAAGGCTACTGTAACAATCATGCCATGGACTCCATGGACCTCGTCCATTGCCAACTCCACCAGCTCCAAGTCAATCATCAGAATCTGTCAGATTCTGAATCCTGGTTTCTATTCCATATTTCTATTTCATTTACTAATTTCACATATTTCATTTATAACACCTAGAACCCATCATGGTAGCAAGTAGGTGTTATATCAGAGTCCACAGAATACTCAACTCCTCTAGATACAGAACATTCTAGATCACATCACTCTAGCCATACCTACACTATTCCAGACCCTGACCTGTCAGACTCTGTCTTAGTATATAAGCTGTACATTTAGTAGTACATACCTCAGTTTGAATATCAACTTGGTTTAGCCCAATACTCTTGTGCTTACTCTCTTAGGCCTTCAAGCCTTAATCCATCTCTATGTCTGCAGACTCCAATACCACCAGACTTAACCTTTGATCCTAGAGATCATAATCCCATGGACTCTGTCTGTAATCCTTCTTTGGGCTTCAACCCAAGGGTGACATTGCTAATAGCTTCACCAAGCCCCATGCACTCCATGGATTCCACAGCATGCATTCCTCTTGCTTCTTCCTATTGGCATGATCCTAACAGTATATTTGAACTCAAACCCTTGAGTCAAAATTTTTAGGAATGTCTAACACAACTCTCAAACCTTCCCAAACACAATCATGCTCCACGGCTCCACCCATATCACATCTCTCCATGCATGACATTACTGCCTCTGTGTTGAAAGGGGATCACAATCTCTTCAGCGAGGACTCAGCCTCAGCACAGTGGTTTCACCGCCCACCAATCCAATGCCAATGTTACTCCCAACCCATTGATGAGCCTCAGGGCTCTGTATGCTCAGAATTCACGAACTTTGTCATTTCTAAGTGACAAAAGACTTAGCACTGGATATAACATTATCTCCGGTGTGCACACGCTACTATAGGACCTTCTTGCCACTTCAACAACCGGATATAATGGAGAATATCCATCCCAACTTGTTTCGCAGCTCAAACCGTATGCCATCATGGCTAGGCACCAATATCGACCAATTAGGTAACCACCAGAGATAAATCATATGACGCATCAGAGTGCATCACAGCGTAAAACCCCGGCATTGATCCTTTAATTATATGAGGTCATACTCGTCGACCATTATTCTGCTTCAATAATCACCAGGTTTTTGTCAGTTCGACACCCGGTTTTACCAATAACACCATGCCAAGGCCACTAGCACTCGATACTCCTTTCATACACCTCAGGTTATCAACCATACCCTCACAGTCTGCAGCTAAACAGCACCTCCATAACCACGCTGGAGAAGACTCATGACCTAAAGAATTTACCTTTCTTCAGTAACGCAGAGGATTGGCTGTTACAAGTGACTACAGAGATGCATATGGATGCTAGGATCTTTACAAAGCCGCAGCCTTGTAGCTTTACTACGTACCGCTATTAATAATTATCTCCAGTAGTATAAGAGTGGATAGAAAATCATAGTACAGTAGTTAATAAACTACCACCCGTTGCTCTGCCATTAGCCTCGATATACGCTTGTCACCGGATATAATCTCATCTCTACACACTTGCTACAGTCATTCGCACCGGTTTTAAATGAACCATACCCCACGCATAGCGCAGTATACAAACAATAGCAATTGTTTGCACTCCATATGCTCGCTATAAGCCAGAGACCGGTTTTACACTGTCTGAGCTTTGTACTCCTTCGCGCTCTCCTCGAGAAACGCTCTAAACCATGATTGACCGGTTTTAGGAATTATCTCCGGCATCATACATTGCACGTTAGCCTGCACCCTGTCATTGGTGGTTGATACTCATGTCTAGCACGTAACACTGGTGTTCGCATTGTACACCACCTCTTTTGTTTTATAGGATTGGATCGTCTTCATCTTCATACCATAGGAGTTTTATTTGGCTTTATTTTCAACATTGTTTATCGCAGCCCCCTTGGGTAGTCTCTGGCAGACTTATAGGAATCAACATCGTCAACATAGGATCACTTTGGACTCAACACCGTTTAGGACCATTATAGGATAGGATAGGATAGTCCCTCAAGAGGACTCATAGGTTTGACATTGACATAGGATAGGAACATCTCCGAGTAGACTCAGCTTTCGACATTGACTTCAGTATATTTTGTCTCATATAGGAGCAACACTCGTTATCTCCGTGCCCCACCAGATATAAACATATTTTCACACTTTTGCCCACATTAACTGGCATTATTAGGATCACCACCCAGTACATCAACACTCCACCAGTTATAAACCAGCTGCCACACACCTAGCTTCATTTTCACTGTTATTTTCATAGGACCAACATCTAGAGACCTCGTCTATTTGTTTCCCCTCGTTACACTGGATTTGCGGTATTCATGTCATACCCAAAACTGTTCAATCTCGTCATTGAGATTATCACTGGCCTACAGCCAATACCTTTTAGTACTCGATCGCTTGAGTACTACTTGCTTGACTGAAAAGTCGCAGTATAAACTCGCATCTAGAGGAAGTGATTAGGTCGCATGGAGGTGCCCCGAACAACTCACACAACACAGTACCTTTATCTCCAGTCTACACCATCATTAATCATTACTCTTTGAGTTTTGGTTTGCTGTTGCCATGGAAGTAAGGGTTCATCACCATTCTCCATGGACTCCGCTAGTTCAAATGGATGGGGTAACTACTGAAATATTGTCCCAGAAACCCCACACAACCAATCTGCACAACCAACCTTTCTAGTCCAGGAAGAAGGTGAAAACGGGTACAACAGTGACAGTGACGGTGAGCCTGATTTCCCTAGCAATAGTGGTTCACACAATCCATGGCACCCCGATCAACAACCAGGAGGCCCACCAAATCCAGGTGGCCCTGGGGGTCCCAGGGGTCCCAGCAGACCAGGCAGTAACTCTCCTAATCCTCCCAATCCTGATCCCAATGATGAAAACCGCCTCATGATGGAATTCATGAACCTCCTCCACAGCTTCACCTGCTAAGTCAACAATCCTCCTCAGCAGGCAGTCCATACCAAAGTCAAGGAACTGGACACCTCCAATGGAGCGGACCCATGGAAACTCAAGGCATTCATCATCTCCCTGCAGTTGAACTTTAACAACAGGCCCATTGCATTCACTGGGGACACCACCAAAGTCAACTATGCCATCTCTTTCCTCTCCAGTGTTGCCCTTGACTGGTTTGAACCAGATATCCTTCATCCCAATCAAGCCAATCCTCCTGCTTTGGTGTATTCCTACACTGCCTTCCATTCAGAGCTCTGCACCAATTTTGATCATGTGTGTCAAAAAATTTTCAATCTCACTTTTGACAAAATGCTTGCTCAAAATCCCCAATTTATTGAAGAGCAAACACCACACTATGTTCCACCACCTAGTGTTCTAGTCGCATCTCTTCTGCATGTGTTTCAGACTTTTGGAAAGGCTATTGATGCTAAAACTGGAGTACCCTTGTTTTCAAAAAAAAAAAAAATCATGGGCAAAGGCATATGCTGTAGTGGATTTGGCTCATGAGGGATATCTCTCTGATAAACTGGGAGTTGTCCTATATGAGAAAGCTGGAACTGATCAATATGGAATACAAAAGTGGAGATGTACTTGGGGGACAAATAAAGTTGAAGGTCAACTGCCTAACTGATCACCAAACATGGTACAATCTTCAGGTGAAGAGAAGTTTAAAATATTGATTTCATAGCTAAATTTTTGATGCAGGCTTATGCACAGCATACATGCAGTGTTGACTGGAACTATCACCATGATCTTGGCCTGATCAACCGAATGTCATTTCTTCTGAATTATCTCTCTGATACTGTAAAGGGTACATCATCCTATTCTGATTGGATCAACAGTGACCTTTATGAGAGAACAACAGAACAATTTGGGGTTTGCTTGTTTCCAGGTATTTATGGGTTCTTTAAGTCTAAAGACATGAATCTGATATTCTCACTCCTTAGAGTCACTGAAGATTTGCTTTGGTATGGCATCATATAACAATGAAGCCTCCAAAGCATACAAACTTAATGCGAGTAACAACTGGCTGTAACAACGACAGGGTTTAGCTCTGCCTGTGCTTCCTCCAACCACTCAAGAAGCTCACCATTACTTCTTTGCTCAGATACATGTCTTCTCTGTGAAGGCAAGGGCAAAGTTGATTATGAAGCATTTGCTCAAGAATGGAACCGGACAGCAGATGGAACTGAGCATGTCTATGTCTCACTAGAGGTTCTAGCTGTATATTTAAAATCATGGGAGAAAGCAAATAATGTCCGAGCAACAGAAGAGTTGATCTCTGATGGGCTTGAAGAAGTACATTGCAGCAGCAAAGTATTTGCATTGGCTGGAGATGCATTGTTCACTCATCCAAGTCAAGGTGTGATTGAAATAGATTCAGAACAGCCAGTACCTCTGAATTCATCGATTTCAACAGCTCCCACTGCTTCACATTCATCCTGAGTTATTGATACATTGATATCCTCCCATCCTACAGGCAGTGGCCCACCACAATTGACTCCATGCCCTGCGCTTATCCCTGCAATAGTCAATGAGCTTCCTATAAATCCTCCTCTACCAATTCCAACATCTCATACTGAACCATCCCTGGATGAGCCTCCTAGTGAGCCTCCATCGGATTTCATGGACATAGTTGTTGGAAATGGCAGTACCAGTGATCATCAGGACATGTACATGGAAAACGAGACTAAAAGAAGACATACCGTGCCCAGTGAGGATAGGAAACGCCATAAAATTTGCAGCTGTCAACATTGCCATGATGAAGTTTTCCCTGGGGGTAATGACATTTTGCGGTGTCAGATAGTGTGTACTGTACCTTGCCAATGGTGCGGGAGACTTGATGGATGTCAGGGCATCGACAGAGGGAGAAAATGTACTATAGTACAGACTTAAATGAGTGTATGGCAAGGTAAATGGCAGCAGGGAGTCAAGTGAACAAATAATGATTGGTATAGGCCTTTAAATATAATACAAACAAACAAACATTGGTAGCCGCCCAATTTTGCATGCTAAATCTTTCTAGTAGGTGTGCAGAGGTTCTGCCACACAAGTACATGGGAATGTCTTAAAAAGGCTAATGGACAATCAAATCAGACCACAAGCAACAGGTATATAAGATTGTATAGCTCAAGATAGTTAGTTAGTTAATTCTACTCCCATAGAGATCCTTATTCCAGGATTCCTCTTACTAAAGGAATATATTTCCTCTTTCCCATAGCTTTGAAGACTTGTACAATCAGACCTAAGGCCTATGCATGTGCATCTGAAGTGCTATATACTCCTTTCCATCCACTGTCCAATTTGAATCAGATCCCACCCTCCTCCTGTCAGCAGCTGTCTTAGTGGACATTGTAAGCTGCTGAAGTGGAGTGGACCTTACCTTCCCTTATCCCTTACCAGATAAGAAAAGATCTTGCATAGTCAGGGATTTCTTCCTTCACAGGGAGTTACCTAGCCTTACAGCACAATCAATCCATGTGGCCACCCTTTCCAGTCCAAGTAGAGGGTGACAATGGGTATGACAGTAGCAGCAATAGTGAGTCTGATTCCCCTAGCAATCACATCCCACATTAGCTGCAGGGCCCTGGTTGCCAACCAGATGGTCCACCAAATCCAGGTGGCCCTGAAGGTCCTGGTGGTCCTAGCAGACCAGGTGGAAACCCTCCTAATCCTCCCAATCCTGATCCAAACAACAATGCTTGCCTCATCATTGAATTCATGAATCTCCTCTGCAGCATAGCCTGCAAAGTCAAGAAGCTGAACACTTTTGACAGAGCAGACCCACTGAAGCTCAAGGCATTCATGGTCTCACCCCAGTTAAACTTCAATGACAGGCCCAACACATTGCTTGTGGATACCTCTGAGGTCAACTATGCTGTCTCCTTCCTCTCCAGTGTCACCCTATTAAGAATACAAGTAGTTTAAGTATATTAATGAATTTAGAGACTTCACAAAATATACTTAATTTGTATTTGAGAGTGAGAATGTAATTAAGTTCAAGTTACCAAACAAGAATGTCCAAATGTATCAACAAGCACTAGGCGTAGTTGTCTCTGACAAGTGTTAGGCATAATCAGAAGTGTGTAATCAGTAAACACTATGCATAACTGATTACTATCACTTAGTAGTTCACACCGTAAGCAGAAGGTCAAAAGATGAATAGATTTGATACCCTTGTGGTATGTTTAGCTTGAGAATATATACATAAAAGTACTTCTACAACAAAGATGTCCTTATACCTTTGAAGATATTCTCTGTTGATAGGCACCTTGGAGCTCAATTTAGGAGGAATAACCACATGGCTTGCAATGCAAATATCTCCTCAATTCAAGTGTTTATTTTGTTTCTGACACAATTTTTGTAGCCATCGATGAATTTGACATTTGGCAAGTCAGTTAGCATCTTCAGGTAGCATGTGTACCTTGAAAACATGTCCCTCCGAGTCTGTGGTAAGAGGTGCTGTAGAGTTCTCAACTTCAAGTTTCTGTTCTGTATTCCCAAAGGATAAATAACAGATTCCATCCTTTCTCAAGATAGATACAGAATATTGATCTGCAAAATTGTTGCCTAGAATGAATGGGATAGTCATCCCTTCTATGATGTATGCATCAACATTCCCAGAGATAGAGGACTTTCCAGTTACTTGAATAAGATTAATCTTCTGACCCCTGCAGATTTTAGGTCCTGAAGATAAACCTTGCAGTGCATCTTGTGAAATAAGAGTGATGTCAGATCCTGAGTCCACAATGATGGTGAGCAAGTCTCTCTTGATGCCATTTATTCCTGCAGTGAAGATAGTAGCCTTACTCCCAAGAAGGTGCAACAAGAAGGCCACTGCATGAACTTTTTCAACTCCAATAATGGTTTAGAATCTGTAGATTCTGAGGAGTCAATTTTGACATGAAAAACCTTCTTGAATCAATGTTGTAATTTATCAAGTCAATGTTGCTGTTTGCGATTGAAGGCTCAAAAGTCTGGCAAAGATAATATGTTATGACATGAGGTACTTAGAGTTGCATTTACAGTATTGTTCCTTTCTGATACTTTATGTGAAGTAATCAGTGATATGCCTGGTATCAGGCCACCTGCAGATTTTGCAAATTTTAATCAAAATAAGTAATCTACAAGCTGTACTGAGCACTACAGTAGAGGCTTTATACTGCTAGTGACCCTCTAGAACATGTGTGTGAGTGCTGCAACCTAGCAAGGACTTAGAGAAAGCATCCCTACCTAAACTGACTACAACTAGTCAAGCTTAGGGGCACCACTGAATTTAGATGGAACCAAACCAGAAGCAAGAAAGGAACCAGATTGATTTTGTCGCCTCAATGTTTTGAAGTCTATCCAGAAAGAATAATTCACTAAGTTCCAATGGAAGCAAATCCCTCCCTGGACTTAGCCTTGAAAATAATAGAACCCTGAACCCTAGAAAGAAAGAATAGTGAAAGGCTGCTCCATCTGGAGTCAGCCTCACTGAGATTTTACAACACACAAAAGCACAGGAACAGGGTGTATTGAGGAAGACAAACATATGCAGTGAGTAAGGGTAAGGACATGGCATGAAGGTAGGTAAAGGAAGAGAGTGAGGAACAAACTATGTATGTATGTACATATATATATAATCTAAATATAACTTTGACCTGTCCGATCTGGCCCCACAGGACTATATAGATGGTTCCTGTAGTAATATATACTTGCACTTGGCATCATCGTTGTAAGCCATGCTTACACTCTCCCCTCTCCCAAGAGCAGCAGCTGTGCTATCAGAAAGTGCAGCAGCATTCCTGGTGAGCCAAATATCAAGGGCCTCGCAATCTTCAAGCTCACGTTAAGGGAGCCATTCATCATGGGATTCCAGAAATCTGACCCAGTGCATGAGGTGCTGGAAACCATGGCTACAACATCACTCATCAACAATCCTATCAATTAATTGCTCTTCCATACCATCCTTGGTAACAATAGGAGCTGGTCTAGTAGTTTCATGGTTAGGGAAAAGATCAATATTGTTGGGCAAGAATTGGCAAAGCTTAGAAACATGGAATGTGTTAAATCTGGATGGGGAATTCAGCATATCGAGAGTGTATGAGGACAGGGCATGGTTTGCGTTAGTTATGTAGTATGGTCCATCAAATCAAGGCATGAATTTGGCCATGCAGTCAGATCCACTTTGTGCATAATCTCATGTCCAATGAAAGGTATTCAACAGCACATGGTTGCCAACCAAAGGACAGAATTCAGGAGCATGATGTCTGTTAGCCTGGTGAGCCATGTTGATTTTTGCTGCAGTAAGGTTGTCAGTCATGGTCTGGGTATCCAGGAGAATATGTTTGATCAGTTTGGCAGCTCGCATGTCTTCCATTGGAATGTCGGTCATGAAAATAGCAGGAACAAGGGGGGGGGAATCAATTGAGGAGAGTGACCTAAGTGAAGCTGGAAGCCCGAGAAGCTGGTGGAAGAATTGATGGTGTTCATCATGTTGAACCAAATTCTGGGCAATGTGGAGACCTAGCCCTTTTGAGCACAATCAATGTGATAATGAATACATTGAACAATTGTTTTATTAGAACATTCAGAAGGACCATCAGTCTCGGGATGGAAGGAAGATGACATTGCGAGCTTAACACCTGTCAGTTTGTGCAAGGCTTGCCAAAATTTGGAGATGAAGAGCTTGTCTCGGTCAGACACAATCTCCAGTGGGAGTCCGTTCTTGCAGTACCAGTGGTCGAAGAAAAGTTGAGCCATACCTTCAGCGGATAGGTTTGTCCAACAGGGTACAATGCATACATTGGCACCAATCTGGTCAGTAAATGTTGCTAAGCAGTTATACCTGGAATCCTCAGGTAAGGGCCCTACAAAATTGATAGCGACACAGTCACCACACTTGTCAGGGATGGGCAAAGGGTGAAACAGACCAGGTACCTTGGACGTTCTCAATTTATTCTGTTGGCAGGCTTCACATGAGGGAATGTAAGAGAGTTCAAGATCCTTGCACATGTTAGGCCAGTAGTAACTATCTTGGAAAGCTCCATAAACTTTATCTGTGCCAAAGTGGCCAAGACTGTCATGGGCAAGTTGGAACAGTTGCTCATGTATGGATCCAGTGCAAGGGATCAGCAGGCAGTCACTGATGTACCAAAGGCCATTCATGTTTTGAATGTTGGGTAAAATGTTTTCTCCGAGTACGAACTTCTTGCAAAATTCATCCATCAAATAACTGGCATGAATTTCCTTGAGGATCTTTTTGTCAGCTCCAATCAAGAGTGAAGATTGTGTAACAGGCGCAACATTAACTGGACCAGGAAGGCCCCTGCTTCTAACCAAGATTTCCAACAGTCAACTTCTGTTGGGTCAATATCAGGCACTCATTCGGTGGGGTTGTCAGGGAGACAAGAGAGCACGTCAGCAATGGTATTATCCTCACCACAAATATAGTTGATGGTCATATCAAATTGAGCCATCTCTTCCATCCAATGGGCCTGATGACAAGAGAGAGCCTTTTGAGTCTGAAAGTTCTCTAGGGTTCGATGATCAGTAAAAACCTCAAACTGATTACCAAAGAGGTTGGCATGCCACTTCTTCAGTGCATGTACAATACCAAGAAGCTCCTTTTCATGCACAGGATAGTGCAGTTGCACTTCTTTCAGCTGCATTGAATCATACGCCACAGGGCAAGCAGTTTCCCAAGTTGGACCCCAGGACAAAATAGCACCAGTTTGGCAGTCACTGGCATCAGTTGTAACAAAGATCTTGTTCTCACCAGGGTTCAGGTGATCAATTACCGTTAGACAATCTGCCGACACCACCAGTTTCTTGATTGCATCAAAGGCCATCTGGTGCTCCTCAGTCCACGTAATGGTGACAGTGTTCTTAACGCTGGTCAGAGGAGTCAAAATTGCAGTGAACTCAGCAAGATTCTGAAGGAAAGATGCCAGGTAACAAACGATGCCCAAAAAGGCCCTCACGTCTCCAGCAGTTTTTGGTATCGCCCAGTTCAAGATGCAGATGACTTTAGAATTGTCAGGTTTAATACCTTTGGTCAAAATTTTGTGTCCAAGGAATTTCAGTTCATAGTGGAAGAATTCAGACTTTTTTGCATTGCAATAAAGTTTTTCCTTGCATAGGCAATCAAGAATGAGGTGGACATGCTCCTGATGTTCCTCAAGCAACTGGGATGAAATAATAATGTTGTCTAAGTATATGTGGCAAATTTTACCACTGTGGTCATGAAGGGCATCATTAACACAACACTGATGGATGGAAGGGGAATTTTTCATTCCCTGGGGCATGACGGTCCATTCGTACAATCCAAATGGGGTGGATATGGTGGTCAATGGGATACTATTGGGGTGCATGCAGGTATGAAAAAAGCTATCAGTCATGTCGAGTTTACTCCAGATCTTGCCATTGCCAGCCTCTGCCAGAATGTCATCAATACAATGTAACAGGTATTTGTTTGTTACAAGGTTAGCATTAAGCTCCTGATAATTATTGACCCAATGGAGGAGCACCATGTTATCTGGTTTAGGGATCAAGAATGCAGGCAAAGCATGAGGGGGAGATGATTCACATATATGTCCTGCATTGAGGTGCTGTTTAATCATGCCTGCCAAGCAGCACAAAATTTGCATGGGCATGCATAGGAGTGGGACATAATGGTTTTCTTGGCATTCTTCAACTCAATCTTACAAGTCACCTTATCGGGCATCTTGTCCACATGCAGCAAGGGTTGAAAAATGTCTGAGTAAGCAAGCTTAGTGTCGACCTCGAGTTTGCTGCAGTGATCTACCAGGGCAAGGCATTCAATACGCTCACAAACAGCTGCAATAATGTTGAATGGTTTTGTTGGCTCACAGCGAGCATCGACAGAGTCACAAAGGAGATTACAATGTTCAGCTATCTGGGTACAGAATGCAGAAATATTTTTACATGTAGCTAAAAGGAAGTCCTTAAGATGAGGACAAAGAGGGGCGGAGGAGGCAGAGCGACCAGGTGTAACAAGTCAAAACCAGACAGTTCGTGAATAGTGGATCTGTGAGAGGAACTGATCGTAATATTATTATGTGATAAAAAAGGGAGACCAAGGATAATATCAGTACAAAGTCCAGGGGTAATAATTGCATGCATGTGTTGAGCGAGTGGAGAACAGGTTTTGGGAATCATGTAATTGGATCAGGACATATTCAGTCAAGGCCGATTTCGAGGACTGAGAAGGCAAAGTGGTATCAATGGTGATTGGCAAATGTAAGCGACGACGACAGAGCCCCAATTTCTCAATGATTTCCAGTCTAATAAGTATGAAGGGTGAGCCAATATCCAACATAGTTGACACAGGCACACAAGGAAGTTCAGACTTCATGTTCAGATCAGAAAGGGCACAATTCCATAGCAAATGAGGTTCCGCGAGAGGGGAGCAATCGTCCTCTGAACCAGGGAAGGTAGCACTGACATGAACAGGAGAAATACTCATGGACATAGTAGGACCATCATCCTTATCAGTGTTTACAGGCTCAAAGTCCTCTGGTGCACAGTCAGTGGTGGCATCAAAGTCGACACGGTCCTCAACTTCAACAGAGTGGGAGCAAGATCTGTGTAAGGATGCAGCATGAGGACCAGAGCCTAATGGAAGGGGTAGGAAACTGGATGGCAGCGGTTTGGTATTGGCATGGCAACCACAGTCATCAACATGTGGATGTTCATGTCGAGCATGAACATTGTGTGCAGGAGGGGACAGATGAGACTCTTTTCATGGAGGGGAAAGGTCATCATAGTCTCCAGAATCCACATCAAAGTATTTGTCCTCATCATTCTCCATGCCAACCACGGCACAGTTCGAGAAGGGCAGCATCAGTGCAGTATGTGAAGATGGCTGAGATGAGGGTCAAGATGTGGGGCAAACTCAGGAGTAGGTTCTAGAACAGTCAAGCTGTTCAGTACGTGAAGAGGGACAGTCATAGGAAGGATCAGGGGTGGGGAAAGCATGTGAATGTAATATTGGGGCCACATAATTATGTGGGATGCTCTGAATTGGTGCAATGTGACTGGGTTGTCCAATGGGGATCGAGTTGGAGGACGAGGTAGGGCTCACAGCATAATTCTGAGCCAGAGAAAGGAAGAAAGGAGGAATAACTGTGCCTGGATTGTTGTGTTGTACACACTCCACAGCATTCACCATGTCAACTGTGTCAATTATTTTGGGTGCATGTGTGGGGATGTTAGGGTCAGGAATTCTATGGTTTTCAAAGCCATTTGGGTGTGCCTGCACCCATTGATTAATGAAATTCACGTCACAAATTTCATAGTTAGCAGCAGGGCAGGGCTCACAGACATTGTCGCGCTTTCTATGGTTCTGGAATGGAAGCCTGCAATTAATACAAAAATGAGTGAGGAAGAACATTATCCATCTTTCATTCTTATTATAGCATGGAGTGAGATGGGAGTTCTGGATGTACGACCTTGAGCTGAACTGGTTGGAAGGGCTGAGTGCTGCATATTGGTTGGCAGGTCTTACAGTGCCAACATTATTACCCTGATGGTTATATGTGTTATTGCCATGGTACAACAGAATGGAAGCGGGGAGAGACTGAGGGGGGGCAGTGAAAGTGGCATTGGATTGGAAAGTGTTTGTATGTAGATGTTTCAGTCCAAGGTCATTGATGGCATTATGTGTGTCTCGCTGGTTCCATACACATTCATGGTATAATTTCTCATCTTCAATTTCCACCAGCTTTACCCATTGTGTGATGGTCTGTTCCTTTGTAGCGTCAGCGGTACCATTTGAGATAGCCGTGAAAATCTTTGACAACTCCGTGTCAGGGTCAGAACAACATTCAGAGAGATCAATGTGCATTCCCTTCTTCAGTGTAGAGATGAGCAAGGCATCCTCCACATGTTCTGGGTTTCCTTCCAAATAGTGGTTTTGTGTGAGGACTGCATTGTAGAAGTCAACAAAGGAGCCGTCTCCTTGACTTAGACAGTCTAGCGTGCAGCAGACATCCAAGTGCCAGGTGGCCATGAAGAAACATTGGTGGGCAGCAGCCCTGAACTCAGTAGGTGTGTACTCGTTATAATGATCTGAGTTCTGATAATAAAAACCATTGAGCTTCGCATTATCACTAAACCCAGGAGCAAGATATGGCATAATTGCCTTCTCTGTGACCATGGGGTGATATGTCACCCTCCATTTCTGAGCAGCGGTTGGAAAACAATGTAAGGTCCCATGGGCAACCTCTCCTGCAGAGATCCTGGGACCATTCTTTGAAGACGTGCTGGCAGTTACTTGAGCTTCACCATTCTGTGCTACAGATAGATATGGTGTAGACATGATGTAGTTGTCTGAATCAGAGTCTGAGACATAAGTATGTGTAGTGATTTGATCAAGAGGGGGTGTTTGTGGGGGTGATGTTCCCAGGAGGGTGTTCATGATTGAATGTGATGGGGAGATGTTGGATCCAAGGGCTAGCAGCCATTCCTATTGGACAGCAGAGGTAATTGCCCAGGGAGGCAAGTGATTTTTGGTGAGGAATCCATGTTGATCCCAGTGACAGCTGGATATATGCTGTTTATTTCATATCAAATAGTATGAGCAAGAATGTAATCACAATCAAAGATGTTTGACATTTGACGTTCAAGGTGCAAGGGCAATATTACATTCAAGTTCAAGTGTAGCGAGGCTTGAGTTCAAAAGTTCAAAAGTTCTACATTCAATTTAGTGCCCTGTTTGTTGTTCAAAAAAAAGTGAAAGGCTGCTCCATCTGGAGTCAGCCTCACTGAGATTTTACTTACAAGACACGAAAGAACAGGAACGGAGTGTATTGAAGAAGACAAATGTATGTGGTGAGTAAGGGTAAGGACGTGGCATGAAGGTAGGTAGAGGAAGAGAGTGAGGAACAGACTATCTACATACATACATATATATATAATCTAAATATAACTTTGACCTGTCTGATCTGGCCCCATGGGACTATATAGATGGTTCCTGTGGTAATATATACAAATAGCCTCATTGAGTCCTGAGATACCTGTCTAGATCACGCAGACAATTGCAGCAATACAACCTCGGTACCTTGATTGATCAATGATCAATGGTTACACCCTTTAAATGCTGCAAAAGTAAGCAGTATTGAATGGGTTTCTGTGAGGCCCTCTAGCAGATGGAAGAAAGAGTGCCTGCAGAACAGCATGGCACATCTATGCAATAGAAAATGCTGCCACTCTTCTGAGCAACTGAATGGAAACCCTGGGATTGTGCAATTCTTATAAATTAATTACTCCATGTTTGTATTGCTATGAAGAATCATGCTACAGACCACCTCAGATAAGCAGCCCTATAATCACACTATCAGTCATCTAGATAAGCAACTCTACCTAGACATAGAATACTATAAAATATCACCATCTAGATGCATAACAGCAGGAAAGTATTCCTCCGCATTTGTGCTAGTGGCTTGTAGCTACACAATCAAATAACAGTTCTAAGTGCACATCCTCAACTGAGTAAACTTGTTTGCAAAGTCACCTGAAAGAAAGAACAAATTAGTTTAAGTGAATTAAGCTCTAGAACACTTTTAAGTTCAATGTACTCTAGAATCTGTGTGCTCTTTACAAGTCTGTGAACTTGAAGCAGGATCTGTGCATCCTTTGTAGAAGTCTGTGTACTTCTTTGTCTCAAGTCTGTGAACTTGTGTTGCAAATCTGTGTACTCTAGAGTCTGAGCGCTCTTTGTAGAACCTGAGTGTTCTTTAGTTGTTTGAGTTAGAAAGTAATCTAGATCAGTTGTCAACCACCTAGATAAAGTTGTCCTAAAGCCCACCAGCTTTATATTACCTATAAAACCCCACTTGCTACACCTCACTGTTGTGATTAGTGTATCTCATGTAGGCACTTTCTAGATTGAATAAGAAATTGTCTTTAAACATTCCCAAGTGATTATCAAAGTTAAACATTTGGTGATTGTGTGTGTATCTGCAGGCAAACTGAGACTGCCCAATCAGCCACCACCAAGGGTGCACCAGACCCACAAGACTGAAGCAATCCACTTACTCCTGAAAGGTCTGACACTGAGTCAAAGGCTGAGGAAAAATACCAAGAGTGAGGAGAGTAATGAGGCTTGGGCTCAAGCTCCCTTAGAACAAGCCTTGGACCCTGACATGGAACCAGAAGTAATTCCAGACAACATGTCACTCATCTCTATTGAATCCCATGAACAGCAGGCACTCAAGGTGCCAACATTTCTGGCAGCCTTCTCCTGAGTACCAAAATTGTTATGATGTGTGCTGGCTGCAGAGGAAGCAGCTGAGAAAGAGTTGGACAGGGCCACCAAAAGAAAAAAACAATGGTGAAGATTCAGCTGCCAAGAAACAGATGTGCAAGATATGCCCAGAGAGGCCTAGAGTACTGGAGCAGCAGAAAAACATCAACATTCACAAACTCCTCAAGGACACAGACATGTTTTGCAGTGTTCTCCTCCATTATTTCAGTAACAAAAACCTACAGTATATCAACAAACACACATATGAGCTCCCATTCACAAAGGCAAACCCAGAGAGGAGAGAGAAGTTGTGTTCCATCATTGATATACCCAAGCTCAACAAATGTCTTGGTAAGGAGGACGACATAACATTTGGAGACTATGAAGTCACACACCCAAACCTTTTTCACATGATCACCAAGATCAACCCTCAAGGCTTACTCAGAATTCAGTCAAAGTTCTACAAGAACCACTTCACTTTTTTCAATCAGCAAATAGACAAGGACCAGGATATCTGGACCCTGGATGAAGCAAAATGGGTCTGCATCCATTGGAACCAAGGAGGATCTAGACACAGTGACAATTGAGTCCATGCATGCAGCCTCTGTGGGAAGGATCATACTGCCAGTGCATGCACCTCCACTGCTAGCTGAGGTGCCAGAGGTCGATAACTTCCTCACTATGGCCATTCCCCTCAAACTAACTTCCAATGTCCTCCCTTAAAATTGGTCCCAAAATCTGACAATGAAATCTTCTCTAGAGTCATTCATCCATATGATGCACACACCTTCAATTCCTTGCTCAACAAACATGGCCTTCAAGATGACTACCCAGACCTATGCCAGAACCTACAAGACAGCTTCCTCCTCAGTGCCATGCCAGAATTACAATGCTCCCAGATATTCCCCAACCACCCCTCATGTTTCCAGCATGCTGAAGTCATCAACACCTACCTTGCAGAAGAAGTTGCCACTTCTTGGATGTCTAGCCCTTACACCAAGGAGGACATTCAGCACATCTTATGGGGACCCTTCCAATCATCCCCACTTATTGTTGTCATGCAACCACAAGGTGCAGGCTTACCAGACAAGCTGCAGGTATGCTGACATCTCTCAAAGGGTGCTAAGTTCTGCCCTTCCATGAACTCATATATAAGCAAGGAGGATTTTCCCACCCATTTCAACACAGCATCTCGTGTTGCAGATATTGTGAGTACAGTTCAGTTCTTTCAACAGCAGTACATTCCCGTTAGCATGCAAGCCTGTGAGACATCATAGCACTGCACCGGCAGTCAAGTCAGACAGAGAGTGCACAGGTGCAGGCATCCCATCCACCACTAGGCAGATGGTGATGCCTATCAGCATCTCATTTTTCTGCGAGTCCTCTTCATGCCAGTCATAAGCTAACCAGAGCTACACAGATCTCGCTAGCCTTGCCAGGCATACAGGCATGCACTCTCAACATAACAAAATTTCACAGGATGTGCCCAGTCAACCCTCATCACAAGCAGTTTCTAGGTAGGCAGATCATATCATGCCAGGCATCATATCTCATATCACCAGGTCATCCTGGCCAATTCTATATAGACCATGTTCACCCATTTGGCACAGCATCAGCCAGCAACAATTTGGGTATGATAGCAAACACAGCAGTAGACATCTGGCAGTGTGAGGGCATTGCTCCTATTCTGAAATACTGTTAGGATCGTGCCAATAGAAGTAAGTGAAAGGAATGCACACCATGGAATCTGTGGAGTGCATGGGGCTTGGCAAAGCTATTAGCAATGTCACCCTTGGGTCGAAGCCCAAAGAAGGATTACAGACAGAGTCCATGGGATTATGATCTCTAGGATCAAAGGTTAAGTCCAGCAGTATTGGAGTCCACAGACATAGAGAGAAATAAACTAAGGCTTGAAGGCCTAAGAGAGTGAGGATGAGAGTATTGGGCTAAACCAAGTTGATATTTGAGCTAAGGTATGTACTACTAAATGTACAGCTCATATACTAAGATGGAGTCTGATGGGTCGGTGTCTGGAATAGTGTAGGTATGGCTAGAGTGACGTGATCTGGAATGTTCTGTATCTAGAGGAGTCGAGTATTCCATGGACTCTGTCTGATATAGCACCTTCTTGCTACTGTGATAGGTTCTAGGTGTGATAAATGAATATGTGAGATTAGTAAATGAAATAGAAATATGAAATATGGAATAGAAACCGGGATCTGGAATCTGACAGATTCTGATGATTGACTTGGAGCTGGTGGAGTTGGTGATGGATGAGGTCCATGGAGTCTGCAGCATGATCGTTACAGTATCCCCCCTTAGTATTCTTGCCCTCAAGAGCACAGATCCAAATGGATGGGAGTGCCACATGGAATTTGTGAGTGTGATATCATGTGATTTTCACCTCTTGATGTGTTACCACCACCATCTCAGTGGTAGGAAAACTTGCTTTTTTCTCAAACTTCTTCCTCTGCTACCCAACACAATGACAAACAAACACCAACAGTTGAAGATGCTGGAAGCATACTCTACGCCTGCCACCCCTGAGGATTTAGAAGTTGAGGAACTGTCAGTGTTCTATGCTGGCAGGGATGTTGAGGAGGCCTATTGGAGCACTGTGGATGCCCATGAAGTGTGGGCAGCAGAAAAACTGAAAGCAGAGAAGACTGCAGTGGCTGTGGAGGCCATGCCAAAGAGGGCCCAAGAAAGGGTGAAAAAACTTCAAGAACTAAAGTTGAAGGAAGCAGAGGCCATGGCAAAGCAGGAGGAAGAGACAAGGGTGGCAAGGGAGGTAGAAGTGAGGAGGGTGGCTGAGGAGGAGAGAAAGAAGGAAGAAGTGGTGGCCATGGAGGCCAAAAGAAAAAGGTTGGCAGAGGCAGAGATGGAGGCCACACAAACAAGACGTCTGCTGCAAGAGCAGACTGAATTGGCAAGGAAGGCCAGAGGCTGTGGCAGTGACTTTACAGGCTGGGGATGGTGATGGTGAGGAGTCTGCAGAGGATGTGGAAGAAAAAGAAATGACATATGAAGAGCTGTGCAAGAAACGAAAGGAGAAGGGAAAAAAAGCATGGAGAATTGCCTTTGTTACCATTATCCTTTGTCTTATTTTGGGGCAGCCATTGTTGTATTTTGCCACTGAGGGTTACTCACCATCTAGAGGTCCTGATTGCATGATGAGGACTGGGCTCACAGGTTGTAGGCCTCATTAAGCTATGTCCATCCTTTGTGTGAAGAAGTAGCAGGATGCAAGAAGTAGTGGGAGCCTGAGTGAGGCTTGACACCAGCACTTCCTAAATGCAGGACTGTGATGTGTCACATCACTCATCTGCCTTTTTATCACTTTGGGTGGCACTGACTTAGTGTCGCTGCTGTGGGGATCATTCCACTTGCTCAGCTTCAGTTTACTGTGGTCAGTTGCCAGCAGATATTCTTGTAGAGGACAGTTGTACATTGGATCATTTTGCCTCAGCCTTCAAGAATGCTTCAGGTCATATTGGCCACTAACAGGACCTCAATAGTGAGTTTATCACTGTCAATGGGCTTGACTAACTGCAACCCATTCCTCCTCTTACTTAACTGGAGATGTCTGTTTGCTTTCCCACTTTTGTGGGTACTAGTCCCTTGAGCCACAGAAAAGCCAGATGCTGGATCACCACTTTGCTAGTGGTGGTCCTTGTTCAAGGGATGACCGGCTTTTCTTATATTTATAATATCTCAATTGTTGGAGGATATCCATCCTGCCATATAGTATACCCTTTGTTTTCAATCATCTTTCCTTTCTTTCCTACTTACTATATATATTACACCTCCTGTCATTATCTGATTGTACCTATAAAGCCTTGCCATAGTAACCTTGTACCTCAGTTGCTTTGCCTATGTTGCACCGACTGAGGTATGTATACCTATACTGCATTTATTACTTAACTTACTCACACTTGTTTACAGACTTACTTATATTCTTCTATCAATAGGTATTGTACATGGGTTGACCATATTCCTTGCACTGCTTTGACCTGGCTTTTTCTGGGTTATTGGTGTAGGCACTGTGGTGGCATATGTGGTGTATCTGATATCCATCTTCCTACCAATTCTGTATCTTCAATGCCCCTACTGTATGCCACTGTTGGATCTTGTATACTTTCCCTACCACTATATTATGCAGGACCTTTTCCCTACACATGCCCATTCATTCTCCATGAAAGCAGTAGAATGGTCTGACTCTGACTCGGAGTTGGACTCCATGGTTGAGGAGCCCAGAGTGAACATCAGCTTATTAGATGATCTGGAAAGAGGAGCAGTGGAAGAACAGTCAGACACTCTTTCAGTAGAGGCATTACATTGGCTGTACTCATCTTGTTGAATCATACAGTGCATGCAGTTGTGATCCAGTCCATCAGTGGCTTACCACTGTCAGCAATGGCTGCAGTGAAGAACATCTTTGGAGAAGCCACACATATCCATGAAGCCCACAGCACTCTGCTCCATGGTTGCCTTTCATACACATGGAAATCCTTGGGACTCTTGCCGGGAATGGAATCCAAAGTGGAGCATCTACTTTGCTTTGAGTTGTTTATCCCATGCATGTGGACTTCCTCATATAGGTATTACATTGAACCTGCTAATGACAAGAGACTTGCCTTGGCAGTCTGATCAAACCATGTGATTGTTAGGATCATGCCAATAGGAGTAAGTGAAAGGAGTGCACGCCATGGATTCCACAGAGTGTGTGGGGCTTGGCGAAGCTATTAGCAATGTCACCCTTGGGTCGAAGCCCAAAGAAGGATTACGGACAGAGTCCACGGGATTATGATCTCTAGGATCAAAGGTTAAGTCCAACGGCTATTGGAGTCTGCGGATGTAGAGATGGATTATGGCTTGAAGGCCAAAGAGAGTGAGGACGAGAGTTATTGGGCTAAACCAAGTTGATATTCAAACTGAGGTATGTACTACTAAATGTACAGCTTATATACTAAGATGGAGTCCGATGGGTTGGGGTCTGGAATAGTGTAGGTATGGCTAGAGTGACGTGATCTGGAATGTTCTGTATCTAGAGGAGTCGAGTATTCCGTGGACTCCAATATAACACCTACTCGCTACCGTGACGGGTTCTAGGTGTGATAAATGAAATATGTGAAATAAGTAAATGAAATAGGGATATGAAATATGAGATAGAAACCAGGATTCAGAATCCGACAGATTCCAATGATTGACTTGGAGCCAGTGGAGTGGATGATGGATGTGGTCCATGGAGTCCGCGGCATGATCGTTACAGTATCCCCCCTTTAGCATTCTTGCCCTCAAGAGCGCAGATCCCAATGGCCGGGGGTACTGCATGGAATTTGTGAATGTGATATCACATGATTTTCACCTCTTGACTTGTTACCACCACCATCTCGGTGGTAGGTTATACTTGCTTTTTTCTCTCCTCACCGTGGAATACAATGGCTGATGCATCCTGACAATCGCGAACACTGGAGCCATATGAGGTGCCTGCAACTCCAGATGACTTGGACATGGATGACCTACCGGCGTTCTACACTGGTAGGGATGCAAAGGAGGAGGCTCATCGGAGTGCCATGGAGGCTCATGAGCTCTGGTTGGCCAACAAGCTGAAGGCTGAGAAGGCTGCGGAAAGGAAGGCCCATGAATAGGCGAAGAAACTTCAAGAGTTGAAGTTGAAGAAGGAGAGGGAGGCTGTGGAGAGGCGGGCTGAAGAGGTGAGGATAGCAAGGGAGGCTGAGGAGCAGAGGATCGCTGCTGAGAAGAGGGCAGTGGAAAAGAAAAGGAAGGAAGAGGCAGTGGCTGCGGAGGCTGAGAGGAAATGCTTGGCTGCAGTGGAGTCTGAGGCCGTGCGAACAAGGCATCTGCTGCAAGAGTAGACTGAGTTGGCAGCAAGGCAGGCTGCAGAGGCCGCGGAAGTGGCAGCAAAACTGGATGAAGGTGCAGGGTCTGCGGAGGATGCAGAGGTGGACAAGGAGACGGCGCAGGAGGAGTTGAAGAGGAAGCGGAAGGATAAGGGCAAGGGGAAGGCAGTCGGGGCCGCAAGCCCTTCTAAGAAAAGGAAAAGGTTGACAAGGTCGGTGGTGGAGAGTGAGGAGGACGAGCAGACCACGGGGCCATCGGATAGGCCCGCTAAAAAGCAGAAGGGAAAAGTCACGGAGCATGGGGAGTTCCACTGATCCGGTGAGTGGACTGGAGACTTGATTGTTTGTTTGCTGATTTGGTTAGATAAATGTGGGCATTGTTGGGCTGACGGCGCCCAATGTATTATGTCCATGACGATGAGGTCCTGCGAATGATGCAAGATCCGCAAGGCCAAGTGTCTTTGGATGGAGGAAGTGAAGCCATCAGCATTGGAGGAGGTCGTGAGCCTGCTGCATAGCTTGCATGCAAGGTTCGATGATATGGAGGAACAGATGGAGAAGTTGGAGAAGGGCCTGGAGTCCGTCGGAGGATGGGTCGATGACCTTGTTGATGACTTCGAGGAAGGCGACACCCTTGAATACCCTCAAGATTTTATTTTGGTGGCGTCTGCGGAGGAGTGGGAGACTTTTTCCTGGAGGAGCTTAGGGACGTGAAAGGAGCGACACCAGAGGCCCTCCATCGGGTTATGCAGTTGCGACTGGATCAAGACATCGCCCAGGTGTTCCATGCCCACCTGGCTTCCATGGAGTTCAATGGACAGGATCCATTTGAACTGACAAACATTGATTACTGGCATGGAAGCCACGGAGAAGGCACATTAGAGAAGTTGATCATGGCAAGTCAGAGGTTTAGGGAGACGCAGGCAGGATTTTACCACCTCGGAGGCCTACAGATTGAGTGGGCATTATGGAAGGAGTATTTGAAAGGGGGTGAAGATTTTTTGGTTGAAGATTCCGAGGGGGAGTTGGACGAGAGTGAGGTAGCGAGGCCGGAAATGCTACCAGAGTCTGTGGCAGAGGGAGTGCCTGGAATGGCGGAGTGGATGAAAAAGGTGAGGGGAAAAGGGAAGAAAGTGGACAGTGGAGAGGCCAGCGGGTCCGCGGATGCCTAGCTTCCTTTATGTATATAATTTTTTATGGATAATTGTAGATAGTAGATTGCGCCCAGAGGGGCATAGAATGTATATGGTTTTCTTGCTGTTTGAAAACTGTGTGAATAAAGTGTGAAGTCAAGAAATACATCTGTCGGAGTCTGTTCCCGATTAGGGAATGAATTTGCAATAGTTTTCCAGAATCGAATTTGAAATTGGGGAGATGGATTCCGACGGGAACCGACAGGATGAATGATCAAGAAGAAATAGGTGAGGTCTTGACTGAGACCTTGCAAATGGTGACCTTGGATAATGGTCCTGGTTTGTCTGGGTAACGACGATGGAAGTCTTCAATGTAGTCTTCCACGGAGAACTCTGTAGTGGGGATCCAGGCAAATTCTTCATCAGTACCTTTGTAGCCCAACCATTGGACACGGTAGAGGAGTGGACAGCGGAACCAACAGTTGAGCTTGGAATCAAGAATCTGTGCAATCTCGAATTGTTCTTCTCCGTCGACTTCCACGGGGGGTGGAGGTGGTTGGGTACGATTAGGAATGGTATTGATTTCCACAGGTTCCAACTGTGAGACATGAAATACAGGGTGAATGGAACAGAGGTCCACGGGAAGTTTGAGCGTGAAGGAATGGGATCCAGGCTGAGCAATGATATCGAACGGTCTGAGGAATTTCTCGGAGAATTTTGCAGTAGGGCGAGTAGTCCTGATGTGTTTGGAGTTAAGGAAAACCTTGTCACCTACTTTGAAATCTGGAGCTGGGGACCGTCGTTTGTCTGCTTGGAATGTGTAACAAGACTGAGCATGAGTGATTTTGTCTCTAAGGAATTGGTGAAGATCGTCGAGGTTGACTATGAAATTGCGGGCCTGAGCAGAAGCAATGTCATGTTCAGGGTACACCGTGATGTTAGGATGGTAACCCTTATTGGCGAAGAATGGAGAGATTCCGGTGGAAGCATTCGGAGCATTGTTGTATGCGAATTTGGCAATGGGTAGTAAGGTATCCCAATTGTCTTGTTGATATGAACAATAGATACGGATGTATTGTTCAAGGGTTTAGTTAGCATGTTCAGTTTGTCCATTGGCTTCCGGGTGATAACCAGAAGTGAAGTGAAGCTCCATATTGAGAGATTTGGCTAGGGCATGCGTGAATTAGGAGACAAATTCGGAGCCGTGGTCGGAAGTGATGTGGTTGGGAATGCCATGCTTGGAGAAGACATGGGTGACAAAGAGCTGAGCTAGCTCCAAGGAATTGACGGTGTCATGAGTGGGAATGAAGATGGCTTGTTTACTTGCACGGTCGATAACGACAAGAATGGCGGTGAATCCATTGGATTCTGGGAGCTGTTCAATGAAGTCCATGGAGATGAAATCCCATGGCCATTCTGGTACAGGCAAGGGTTTGAGTAAGCCAAATGGATGGTGTCTAGGTGTTTTGTTACGACCACAGGTAGTATAGGATTTGACATAGTGGTGAACAAATTCACGCATCTGTGGCCAGGTATAATTCTGTCGGGCTAATTCGAGAGTCCTGTTTTCACTGAAATGACCTGCCAAGATGTGGTCGTGATGGTTTTGGAGGACACGAAGACAGAGGTCTGCAGAGTCTGGGACGTAGATGCGATTGTCAAGGCAGAGTATTCCTGACTCATCTACAGACCACCGAGAAGGATTGGAAGGGGAAGAAGCAAGGCGGAAGCCTTCAGTTGCCATGGAATCCACGGGTTGTGCAAGCTTGATATCAGAATGTAATTGGTCTACATCCATGATTGCACTAGCACGGTGATGAACCTAAACTTCCGTGGCAACGGCAAACCAAAACTCAAAGAGTAATGATTAATGACGGTGTAGACCGGAGATAAAGGTGCTGTGTTGTGCGAGTTGTTCGGGGCACCTCCGTGCGACCTAATCACTTCCTCTAGACGCGAGTTTATACTGCGACTTTTCAGTCAAGCAAGTAGCACTCAAGCGATTGAGTACTAAAAGGTATTGGCTGTAGGCCGGGGATAATCTCAATGACGAGATTGAACGGTTTTGGGTATGACGTGAATACCGCAAATCCGGTGTAATGAGGAGAAACGAATAGACGAGATCTCTGGACGTAGGTCCTATGAAAATAACAGTGAAAATGAAGCTATGTGTGCGGCAGTTAGTTTATAACCGGTGGAGTGTCGATGTACTGGGTGGCGATTCTAATAATGCCGGTCAATGTGGGCAAAAGTGTGAAAATACGTTTATATCCGGTGGGGCACAGAGATAACGAGTGTTGATCCTATATGAGGCGAAATATACTGAAGTCGATGTCGAAAGCTGAGTCTACTCGGAGACGTTTCTATCCTATGTCAATGTCAAACCTATGAGTCCTTTCGAGGGACTATCCTATCCAATCCTATCCAATCCTATAACGGTCCTAAACGGTGTTGAGTCCAAAACGATCCTATGTTGACAATGTCGATTCCTATAAGTCTGCCAGAGACTACCCAAGTGGGCTGCGATAAACGATGTTGAAAATAAAGCCAAATAAAACTCCTATGGTATGAAGATGAAGATGGTCCAATCCTATAAAACAAAAGAGGCGGTGTACGACATGAACACCGGTGTTATGCGCTAGACGCGAGTATCAACCACTAATGACGGAGTGCAAGCTAACGTGCGATGTGTGATGCCGGAGATAATTCCTAAAACCGGTCGATCACGGTTTAGAGTGTTTCTCAAGGAGAGCGCAAAGGAGTACGAAGCTCAGACGGTGTAAAACCGGTCTCTGGCTTATAGCAAGTGTATGGGGTGCAAACAATTGCTATTGTTCGTATACTGTGCTATGCATGGGGTATGGTTTGTTTAAAACCGGTGCTAATGACTGTAGCAAGTGTGTAGAGACGAGATTATATCCGGTGACAAGCGTATGGCGAGGCTAATGGCAGAGTAACGGGTGGTAGTTGATTAACTTTTGTACTACGATTTTCTACCTACTTTTATACTACCGGAGATAATTATTAATAGCAGTACTTAGTAAAGCTACAAGGCTGTGGCTTTGTAACGATCCTAGTGTCCATACGTATCTCCGTAGTCGCTTGTAACAGCTAATCCTCTGCGTTACCGAAGGAAGGTAAATTTCCTAGATCATGGGTCTTCTCCAGCATGGTTTTTGAGGTGCTGTTTAACTGCGGACTGGGAGGGTACGGTCGATATCCTGAGGTGTATGAAAGGAGTATCGTGCGCTAGCGACCTTGGCATGGTTTTATTGGTAAAACCGGGCGTCGAGCTGACAAAAACCTGGTGATTATTGAAGCGGAATAACGGTCGACGAGTATGACCTCATATAATTAAAGGATCAATGCCGGGGTTTTACGCCGTGATGCGCTAGTGATGCGCTCTGATGCATCGTATGATTTATCTCCGGTGGTCGACTAATCGGTCGATATTGGTGCCTAGCCGTGATGGCGTACGATTTGAGCCGCGAAACAAGTTGGGATGGATATTCTCCATTATATCCAGTCGTTGAAGTGCCAAGAAGGTCCTATAGTAGCATGTGCACACCGGAGATAATATTATATCTGGTGCTAAGTCGATTGTCACTTAGAAATGACAAAGTTTGCGAATTCTGAGCGTACAGAGCCCTGAGGCTCATCAACGGAGTACGGGACCTTCAAGAAAAGTAGTGCAGAGAGAAGCGGAGAGTTGCTCTTGAGTAAATACAGGGTGGAAATTGTGAGGATTGACTTGAGCATATTGACTATCCCCCCTCTTTAGGGTAGACGTCCCATCGTCTAGTGAGTGCATCCGGTTTCCCACCTAGTTTTCCTGGACGGAATTGGATAACAAGGTTGAATTGGGAAAGGAATTCGGACCAGCAGACTTGTTGGTGTGTAAGGACCTTGGTAGGAGAGAAGTACTCAAGGTTTTTGGGATCAGTAACGATGTTGATGGATTCTGCGGAGCCTTCGAGGTAATGATGCCAGTATTTAAAGGCTTCAAAGATGGCGAGAAGCTCTTTATCATGGGTATCGTAATTGAGTTCGGCTCTGTGGAGACTGCAGGACAGGAAGGATATAGGGTGAATTTCCCCATCATCAAGGTAGATGGAGAGGATAGCGGCAATAGTGTAGTCGGAGGCGTCGGTTTCCATGACAAGTTGATGGTCGGGAATCCAATGGGTAAGGATAGGAGCATGAGTGAAAGCCTGCTTCAACTCATTGAATGCAGCTAAGCATTTGTCATCGAATTTCCACAGAATACCTTTGCGTGTAAGACGTGTTAGAGGGAGCACAATCTCACTGTATTCGTAGATGAAATGGCGGTAGAAATTAGTGAAACCAAGAAATGATTGGATATCTTTGACCTTCCGCGGGATCGGCCAGTCAACAATAGCTTTGACTTTGTCTTCAGCCATTCGTAAGCCTTCGGGAGAGAGGATGTAGCCTAGATATTCCACAGAATCCCAATTGAACTCGCATTTAGACCCTTTGCAGTAGAGCCCATTGGCTCGAAGTCTGCATAGGACTTCATGTACATTCTTTCGGTGTTCCACAGGATTGTCGGAGTAGATGAGGATATCGTCGAGGTACATGACAACAGAGACATCGAGCATGTCTGCAAAAATGTTGTTGACGAAGCATTGGAAAGCCACAGGAGCATTGGTAAGACCAAATGGCATGACGTGCCATTCAAAAGACCCATAGCGGGTACGGAATGCGGTTTTCCATTCATCTCCATTGGCAATATGGACTAGATGGTAGGCGTGGCAGAGGTCGAGTTTGGTATATATGCGCGTGGAGCACATGGAATCAAGAAGATCGGATATGAGAGGGAGTGGGTAGCGGTCCTTTTTAGTGATTTTGTTAAGGCCGCAGAAGTCAACACAGAGTCTGAGTTCACCAGTTTTCTTCTTGATGAAGAGTACTGGAGCTCTGTGGGGAGAGCATGTGGGAGAGATGAAACCATTACAGACATTATCATCGATAAACTCGCATAAGGCTTTGAGTTTGGATTCGGAGAGGGAATAGATGGGTCTGAGTGGAGGTGAGGAGCCTTCCTCAAGGTTGATCTTGAGATCGTAAGGACAATGCTCAGGGAGTTCCTCTGAGAGAGAGTCACTGAACACATCAGCGAAGTCATGATACTCCGGTGGAACATCAGATAAATCCGGCGGAGCTGTGGAAGCAGCCTGGCCACTGACACTTGGCATAGAAGGTTGGAGTGTGAACTGTTGTGCACCCTCCTCTGCACAAGCTTGAACAAAAGCAGCCATGGAAATGATAGATATTTTGGGGGCAACCGAAGCAGAAAATGATGGGATGGACAGGTATGAGTAGATAGGCTCATACGCTGGCAGAGTCCATCAGGATCTTGGAGGTGGTTTGGATGGGATAAGACCTGAAGGGTCCTTGCGAGCTTGTGCTGTTGCGTCGGAGGCTGCGGAAATGTCTGGAACAGACACACCAAATAGCTTTGAACGGAAAGTGATACTGTGCTTTGCCCAGTCAATCAACGGATTGTAGCGGGAGAGCCAGTTGTATCCCAGAATGAGGTTACAAGATGAATCAAGACGTGTGACATAGAAGTCGATGGGAATGATATCTCCTGACGGGAATCGTATGGAGAGAGTAACAGATTGTGATATGTGAGATCTGGCAGAGCCGTCGAGAAGCTGAAGTTGTACAGGAGGAATGGAGTTCATAGGGATGTTGTGATCGTTAACGTACTTCGAGTCAATGAAGCAATGGCTGGAACCAGAATCGACTAGAGCAAGAAAATGTAGGATTGTGGATATAGGAGATCTGTCAGACTCCGATCCAGAGCTGATTTCACTGGATAGGGATATGCTAAGGGAATAGTTGGAAAGAGCGGCGGCATTGAGGGTTACAATCTCCGAAATGCAATGACAGTCAACGCAACCCTGTCCTTGCATGGAGGAAGCAGGGTTGCTCTCTATTTTTCCGACTCCGAAGGAGCCGAATCAACAGAGGCGGGAGTAGGGTCAGAGACCTCAGCTGCACGTCCATGCATGGAAGCCATGGATTTGTGCTTGTTGCAGTCCTCGGTCTTGTGTTTGTTGCCACAGAACATGCAGAGGTCGTTCTTGCAGCGGCGTTCCTTTTCCTTGGGTGTGAGCTTACTGTCCTTGCCTAGCTTGTCAGCGTAGGGCTTTTTGGAGGCACCTGTGGAGCCAGAGGTAGAAGAGGAAGAAGATGAACCCACGGTGGAACCGTAGGACTTTGGGGCCGTGGAGTTGTTGGAAGAGCTCGAGTTAGAACCCGAACCCTTAGGTTTGAAGGTGGAGGAGGTGGAGGGCCAGTCGCGGTTTTCCCTGGAGACCTCAGCTCTCCTAGTCCAGTAGCGAGGGTCAAGCTCCTGGGCAAGGGTATGCATATCATGGAGGTTGTTGGGTTTTCCATGGTGAGCCATGTCATCCTTAATCCGTGAGCAAAGCCCATGGTAAAAGGCATGATGGAGGGAGTTGTTGCCATAACCGATGATGGCAGCATGTTGATTGAAGCTTACTATGTACTTCATGATCCTGTCTCTGTCGTGCATCCAAAGATTTTCGAGTTCATCTTCAGCGTCTCTGACGGCATTGAACGGACCAAAATTGGTACGGAGCTCTGACAGAAAGGCGGCATAGGAATACACCCAAGCGGGAGGATTGGCTTGATTGGGGTGGAGGATATCCGGTTCGAACCAGTCAAGGGCAACACCGGAGAGGAAGGAGATGGCATAGTTGACTTTGGCAGTGTCCATGGCAAATGCGTTGGGCCTGTCATTGAAGTTCAACTGCAGAGAGACGATGAACGCTTTGGGTTTCCGCGGATCTGCTCCATTGAAGGTGTCTGGTGCCTTGACTTTGGTATGGACTATCTGCTGAGGCAGGTTGTTGGCTTGGCGGGTAAGACCATGGAGGAGGTTCATGAATTCCATCATGAGGTGGTTCTCGTCATTGGGATCGGGATTAGGAGGATTAGGAGGGTTACTGCCTGGTCCGCCAGGACCGCTGGGACCCCCAGAGCCACCAGGATTTGGTGGACCAGCTGGTGGACCGGGGCGCCGCAGATTGCATGGGTGGCGATTGCGATTGCTAGGGGACTCTGGTTGACCGTTGCTGTCACTGGATTCCCCATTGTCACCTTCTTCCTTGACTGGGAAGAGAGGCTGTGTGTGCGGGGTTTCCAGGATGATGCTTCGATAACCACCCCATCTGTTCGTACTAGCGGAATCTGTGGAGAACAGATTGGGAGTGGTGTTGACATTGGATTGGCGGGCGGTGAAACCACTGTGAGTGTAGGTTTCCCTATGTGAACGTTGTGCAGAGGCTGAATCCTCGCCGAAGAGTGTATGTGATCCTCTTTTGATACAGAGGCAGGAATGTCACGCATGGAGAGACGGGTTGCGGGCAGAGCCATGGAGGAGGATTGAGTTTGTGAGGGATCGAGGGTAGTATTAGACATTCCTAAAATTTTTGACTCAAGGGTTTGAGTTTGAATATACTGTTAGGATCGTGCCAATAGGAGTAAGTGAAAGGAGTGCACGCCGTGGATTCCGCGGAGTGCGTGGGGCTTGGCGAAGCTATTAGCAATGTCACCCTTGGGTCAAAGTCCAAAGAAGGATTACAGACAGAGTCCACGGGATTATGATCTCTAGGATCAAAGGTTAAGTCCCAACAGCTATCGGAGTCCGTGGACGTAGAGATGGATTATGGCTTGAAGGCCGAAGAGAGTGAGGACAACAGTTATTGGGCTAAACCAAGTTGATATTCAAACTGAGGTATGTACTACTAAATGTACAGCTTATATACTAAGACGCAGTCCGACGGGTCGGGGTCTGGAATAGTGTAGGTATGGCTAGAGTGACGTGATCTGGAATGTTCTGTATCTAGAGGAGTCGAGTATTCCGTGGACTCCAATATAACACCTACTCGCTACCGTGACGGGTTCTAGGTGTGATAAATGAAATATGTGAAATAAGTAAATGAAATAGGGATATGAAATATGAGATAGAAACTGGGATTTGGAATCTGACGGATTCCGATGATTGACTTGGAGCCGGTGGAGTGGATGATGGACGTGGTCCGTGGATGTCCGCGGCATGATCATTACAGTGATTCAGAGCAGTATAGACAAACCATCCAATTCACCAAGGCCCACTGCATTTTTCCAGTAGATGATATCCTCAGGATCATTGCCAGATCTATATACCACACCATGGTCCTCATCATCACTCATACACCCCTGAGCAATGTTGTCAATGTCGGAAGTCACTATACTCCCTGGCATGAGTAGCCATTTTAATGGGAAGAACTATGCCTTCTGGATGCTTCAGATTACTGAGTTGCTGAAAGACAAGGGCCTCTGTTTAGGGCTCGCACTGAGTAAACCAAACTAGAGTAAACCGTTAGGCTATACCAGGTTACACCCAAGTCCAATGGAGTCTCAATGCGTCTGGTAGGGATCAAGTGCTAACTCAACAGTCAAGTTGTTGCGAGTGAATCGAGAGAAGAATGGTATAGATAAACTTTAGCTCGAAGCTGAGTATTACAGCTGAGAGCATGCTACTTATATACTAAAATGATAATCCTTATAATAGCTATTGGCAATGGTGATGGTGAAGATTTATAGAAGTTGATGTGACCATTGCAAATGTGATGCATATAGTGCCAATGTGAAGGTTCTGAAGGGTAAAAAGTAAATAAACCGTAACATTACCCTCTCATTAAGGCAGTCATCCCGACTGCCATTAGGGTTCCCATGTGCATTCAGGGTCGACGTCATCTCGGCTTACATTTTCCCAGTATGTTTTGACTAGTTTTTCCCATTTTCAGTGCTCATGGGGTGCTTCTGGATCGTTTGTGGCGGGTCTTTGACCCAGTTGTTGACTTCCATCACCTGCTTGGGATTTGTAGCTGACTGTTCCATTGTCGTCGTACTTGTGGTCCAGGATCATGGTTGGGAATTTGGTTACTAGGAACTGATGTTTCCCTATTTCAATGGTGGATGCATAAGCTACTGTGAGTCGGCCTGCGCATTTGGCCTTCTTTTTGTAGTCCTTGATTGCCTTTCTGGCATTTTTCCATGTCTTTTTCTCGTACCCAGCTGTTGTGTTCCCTCGTCCATCCCTTCCATTTGACGTAGTAGTTGGTTCAACTACTGGGAGTTCTCCGCTCTTCCTCTGATTTTTCTGGTATGGTGGTCCAAGACTTCTTCTACCTCGTATTCTTCCTCATCTTCGATTAGTTTTTGGAGGAGGAGGAGGAGGGCTGTCCTGATTAGGGAAGGCAGGTGGCATATAGGGGGATAGGAGTTTTTCATTGAATG